>CAMZMU010000106.1:3369697-3739807 GCA_947311845.1 Poa pratensis
CCAACTATCATGCATAAATACCCCTCTTGGAGTTACAAGTATTCACGTGGCCAAGGCTTCAACAAGTAACGGAGAGCATGCAAGATCACAAATGACATAGACATGATAATATAATATTCACTCCACATAGGTATCAATATAAGTCAGATCCCAGCAAACACAACATGTAGCATTACAATAAGATGATCTTGATCATGATAGGCAGCTCACAAGATCTAAACATGATGGCACAAGTGGAGAAGACAACCATCTAGCTACTGCTATGGACCCATAGTCCAAGGATGAACTACTCACGCATCACTCCGGAGGCGGGCATGGCGATTGTAGAGCCCTCCGGTGAATGATTCCCCTCTCCGGCAGGGTGCGGGAAGAGCTTCAGGAACCCCCCGAGTTAGGGTTGACGACGGCGGCGGCAGCGAATATGTTCGGATGAAAGGCTCGTGTTTTAGGGTTTTCGCGTCTCGGGGAATAAATAGGGAAGGGGCGATGTCGGCGGACCCCCGAGGGGCCCAAACCACCTGGTGGCGCGCTGGGGCCCATGCCGCGCCTGGTGGTTTGGCCACCTCGTGGGTTCTTCGTCTCTCCTTCGGACTCGTGTACGTGCTGGAAAAATAGGGACTGGCCTTTTGTTTCGTGCAATTCCGAGAATATTTCCAGAAGTAACTTTCTGAAACCAAAAACAGCAGAAAACAGGGAACTGGCACTGTGGCATCTTGTTAATAGGTTAGTCCAGAAAATGCATAAAAGTGATACGAAGTGTATATAAAACATGTAGCAAATGGTATAAATAAGCATGGAACAGCAGAAATTATGGATACGTTGGAGACGTATCAAGCATCCCCAAGCTTAGTTCTACTCGTCCTCGAGTAGGTAAAACGATAACAACAAATAATTTCTGAGGAGACATGCTTTCACACAATCTTGATCAATAATTGCAAGGCTCATGTCATGAATGAAGTGACTCAAAGCAATGATCTATAGTTTGCTAACAAATAGATAAAGAGTAAACAATGAATCATATAAGCAAAAACTTTTCATGAATAGTACTTTCAAGACAAGCATCAAAAAGTTTTGCATAAGAGGTAACTCATAAAGCAATAGATTCAAAGTAAAAGGCATTGAAGCAACACAAAGGATGATTAAGTTTCAGCATTTGCTTTCAACTTGTAACTGTATATCTCATGGATAGTTGTCAACATAAAGCAATATAACAAGTGCAATAAGTAAATATGTAAGAATCAATGCACACAAAGTTGACACAATGTTTGCTTCTAAGATAGAAAGGAGTAGGTAAACTGACTCAACATAAAGTAAAAGATAGGCCCTTCGCAGAGGGAAGCAGGGATTAAATCATGTGCTAGAGCTTTTTAAGTTTTCGAAAGCATATAGAGAGCACAAAATAAGTATTTGAGAGGTGTTTGTTGTTGTCAACGAATGGTAGTGGGCACTCTAACCCCCTTGTCAACCAGACTTTCAAGAGCGGCTCCCATGAAGGACGTTATCTCTACCAGCAAGGTAGATCATCCCTCTTCTCTTTTGTTTACACATGTATTTTAGTTTCTTTATAGATGACACTCCTCCCAACCTTTTGCTTACACAAGCCATGGCTAACCGAATCCTCGGGTGCCTTCCAACATTCACATACCATGGAGGAGTGTCTATTGCAAATTAAGTTGCTTACTGATAAATCAGGGCAAAACAGTGAAGAGAATTATTAATGAAAGTTGTAATTAATTGGGGCTGGGCACACCCGTTGCCAGCTCTTTTTGCAAATTATTGGATAAGCGGATGTATATGCCACTAGTCCAGGTGAAAGTCTGTCAGAAGTAAATGACAAGATTGAAAGATAAAACACACATACTTCCTCATGAGCTATAAAACATTGACACAAATAAGGAGTAATAAAGTTTTGAATAGTTTAAAGGTAGCACATGAAATATTTACTTGGAATGGCAGGAAATACCACATAGTAGGTAGGATGGTGGACACAAATGGCATGGGTTTTGGCTCAAGTTTTGGATGCACGAGAAGCATTCCCTCTCAGTACAGAGTTTAGGCTAGCAAGGTTGTTTGAAGCAAACACAAGTATAAACCGGTACAGCAAGAATCACATAAAAACATAATGCAAGTATTATAAGACTCTACACTGTCTTCCTTGTTGCTCAAACATTTTACCAGAAAATATCTAGACCTTAGAGAGAACAAATGCATCCCAAGTCTCAACAAGCTCTACGGTAGTTCTCCATACTAGGCTTTAACTACATGATGCAAGAGCTTAAACATGATCTACTTGAGAGCTCAAAATTGCAAAGCATCAAATCAAAACAAGACAATGATCTACAAGAATGCATATGTCTTTTCCAATACCAACTACTACATGTAGCATTTTCTTTCTTCCAAACAAACACCAATCAATTTAATTTAAACATAAACTCTCCAAATGATAATATAATGCAGCAAGAGAGTATTTATAAACAAGTGCTAACAGCTCGAAGAGATGCATGAAAAACAGGAGCTAAAAGCACTGCAGTAGCTAGTTAAGAATACTCAACAAATATAAGTGAAGAACATGAGTATTCACATGAAAAAGCGGAGCGTGTCTCTCTCCCACACAAGGATTGCTAGGATCCGAATTTATTCAAACAAAAACAAAAATAAAAACACACAGACGCTCCAAGTAAAGCGCATAAGATGTGAAAGAATTAAAATATAGTTTCACTAGAGATGACCTGATAAGTTTGTTGATGAAGAAGGGGATGCCTTGGGCATCCCCAAGCTTAGACGCTTGAGTCTCTCTGAATATGGTTGGGATGAACCACGGGGGCATCCCCAAGCTTAGGCTTTTCACTCTTCTTGATCACATAATATCACCCTTCTCGCTTGATCCTTGAAAACTTCTTCACACCAAACTCAAGACAGTTCTCATTAGAGGGTTAGTGCATAATCAAAAATTCTCATATTCTGTAATGATACAATCAATCCCAAAGCTTCTGGACATTAGCTACAGCCACCAATGCTTTGTGGAGCAAAGAAATCCACACAAACACAGTAAAAGAGCGAATGCAAAACAAAAGGCAGAATCTGTCAAAAACAGAACAGTCTGGAATGACGAATTTTTTCGAGGCACTTAAGTTGCTCAGATGGATCTGGCCTAAAATAATGAAAGTTGCGTACATATCTCAGGAATATGCGTGATTTTTTCAGAATTTTTTGAATTTTCTACAGGGAGATAAGCTCAAATCCGTGACAGCTAAAAATCTGTCACTGCGCAGAAATCCAAATCTTGCATCAACTTTCAATATAGAACTTTACTTGGCACAACATTGCGATAAAATAAAGATACAAAGGAGTTGCTACAGAAGTAACAAAACTCCTTGACTCAAAGAAAACAAAAATAACAGCAAATAAAAATGATGGGTTGTCTCCCATAAGCGCTTTTCTTTAACGCCTTTCAGCTAGGCGCAGAAAGTGAAAATCAAGTGTTGTCAAGAGAAGAAGCATCAACATCATAACTTGCTCTAACAATAGAGTCAAAAGGTAACTTCATTCTCTTCCTAGGGAAGTGTTCCATACCTTTCTTGAGAGGAAATTGGTACCTTATATTACCTTCTTTCATATCAATGATGGCACCAACAGTTCGAAGAAAAGGTCTTCCCAAAACAAAGGACAAGATGCATTGCATTCAATATCCATAACAATAAAATCAACGGGGACAAGGTTATTGTTTACTGTAATAAAAACATCATTAACTCGCCCCAAGGTTTCTTCATAGCATTATCAGCGAGAAAAACATCCAAATAACAATGTTCCAAAGGTGGCAAATCAAGAATATCATAAAGCTTCTTGGGCAAAACGAAACACTTGCACCAAGATCACACAAGGCATTGCAATAAAAATCATTCACCTTTACCTTAATGATGGGTTCCCAACCATCTTCTAATTTCCTAGGAATAGAAGCTTTAAGTTTCAACTTCTCCTCCTAGCTTGCAAAAGAGCATTTGTAATATGCTTTGTAAAAGCCAAATTAATAGTGCTAGCATTGGGACTTCTAGCTAATTTTTGCAAGAACATAATAACTTCAGAGATGTTACAATCATCAAAATCAAAATCATTATTGTCAATGGTGGTGGAACCATTGTCTCCAATAGTTTGAAAAATTTCAGCACTTTTATCAGAAAAAGTTTCAGCAGTTTTAGGCAATTTCAAACGCTTTGCAGAAGTAGTAGAGACATTACCAACACCAATAACATTACCATCAATAGTAGGAGGTTTACTAGCATGTAAACATTAGCATTACTAGTGGTGGTGATAGTACAAACTCTAACTATACTATTCTCTTTTTCAAGTTCTTCCTTTTTTCCCACCTAGCATGCAATTCAGCCAACATCCTAATATTATTATCAATTCGAACTTGGATGGCATTTGCTGTAGCAAATGACTCATCAAGACCTTCAGGTTTCGCTGCCATGTTATTAATCAAAGAGGACTGAGCTTCAGACATAGATGAAACGGTTTTCAGCAATGGAAATCTTAGTTTGCAAACCTGAAATCTCACTATTTATATTTTCGAGTTGCTGTCCTATATTCTTCAACATGGCAGTTTGTTCATTCATAGCTTTTGTAAACAATTGATTTTGCTCAAATTGTGATTGCATAAAGCTTTTAGTTGATCTCTCAATTTCTATCATCCTTTCCTCACTAGGCATAAAAGATCTAGCATTAAAATAACCATTACCACTTGAAGGAAAAGGCCTAGAGTTGTTGCTACCAAAAATTCCTATAAGCATTGTTGTTGAAGTTGTTGTTTTTAATGAAGTTTACATCAACATGCTCTTCTTGAGCAACCAATGAAGCTAAAGGAAATTATTAGGATCAACATGAGATCTACCATTCACAAGCATAGACATAATAGCATCAATCTTATCACTCAAAGAGGAGGTTTCTTCAACAGAATTTACCTTCTTACCTTGAGGAGCTCTTTCGGTGTGCCATTCGGAATAGTTGATCATCATATCATCAAGTAGCTTTGTTGCTGCACCTAAAGTGATGGACATAAAGGTTCCTCCAGAGGCTGAATCCAATAAGTTCCTTGAGGAAAAATTTAATCCTGCATAAAAGGTTTGGATGATCATCCAAGTAGTCAGTCCATGAGTGGGACAATTCTTCACCAAAGATTTCATTCTTTCCCAAGCTTGAGCAACATGTTCATTATCAAGTTGTTTAAAATTCATAATGCTACTTCTCAAGGATATAATCTTAGCAGGAGGATAATATTTCCCTATGAAAGCATCTTTGCATTTTGTCCAAGAATTAATACTATTTCTAGGCAAAGAAAGCAACCATTCTTTAGCTCTTCCTCTCAAGGAGAAGGAAAAAGTTTCAGTTTTATAATATCCCCATCCATATCCTTATACTTTTGCATTTCACAAAGTTCAACAAAGTTATTAAGATGGGCAGCAGCATCATCAGTACTAACACCAGAAAATTGCTCTTTCATAACAAGATTTAATAGAGCAGGTTTAATTTCATAAAATTCTGCTGTAGAAGCAGGTGGAGCAATAGGAGTGCATATGAAATCATTGTTGTTTGTGCTAGTGAAGTCACACAACTTAGTGTTCTCAGGAGTACTCATTTTGAAAAACAAAATCAAACTGAATTAAACAAGTAACTAATTTTTTTGTGTTTTTGATATAAAGAAAGCAAACAAACTAAATAAAAATAAACTAAGCAAGACAAATAACAAAGTAAAGAGATTGGGTGTGAGAGACTCCCCTTGCAGAAGCAATTCTGTTTTCCCCGGCAACGGCGCCAGAAAACGTGTTGGTGGCTCTAGTTGACGAGGGAATATCTCCCCGGCAATAGTGCCAGAAACAATGCTTGTACGTCACACGTCAGTTGGGAACCCCAAGAGGAAGGTATGATGAGTGCAGCAGTAAGTTTTCCCTCAGTATGAAACCAAGGTTTAATCGAACCAGTAGGAAAACGAGGTTGCTTCGAAGGTGTTGGTGAAGGAGTGTAGTGCGGCGCAACACCAGGGATTCCGGTGCCAACGTGGAACCTGCACAACACAATCAAATTACTTTGCCCCAACTTAACAGTGAGGTTGTCAATCTCACCGGCTTGCTGAAAACAAAGGGTTAAACGTATCGAATGGAAGATGATGTTTGTTTGCATAAAACAGTAGAGAACAATGATTGCAGTAGATTGTATTTCAGATGTAAAAGAATGGACCGGGGTCCACAGTTCACTAGTGGTGTCTCTCCAATAAGATAACTAACATGCTGGGTAAACAAATTACAGCTGGGCAATTGACAATTGATAAGTGCATATAACATGCATGTGTGAGCTGTGGTGTCTACTATGAGATTCATTTGGGCATTACGACAAAGTACATAGACCGCTATCCAGCATGCATCTATGCCTAAATAGTCCACTTTCCGGTTAACATCCGTACCCCTTCCAGTATTAAGTTGCAAGCAACAGACAATTGCATTAAGTAATGTGCGTAATGTAAACAATACATTCATCCTTGAATAAAGCATTGCTGTTTTACCCCTAGTGGCAACAACACATCTACAACCTTAGAACTTGCTGTCACTATCCCAGGTTAAATAGAGGTTGAACCCAACTATCATGCATAAATACCCCCTCTTGGAGTCACAAGTATTCACGTGGCCAAGGCTTCAACAAGTAACGGAGAGCATGCAAGATCACAAATGACATAGACATGATAATATAATATTCAGCTCCACATAGGTATCAATATAAGTCAGATCCCAGCAAACACAACATGTAGCATTACAATAAGATGATCTTGATCATGATAGGCAGCTCACAAGATCTAAACATGATGGCACAAGTGGAGAAGACAACCATCTAGCTACTGCTATGGACCCATAGTCCAAGGATGAACTACTCACGCATCACTCCGGAGGCGGGCATGGCGATGTAGAGCCCTCCGGTGATGATTCCCCTCTCCGGCAGGGTGCCGGGAAGAGCTTCAGGAACCCCCCGAGTTAGGGTTGACGACGGCGGCGGCAGCGAATATGTTCTGGATGAAAGGCTCGGTGTTTTAGGGTTTTCGCGTCTCGGGGAATAAATAGGCGAAGGGGCGATGTCGGCGGACCCCGAGGGGCCCAAACCACCTGGTGGCGCGGCTGGGCCCACTGCCGCGCCTGGGTGTGGTTTGGCCACCTCGTGGCTCCCCTTCGTGTCTCCTTCGGACTCCGTGTACGTGCTGGAAAAATAGGGACCTGGCCTTTTGTTTCGTGCAATTCCGAGAATATTTCCAGAAGTAACTTTCTGAAACCAAAAACAGCAGAAAACAGGGAACTGGCACTGTGGCATCTTGTTAATAGGTTAGTCCCAGAAAATGCATAAAAGTGATACGAAGTGTATATAAAACATGTAGCAAATGGTATAATATAAGCATGGAACAGCAGAAATTATGGATACGTTGAGACGTATCAAGCAGCAGTTCGAAGAACTCTCACTCGGCAACGACAAAACCCTCTTCCCTGCAAGCAAGAAGTCGGCACCCGACGCCTCCTTTAGCACGACCAATGACACAGGAGAACATCAAGTCCACCCGACTGACGCTTCCAAGACAGTGATTGTGTCATCAAGCCTACCAATCGCATAGGAAAGCGCGCTCGTCGAGTTCCTGCGTGAGAACTGGGAAATCTTTGCCTGGTGTCCAGTGGACATGCCAGGCGTACCCAGGGAACTCGCCGAGCACGCTCTTTAGATCTATCCAGATGCCAAACCTGTCAAACAATCCATGTGCCGCTTCTCCGAGCCGAAGCGCATCGTCATAGGGCAAGAAGTTGACAGATTACTTCACGCCAAGTTCATCCGAGAAATCAAGAAGTCAGACTAGGTCGCTAACCTAGTACTGGTCGAAAAGAAGCATACAAAAATCCTCCGCATGTGCGTTAACTTCACCTCCCTCAACAAGTGTTGCCCGAAGGATCACTTTCCACTGCCACGAATCGACCAGATCGTCGACTCCACAGCTGGCTGCGCGCGACTGTCCTTCCTGGATGCCTACTCAGGCTACAACCAGATAAGGATGCGAGAGGAGGACGAGGAGAAAACAGCCTTCATCACACCCCATGGTGTCTACTGCTACAAAACCATGCCCTTCGGGCTCAAGAACGCAGGTGCCACATACCAGCGCATGATGCAATCCTGCCTCAAGGACCAGATAGGACACAACATCCAAGTTTATGTTGACGACATAGTCATCAAAACCAAGCAAGAGGACACCTCCTCGACGACCTGCGAGAAACCTTCGCCACGCTCAACCTCTACAACATCAAGCTCAACCCAACGAAGTGTGTCTTCGGCGTATCAGCTGGGCAACTAATCGGTACCTCGTATCAGCACGAGGCATCGAGGCAAATCCTGAAAAGATAGAGGCAATCCTGACAATGCCGGCCCGACCAAGCTTTGGGTGGTCCAGCGCCTAGCCGGCCGAGTCGCAGCGCTCAGCCGGTTCATTAGTAAGTTGGGTGAAAAGGCACTCCCTTTCTACCAACTAATGAAGAAGTCCGACAAATTCGAGTGGACACCAGAAGCTCAAGCAGCTTTTGCAGACCTCAAGCGAGTCCTGGCGACTCCACCGGTACTCGTCGCGCCACATGAGAAAGAACCTCTGTACCTTTGCGTCGCAGCCACCAACAGGGTGGTCAGCACCGTCCTCGTCGTCGAGCGCCAAGAAGAAGGCCACGCCCATCGCGTGCAACGGCCCATATACTACCTCAGCGAGGTGCTATCCGTTTCCAAGCAGCGATACCCGCATTATCAGAAGCTAGCCTACGGTGTCTTCATGAGTTCACGTAAGGTGGTCCACTACTTCGATGAGCACCCGATCACGGTGGTCAGTGCCTCGGCTCTATCAGACATCTTCACCAACCCTGATGCGACGGGACGAGTCGCCAAGTGGGTCATCGAGCTGGGCCCGTGGGACCTGAAGTATGTGCACCCTAATGCGATCAAGGCACAAGTACTCCCAGACTTCACAACCGAGTGGATAGAAGCTCAGCTGCCTGATATACCTGACCTGTCCAATGCATGGACTATGTACTTCGACGGATCCAAGAAATTTGAGGGTGCAGGCGCGGGCATCATCCTGACATCACCAAAAGGCGACAAGCTTCGCTATGTATTGCAGATGGACTTCCCCAAACCCTCAAATAATGAAGGAGAGTACGAAGCCCTACTACACGGCATGAGGATGGCTAAGAACTGTGGTGCTACTTGCCTCATGATCTACGGGGACTCGAACCTTGTCGTGTAACAAACAATGAAAGAGTGCGAGGCTACAACAGAGAACATGATCGCATATCGGGACCTCTACAACATCATGGAGGGCAGCTTTGACGGCTGCGGCACGTGGACCGCGAAAGTAACGAAGAAGCAGACATGCTAGTAACCTCGCTCGACCAAAGCCCAGTTCCACCTGGCGTCTTCGTCGAGTGCATCAAACATCGGTCTATCAAACTCAAGCAGCCAACAACACCCTCTACATCAGCAACAAGCACCAAGGATCAGCCGACAAAGGACCCGGTGGCACCCGACGCAGAAGAACCACACGTAGAAGTCCTCCTCATCGAGCCGACGTGGACAAACCCTTTCCTTGCCTACATGCTGCGTCAGGAGTTGCCGGCAGACACGACAGAAGCTCGGCGCATCACTCGTCGCTCGAAGGCCTTCACGATCATTAACGAGAACTGTACAAGCGCAGCATATCTGGAGTCCTGCAACGCTGCATAGACCCAGAAGATGGTAGAGCAATACTATACGACATCCATGCGGGAACCTGCGGACATCATGCCAGCAGTCGAGGCTTGGTTGCCAAAGCCTTTCGAGCCGGGTTCTATTGGCCCACGGCGATGCGGTAAGCCGAAGAGATAGTCAGGAAATGCTTCGGGTGCCAAAAGTTCGCCACCAAGCCGCACGCACCTGCGTCAGAACTAAAGACAATACCGCTCGCTTGGCCGTTCGCCCAATGGGGACTCGACACGGTAGGGCCACTGAGAAAATCATCCCGCGGGGGACACACACATGTCCTTGTGGCGGTCGACAAGTTCACAAGTGGATTGAAGCGGTACCCATAACAAGTTCGACTGCAACAACAGCTGCTAACTTCATCAGGTCCATAATCTTCAGGTTCGGGGTTCCCCACAACATCATCACTGACAACGGGACAAACTTCACCACCGATGAGTTCAAAGACTTTTGCACAGACCAGGGGATCAAGCTCAACTATGCCTCAGTCGCTCACCCCTAGTCCAACGGGCAAGTCGAAAACGCAAACGGCCTAGTTTGCAACGGCCTCAAGAAGCGACTGTTCGTGCCACTCAAGCGTGCCACGAGTGCCTGGGTGGAAGAGCTACCCTCGGTCCTCTGGAGTCTGAGGACCACGCCAAACAGATCAACGCAATACACTCCATTCTTCATGGTCTATGGCGCCGAGGCAGTCATGCCATACGATCTACGATTCGACGTACCTCGCGTGGTCGCCTACGACGAGTCAGACGCGGATGAAGCACTCAAAGATGGCGTCGACACGCTGGACGAGGCACGGGACATTGCACTCTCCCGCACAGCCATTTACCAGCAGAGTCTCCGCAACTACCATGGTCGTTGGCAGCGCACAAGATCCTTTGTCCCGGGTGACCTGGTCCTACGGCTCAAGCAAAAGAAGGTGCACAAGCTCGCCTCCCCATGGGAGGGACCCTTCATCATCACGGAGGCCATCGACGGCGGCGCCTACCGTCTAAAGCACGCGAAGACAGGAGAGCTCTCCCACAACCCGGGGAACGTTGCGCACCTGCGCCGCTTCTACGCATAGCATACACATCCATGTAATTGTGCTTAAACGCCTACAAGCAGCAGGTTTCAGACGCACTCTTTTCCTTACTAGGGTACCAAAGGGGACTGGAAGGTTTTTAATGAGGCGGCTTGCTAGCTTAATATACAATGGTTGAGATACAAAGTTTTCTCCCTCTACTTTTACAGAGTCAAAAAACAAAAAAGACCTAGGCCACACTCGAACACTCGGGGGATGCGCCACATAGGCTCACTTCAAAAACAATAAAGACCTAGGCCGCACTCGAACACTCGGGGCTACGCCACACAGGTTCACTTCAAAAACAAATAAAGCCTAGGCCACACTCGAACACTCGGGGGCTGCGCCACACAGGTTCACTTCGAAAAACAAATAAGTAAAGCCTAGGCCGCACTCGAACACTCGGGGGCTGCGCCGCACATGTTCATTTGCAAAAACAAACAAGTCACGCCTTGGCCGCACCCGAATACTCGGGGGCTGCGCCGCACAGGTCGCGTTAATCAACGTGCATAGATCGCACCCGAACACTCGGGGGCTGCGATCCTACGATCGAACAACGGTTGTTTTCGGCAAATAAGATTACAAAAATACACTCGGGGGCTGCCCCCCATGGATATACATCGTCCATTTACAACTAAACTCAACGAGCATACACCTTTTTGCCTCCTAATCTACAGGCTCGCTTTGGGGTGCATCAAGCGGACCTACAAGGCGTTCCGTTTGCGCCTGGACCTGCTCAATAACTCTTCTCGCCGGCTCGAGAGTATCTCCATACTGTTCCTGAAGGCAGTCCATCAGTAAGCTTCTCAATGTTGAGATGCGGACGGTGGAGACACACATAGGCAAAGGCAACGTTCGCTCCTCCAACAAGTTCAGCGTGCAACATCTTTTTAATCGCTTTGCCTTCGCGAACCTCGCTAGCAGGGCAGGTATACCTTGCGGTTGCTCATTATGGGGAAACATAGCTCGATGCACCCGAGACAAGGTAGACCTGCACGTTTCCAGCAATAGGCCAGCGCCCCAAGCACGGTCTTGCAGCATTGCGAGCACCCGACCCTTCGCTCTGTCAGACCAGAAGTACTGGAACCGGAATTCGAGCCAGTGGCAGCTCCATTCAGGCGTTCTTCTACACGGGTCATCTCAGCTTTCAGTCTGCGCAGACACCTGCGAATCGAAGGAAGGAGATAAAATAAGAAACAGTCGAGGACAAGATAACTCACATTTGAAGATGGTTCAGGTGTACTGACACTCTAGCTGTCGATTTACTATGTCCAGCTCCCCAATCAAGTACATCTCCCGTTCGGATGAAGCCGCAGGCCTCGCCCTCAGTGTGTCAATTTCACCTCATGCGCTTTTCAGCTCCCGCTCCAGATTCGCAATTTGTGTCTTCATGTAAGCCATGACGACTTCATCATTCCTGCTCTAAGCAGCCGCCGGAGAGGAGCACTCGTTGAGGGAAACTCGCCAGGCGCATCAGGTGCTTCAGGCTGCTCAAACAAGAAAATTTCAACAATGTGAGACCACTGAATACAAGGAAGATAGCAAGACAACACACTCGGGGGCTAGGCCCCGACATAGCATTCAAACAGAAATCGACTGCGAAGCCAAGAGCAGATATATTTGATCAACAAGTGCATTAGTTCATTATAAAGCAAAAGAAGAGCGACAGTCAATGCTACAATCTACGACATCGACTCCGACCCAGCCTAACAGCGCGGGCAGCAACTTCAGCACTGCGCCGCTCTACCATGGACACCATGTCCTCTGCCAGTCGCGCCGCCTCCTCCTTCACCGAGCTCAACAACGCCGTTCTTCTATCAGGCTTCCGCGAGAAGTCCGCTACAACCTTCTTGAAGTCACCCGCAACACCGTGACCCAGCAACAGCTTGAATGTAAGCTTCGAGCCGCGTACCGTTTGGGTGCGAGTGAAGTTCGCCATGGTGGAAGACTCCGGCCAAGCACGGCAGCCAGACCATCAACGCTGGCTGGTGGCATTCGCAGCGGAAAGACGCTCTTGTGCACCGCAGCAAGAGCACCAGTCGACTTGGAAAACGTGTCCTTGGCATAAGCACACATGGCATCGAATATGCTGACGGCACGGTCTAGCGGGACATCGTCGTCCATCGACTCCGTAGGCGGGGATGCACCAAACGTACCTGTACATCCTGTAAATTTAAGTACCAATTCGACTGAATTGGAAGAACAAACTTCAAACAAACAACAAACGAGAAGGAAGCATTACCTCCAACAACATGGGCAAGCGCTAGCAGGCGCTCCACCTGCACTTTTTCACCCTGCAGGGTGGCATCCTCGCGGTCCTTGGCCTCCTTCAGCTTCCGCTCAGCTTCATCATGTTGAGCCTTGAGTTCCTTCTCCAGCGCACGCACCCGCTTTGCAGCAGTCTCCTGATCGCCTGCATGAAGAATAAAAGGGTCGAGTGGATGCAAAACTGGAGTGACAGCAAGTTAACACAAATAAACGAGTCGCTTACGCTTAGACTGCTCCAGAGCAGAGCGAAGCTGATCCCTCTCCCGCTCCATCTGGACGTAGGCCACACCTGATTCCATCAGGTTGCGGTAGAAAGGCTGCACAACGAAGAATAACTCAGGAATTTGAGCCTATGCCCAACTCTACTAGTTGCGGTAGAAAGGCTGCACAACTCGATAACCCAGAAGAACAATGACACTTACATGATCCTGGAGCACAACAGTGCTCGAAGACCTAGCAGTCATTTCCGGAGCGGAGGACCCGAAGCCTTCACAACCTCCGTAGCGGCCATCGCAGTCGCCAAGGGAGAAACCTCCGACGGACTTAGATGTGGCTCCGTACCACTCGGAGCCGACGTCTGCTCTCGGACAGGAGAGTGAGGCACACCCGTGCCATGATTGGCACTGCGCATGGAATGCTCAAATAAAAAACGGTGCACAAAAAAAGCTTAGCTGGGAGAAAGGTTATCACCTTGTTTCCACCTCTTCACTATCGAGAGCGTCCACGTCGAACAGCCCGCCAAACTCGACCGCACCGCCAACGGGAGGCGCCGTGTTGAGTGGTTCAACCTCCATCGGGTCCTTCAGACTGGGCGATGAGGCACCCGAGTCGGCATCATCATGAAGCTCCACTCTTTTGGACGGTGAGCCCTCAGCCACATCCTTAGCCTTGTCCCGCCGGCGACGCTTGAGCGGCTGCTCGTCTTCATCGTCTTGCTCCGTTTCCTCCACCTCTTCATCAGGTGAGGTGGTCGCGGAAGGAATGGAGTCATCATCATCAATCGGCTCCACTTCGGGGAACTCCACCTCAAAAGTCAACCCACCTTCAGGCAAGGGTGGAAGGCAAGAGAGAGTCGGGTGACCCTGCAACACAAGAACAAGATATTTCACACAACAACAACATAGAGGAATCGACAACAACAAGCAAATCATACCTAACCTCAGGCAGCGGGTTTTCAACTCCATATGGAGTAACTGGGCAGTCGACGTTGCAGGGGTCCGCAGCCCTGAGGCTGGTCACGGACCGCACAGAGCCTTCGACTTCCTTTTTCGATCGCTCCTCCTTCGTCAGGCGAGTGGAATCATCCGCACCTTGGTACCCACATTGGGTGGTCCCGAAGGAGAATCGGCTGCACGTGTCTCTTAACAAAGGTGGCAATGAGGTGAATGCCACCCACCTCCTTGCCCATCGTCTTCAGCAACTTGATGACGTGAAAGCACACGTTCGTTGGGAGACCCCAAGAGGAAGGTATGAAGCAGTGCACAGCAAGTTTTCCCTCAGTAAGATACCAAGGTTATCAATCCAGTAGGAGTAAGAAATCACTTCTGAAGGTTGTCAGTGGCGCGCTGACGTGGAACCTGCACACAACACAATCAAACTACTTTGCCCCAACGAAACAGTGAGGTTGTCAATCTCACCGGCTTGCTGAAAACAAAAATTAAACGTATGGTGTGGAAAATAGTGTTTAATTGCAGAGAATGAAAAGGAACAATGATTGCAGTTGGTTGTATTATCAGTGTAAAAGAATGGACCGGGGTCCACAGTTCACTAGTGGTGTCTCTCCATAAAAGATAACTAACATGCTGGGTGAACAAATTACAGCTGGGCAATTGATAAAATATTGAGCGCATAACAATGCATATATATGACAAGATGACTACTATGATATTCATTGGGCATTACAACATGATACATAGACCGTTATCCAACATCATTATGACTAATAATCCACCTTCAGGTTGACATCCGTGTTCCCCGTTGGTATTAAGTTGCAAGCAACAGATTATTGCATTAAGTAAAGTGCGTAATGTAAACAATACAATTATCCTTAGACAAAGCATTGCTGTTTTACCCTAGTGGCAACAGCACATCCACAACCTTAGAAGTTGCTGTCACTCTCCCAGATTACTGGAGACTGAACCCACTATCTAGCATAAATACTCCCTCTTGGAGTTACAAGCATCTACTTGGCCAAAGCATCTACTAGTAACGGAAAGCATGCAAGATCATAAATAACATATAAGATAGATTGATAATCAACTTGACATAGTATTCAATATTCATCGGATCCCAGCAAACACAACATGTAGCATTACAATAATATGATCTTGATCATGATAGGCAGCTCACAAGATCTAAACATGATAGCACAAGGAGGAGAGACAACCATCTAGCTACTGCTATGGACCCGTAGTCCAAGGATGAACTACTCACGCATCACTCCGGAGGCAGGCATGGCGATGTAGAGCCCTCCGGTGATGATTCCCCTCTCCGGCAGGGTGCCGGGAAGAGCTTCTGAACCCTCCCGAGCTAGGGTTGACGACGGCGGCGTCTCTGGAACTTTTCGTGGATAATGGCTCGGGTATTTAGGGTTTTCGCGTCGGGGGATTATATAGGCGAAAGGGCGGCGGCTGGAGGCACCCGAGGGGGCCACACCCCACGGCGCGGCAGGAGGTGGGCCCGCGCGCCCCATGGTGTGGCTGCCTCCTGGTCGCCTCCGTCTCTCCTTTGGACTCCGTGTACGTGTTGGAAAAATAGGAGGTCTGTCCAAGTTTCGTCCAATTCCGAGAATATTTCCAAACAGCTTTTCTGGAATACAAAAACAGCAGAAAACAGGAACTGGCACTGTGGCATCTTGTTAATAGGTTAGTCCCAGAAAATGCATAAAAATGCTATGAAGTGTATATAAAACATGTAACAATTGGTATAATATCAACATGGAACATCAGAAATTATAGATACGTTTGAGACGTATCAAGCATCCCCAAGCTTAGTTCTACTCGTCCTCGAGTAGGTAAAACGATAAAAACAAAATAATTTCTGAGGTGACATGCTACCATCATAATCTTGATCAAATAGTATTGTAAAGCACATGTTATGAATGAAGTGATCCAGGTCAATGGTCTATAGTTTGCTAACAATAGATAATGAGCAAACAACTGAATCATATAAGCAAAAACTTTTCATGAATAGTACTTTCGAGACAAGCATCAAAAGTTTTGCATAAGAGTTAACTCATAAAGCAATAGATTCTAAGTAAAAGGTATTTAACCAACACAAAGGAAGATTTAAGCTTCAGCAATTGCTTTCAACTTTCAACATTATATCTCATGGATATTTGTCAACACAAAGCAATATAATAAGTACAATATACTAGCATATAAAAATTGTTGCACCAAAGTTGACACTAGTGTTTGCTTCTGAGATAGAAAGAAGTAGGAAAACTGACTCAACATAAAAGTAAAAGAAAGGCCCTTCGCAGAGGGAAGCAGGGATTAAATCATGTGCTAGAGCTTTTTAAGTTTTTGAAATCATATAGAGAGTAAAAATAAATTTTGGAGGTGTTTGTTAATTGTCAACGAATCAGAAAATGGAAAGTACAATATGACCCCTGCCAACCAGACTTTTAAGAGCGGCTCCCATGAAGGACGTTATTTCTACCAGCAAGGCAGATCATCCCTCTTTCTCTTTTGTTTACACATGCAGATATTTCACTGGTCATTGCTTGTCTGATAAATCAGGGCAAAAATGTGAAGAGAATTAAGCGGTTAAAGTTGTAATTAATTGGGACTGGGCACCCCATTTGCCAGCTCTTTTTGCAAAATTAATGGATAAGCGGATGTATATGCCGCTAGTCCGGTGGTAAAGTCTGTTTGACAGTTGACATAAAGACATCCACCCCGTCCTCATGAGCTTGGTAAACATTGACACAAAAAGGAATAATAAAGTTTTGAATAGTTTAAAGGTAGCACATGAAAAATTTACTTGGAATGGCAAGGAAATACCACATATAGGTAGTTATGGTGGACACAAATGGCATGGATTTTGGCTCAAGGTTTTGGATGCACGAGAAGCATTCCCTCTCAGTACAGATTTAGGCTAGCAAGGTTATTTGAAGCAAACACAGGATATCAACCGTACAACAAGACTCATATGAAAACATATTGCAAGCATTATAAGACTCTACTGTCTTCCTTGTTAACCAAACCCTTTTACTAGAAAATATCTAGACCTTAGAGATACCAATCATACAAACCAAATTTCAACAAGCTTTACGGTATTTCTCACTAATAGGTTTTAACCACATGATACAAAAGCTTAAACATGAACTACTTGATAACTCAAAACAATTGACAAGTATCAAATTATCCAAGACAGTGATCTACAAGAATATGTAAGCTTTTTCCATTATACCATCTACCACATGCAGCATTTTCTGTTCCAACCAAACACCAATCAATTTATTTCAACACAAACTCTCCAAACAATTATAAGTGAAGCAAGAGAGTACTTTCTTCTAAAAGAACTAACAGCTCTGAACAAGAGATGCATGAAAAACAGGAGCTAAAAGCATAGCATAGCTAGACAAGAATACTCAACAAGTATAAGTGAAGAATAGGAGTATTCACATGAAAAAGCGGAGCGTGTCTCTCTCCCAAACAAGATTGCTAGGATCCAACAAGTTGATCTCAGAAAATAAAATAACAATGCGAAAATAAAAGCACACAGACGCTCCAAGTAAAGCACATATGATGTGAAAGAATTAAAATATAGTTTCACTAGAGATGACCTGATAAGTTGCTGATGAAGAAGGGGATGCCTTGGGCATCCCCAAGCTTAGACGCTTGAGTCTTCTTGAAATATGCTGGGGTGATCCATGGGAGCATCCCCAAGCTTAAGCTCTTCACTCTTCTTGATCACATTATATCATCCTCTCTCTTGACCCTTGAAAACTTCCGCCACACCAAACTCAGAATAATTCTCATTAGAGGGTTAGTGCACAATCAAAAACTCACATGTTCTATAAGGACACAAACATGACAATTACTTTTAAACATTAGCTACTGCCACTGATGTTATGTGAAGCTCTTCCACCAAAAAAGAATTCCACTCAACACTAGTAAAAGAGAGAATGCAAAATAAAAGACAGAATCTGTCTAAAACAGAACAGTCCGTAAAACGAATTTTTTCGAGGCACTTACGTTGCTCAAATCGAAAAACTCAAAACTAACGAAAGATGCGTACATATCTGAGGATCACGCACAAAAATTTCAGATTTAATTAATATTTTTGTGATTTTACAAAGCAATACGGTGAACAGCAGAAATCTGTTCCTGCGCAGAAATCCAAATCTAGCATCATCTTCCTATTAGAGGCCTTACTTGGCACAACAATGCAAGAAAATAAAGATACAAAGGCATTGTTACAGAAGTAAACAGCACCTTGACTCAAAAAAGAAAAATTGCAGAAATAAAACAATGGGTTGTCTCCCATAAGCGCTTTTCTTTAACGCCTTTCAGCTAGGCGCAGAAAGTAAGAATCAAGTGTTTCCAAGACATTAAAATCTCCCAACCTTTCGGTGGGGTCATCTTTCTTTATTGGAAGAAAAACCTCCGATTAATAGGAGTATTGAATTTCATAAACCCATACTTCGCATTGATAAAACCCCCATTACTCTTTAAAAAGGACTCCCTAGGACAATATGGTTAGGAGATTTTGCAAGAATCATGAAATTCACAGGGATGGTCTTATTTTGAACAGTGACCTTAATATCGTTAATAATCCCTATACTTTTTGTGATTGTTCCATCAGCATGAAAATGAAAAACAGGGTAATCAACCATATTATCAAATTTTAATAGATCATAAACCATTTTAGGCATGATGGACATTGTTGAACCAAGGTCACAGTAGGCACGAAACTTCTCATTACCAATATTAATCTCAATGAATGGTTCCCAATCATTTTTTAGCTCAACTAAAGGTTTTTCTTTAAGGTTATGACTCAGAGTTAAATATCAATTGACTTCTCTATTTTCTCTAGCTTAGTGAATATCCCAGTTTCATCCATCATGGGGAGAATCGACAAACCACTCAAAATATTATGAGCTTTCATTGCATCAAACTCAGAAAAGGTTTCCCCTACCATGGTATCTAGAGCATGTTGATAAACATAGAATAAACCATAGTAGAAAATTTATAAGAACTCTCAAATCCATCTTAGGTTGCACTTTCTTGTGCAATTCCAATATTCTTCCCCAGGCATTCCTAAAGGATTCCCCACCTTTCTGTCTAAAAGTAATAATTTCTCCCACAGGTGGTACTACGGAAAAAGGAACAGAGCTAGACATGATAACAAGACTGAAAATAAACTAGATGCAAGTAACTAATTTTTTTTTGTTTTTGATAAATGAAGCAAACAAGACAAGATAAAAATAAACTAAGCAAGACAATAACAAAGTAAAGAGATTGGAAGCGAGAGACTCCCCTTGCAGAAATGCTCTTACTCCCCGGCAACGGCGCCAGAAAATATTGCTTGATGACGTGAAAGCACACGTTCGTTGGGAGACCCCAAGAGGAAGATATGAAGCAGTGCAGCAGCAAGTTTTCCCTCAGTAAGATACCAAGGTTATCAATCCAGTAGGAGTAAAAAATCACTTTGAAGGTTGTCAGTGGCGCGCTGACGTGGAACCTGCACACACCACAATGAAACTACTTTGCCCCAATGAAACAGTGAGGTTGTCAATCTCACCAGCTTGCTGAAAACAAAGGATTAAACGTATGGTGTGGAAAATAGTGTTTAATTGCAGAGAATGAAAAGGAACAATGATTGCAGTTGGTTATATTATCAGTGTAAAAGAATGGACCGGGGTCCACAGTTCACTAGTGGCGTCTCTCCATAAAAGATAACTAACATGCTGGGTGAACAAATTACAGCTGTGCAATTGATAAAATATTGAGCGCATAACAATGCATATATATGACAAGATGAATACTACGATATTCAATTGGGCATTACAACATGATACATAGACCGTTATCCAACAGCATCTATGACTAATAGTCCACCTTCAGGTTGACATCCGTGTTCCCCGTTGGTATTAAGTTGCAAGCAACAGATTATTGCATTAAGTAAAGTGCGTAATGTAACCAATACAATTATCCTTAGACAAAGCATTGCTGTTTTACCCTAGTGGCAACAACACATCCACAATCTTAGAAGTTGTTGTCACTCTCCCAGATTACTGGAGACTGAACCCACTATCTAGCATAAATACTCCCTCTTGGAGTTAAAAGCATCTACTTGGCCAAAGCATCTACTAGTAACGGAGAGCATGCAAGATCATAAATAACATCTAAGATAGATTGATAATCAACTTGACATAGTATTCAATATTCATCGGATCCCAACAAACACAACATGTAGCATTACAATAATATGATCTTGATCATGATAGGCAGCTCACAAGATCTAAACATGATAGCACAAGGAGGAGAGACAACCATCTAGCTACTGCTATGGACCCGTAGTCCAAGGATGAACTACTCACGCATCACTCCGGTGGTAGGCATGGCGATGTAGAGCCCTCCGGTGATGATTCTCCTCTCCGGCAGGGTGCCGGGAAGAGCTTCTGAACCCTCCCGAGCTAGGGTTGACGGCGGCGTCTCTGGAACTTTTCGTGGAATGTGGCTCGGGTATTTAGGGTTTTCGCGTCGGGGGGATTATATAGGCGAAAGGGCGGCGGCTGGAGGCACCCGAGGGGGCCACACCACCCCACGGCGTGGCAGGAGGTGGGCCCGCGCCGCCCCATGGTGAGGCTGCCTCCTAGGTCGCCTCCGTCTCTCCTTTGGACTCCGTGTACGTGTTGGAAAAAAGGTCATGTCCAAGTTTCGTCCAATTTCGAGAATATTTCCAGAACAGCTTTTCTGGAATACAAAAACAGCAGAAAACAGGAACTGCCACTGTGGCATCTTGTTAATAGGTTAGTCCCAGAAAATGCATAAAAATACTATGAAGTGTATATAAAACATGTAGCAATGGGTATAATATAACATGGAACATCAGAAATTATAGATACGTTTGAAACGTATCACAACTCGGCGACCTTCCCCGGCAGGGGCGCCACTTCCACCTTGTCTTCACTCGACAGCATGTGCGCCCAGGCGTTCGACTTCCTCAGAGGCTTCTCAGCCATGAAGACGGGAAGGCCCTCCTGTTCCATGCTGACGTAAAACCACTTCTTCCGCCAGCCTTGGGCGGACTCGGCCTGCTTCAGCGCAAAGTAGTTGGTGTCTCCGCGTACTTGGATGCCGAAGCCGCCAAGTGGATAGGTGCCACCAGCACCCACGTTCCTCTTGACATTGAAGATGGTTTCCCACAAGCCCAGTCCGGGTGCACTCCCAGGAAGCACTTGCATAAAACGATGAAGCAGGCGTTGTGGAGAACGCCATTCGGGGTCAGATCATGCATTTGGACCCTGTACGCATACAGCAATCCACGCACGAAATCATGGAGGGGAAAAGAGAATCCCCGATGCAAGAAATCCACAAAGCAAACGCGCTCGCCGGATCGTGGTTGCGGGAATACCGCTATCCCAGGCGCGCGCGTGGCGAACTGGTCCGCCGGTGGCAGCAACCCATCTTCCCGGAGTTCATCCAAGTGTTGCGCCTTGACGGTCAACCTGACCCAGTCGCCGGGAATCTTCTTCAGCGTATCCATGCCCGCGGCATCAACAGTGGCGGCGGCGCTCGCCGCCGTTCTCTCCTTCTTGTTCTTTGTCCCCGCACCGCCGACGGCGGCGGAGCTCGCCACCTTCTTCGCGGCAGCCTTCTTCATGGCACTTGGCTAGTGGAGAATGTGCGCGCAAGAGCTTGGGCGAACAGCAATGGAGGAGAGGCGCGAGGTAGACGATGAAGCAGAGAAAGGAAGCTGCAAGAATAGGGATGAAATCAATCTCATCCGCCGCGGTGAAATAAATATACCGCGGCGCCGCCGAATCCGAACCGTCCAAACGGCATCAGCAGCAATGGCCTGCATCCAACCCTACACGTGGCGGCCGCGGAACGCAACCGTCGCAGGCCACGCCGCCCACTAAGCGCGAGAAACAAGGAAAACATCATCACGTCCCGGAAATTTCACGCCGTGCAGTCAAATCAGAACTGAAATGGCGTCTGCCTGGTCAACACTGACACTGGGACCGCAGTGACGCGTCCCATCAGTGGCAGCGCGAAAGCAAACATCGTCATGCATGACGTCAGATTCACAAGCCGAAGAATCATTCGAGTCAGGCTCGTGATGACAAACAAAGCATAGCCACTTGGATGTCGAGTCCCTCTAATGGACCCTCTCATCATTCGACTGCGGCACAATACCGCCTAAGCATTCTACAGTAGGCCAGCAGGCTGAAAGGGACTCCTTCATCCGTCGAGTCCCCAAATCATACTTCCTTCACAGTAGGACAACGGGCTGAAAAGGGGACCTTTTAATCTGTTGTGTCCCCAAAAGCATTCTTCATTCACTCCCATCGGGAGCATATCAAAAATTTCTTTCGACTGGAGGTTAATTGAGATTAACCTGAATTACAACCAATTCAGCTTAATGTCGGGGGCTACTCCCATCGGGAGCGCTGTCACGCCCCCGATAAACACAAGACTTCTGGACCATTGAGTCCCAAAGCAGGCACTCGAGTTCCTATCGACCAAAGCTACTCAGCTCTATACGAAGTCCACGACTACAACAGTCGCAAAACATTCTGTACCCGAGATGCGTCCGCCGCATATGATCCTCGGATGCTGCACTCAACATGCAAAGATAAGACCCGCCGATCAGTCGAGCCGGCCAGGGCTCGCACCAGCTGCGTTCACCCTGTAATTTCCATGCCAGCAGGCATGAAGAAAATCCTGACAGACGCGTTGGGTACCTAATTCATCATACTAAAATATCCTCTGTAAGCCCTCCGCGCCTGAGTCGAAGCTTATCAGCTCTTTCCAGGCTCGAGCCCGGGGACTCGAACTTGAAGTAGGCTAGCTGGGTTTTTGCCCGAGTGCATTTAACTGGGCCCGATACGTCGAGTGAGACCAGGCTAGCTATGTCGTCATCCCTAGAACCTGTCGACTGGACAGCAAAACATGAGCATATCTGGCGATCGATGTATTACCGACTCAAGACAAAACACCTTGTAACAAGTAAAAGACGACGTGCATCCGGAGATGAGTCCTTACCTGATTCTTCAACTCGACCAAGCACTCGGGGGCTACTGACGTGGGCCTACCTATCGGGTGCCCCACAATGAGGATACCTGGTGCACGCAAGGACCAGGGCCCAACTGACGGCCTACTAGAAGATAACAATCAAGGCCCACGAAGGGGGCCCAAACAAGACAGAGTGCGTCCCAAGAAAGGCGTAGTTTATGTCAGTAGAAACTTACCTTACCTGTAAACCTAATCGGTTGCGAACTCCCGGGACCCAGCCTCCAATATAAAGGATGGGAGGGTCGCCGATCTAGGGTACGCTCATATTCCACCACCAAAATCCTAGCGAGATCGATATCTCGCCGGGATCACCACTGTAACACCTCCATATAATCAATCTCAGACAAGCAGGAAGTAAGGTGTTATCCTCCGGGAGCCTGAACCTGGGTAAATCGCCTTGCTTGTCAGCCGTGGTAACTACCAGCACTTTCATCTTTCTCCCTCTCAATCAACCTGGGGTACTCGACCCTAGGACTTGTCGTGGCCACCCCACGTCACAATCGCTTTTGCTACCAGAGCGACGCTGCAACGAAGAAGCGCCACATGTTGCACCAGATCTTTCTGAAGAGAGCCGTCGTCCCGCTCCCAAATGCCACGAAGGAAGAAGAGCTAAACCTAGTATATAAAGGGCTGAAGCCAGAGCCTTGCCTCAGCCACTCCCGAACAACATCACCGCCAGAGAGGGCCTCAACTGGGCTTGGGAAGGCGAGCAGAGGTCTCAGGTACTGTTGATAGGAGAGAGGAGAGGAGAAGAAATTACATAGTCATTATTAGACCAAGTCATCAACTGAGTCGTACACTAGTCAAGGATAAGTGTCACCATAAACTTATTGACTTGGGACAATTAGAACAAATATCATACAATATGTAGTTTCGCAACCAAATCACGTATTCAATAACCGTTCAAAGATAATATGAATAACTTATGAATACACCGGAAAATATCATCATCATAGCATTTCTTTTAGGCCATAATTTCAACACCAAGTCTATGAACAAATGCACATGAAACTATATAAAAAAGATTTCGTGTAAACAAAAAAATACACAAAGGGTGATAAAGAGAATTAAGGATTAGGGAGCTTAATTCTAACATAATATGGAAAAACTAAAGGCTAGCGAAAAGGTTAGGAGGGAGACCATTGACCTTGTATTGTCAAAATAAATCAAGAATGTCTGTATTATTCTTTTTTGGATGTATCCGTCAACATTTTAACATTAGACATGCAATCTATCTGAAAAGTGTCTTTGATTCCCGAGGTCTAGTTCTCTCTCCATTTTAAGCAAATAAAAATCATATTTATAAGTTTCAAAAAATTCTAAAAAAATTAGATGTAGCCAATGGTGCACCCACAAACATGTAAAAAATTAATTTTAAATAATTTGTATTATGGGCTACACGAAAATAAGAATATTTGATAAATTTTAGAGATCTGAAAATATGTAGATTCACACTTTTGTCTTTTTTTTGTGTAGCAATACCATTGGCTACATACAAAAAGAATAGAATTTTTTTATACTCATAAATATGAGTTCCGAAATTTTTGAATAGAATTTTTTGATACTCATAAATATGAGTTCCGAAATTTTGGGAGCACTGGAGCTCGCCAGGCAAAAATCTCCACTCCAATCCTTACTATTTTTATTTCTTTTTTGATGTTTTAAAAATATATATTTCGGAGCAATTTTACTTCTGTATATAAATAGTTGCCCGTGTATCACTTTATGTAAAATAGAAACTAATTCATTCCTAATAATCTCGGTTGCTAGCAAAATCATACTAGAGTGCATGTTAAGAGTTCTCGAAGAGTTCATCTATTCTGAGGTCGGATGGCTTTAAAAGAGGATTGAAATAGCAACCGATTGACAGTTCCTTGACTTGCTTGCTAAAGCTAAGTGCTATAGGCCTATGTAGGGGCCGGGTGTAATGATTAAAACTTTTTAATTAATAAAGCCTTTTATCAAAAAAAAAAAAGTGTTATAGGCCATGAACAGCTATTTAATTAGACCAGTAACCTGATACAAAGTTGCCAAGATCTTCGGATCCACGAAAATGCAAATAGTAACACACCAGTATAGGGTCTCTTAATTAACTCCACAAGTTATCAGAGAAACATTACGCGGCGACTACACCACAGCCAACCATACGAGACATACTGCGGTCACGTAATAACCAACGGCAGCAGCAGGCGGTAGAACCGAAGGCGAAGCTGAGCTGTTGTAGTAGGGTAGGTAGCCGGTCGGAGCTGGTTGATAGTACTGCTGCTGAGGCATGTTCTGGCCGCCGCAGCAAACGACTGGCGCCGGCGGGCATGGCGCCTGCGTGCCCGGGGAGGCCGGTGTCGACGGCGACGGTGGAGGCCCTGTGTAGATTGGCAGCGGGTGCGGCGGGGGCTCGCATCCTGCGCCGTTGCATGGGACGGGTCCCGTGGTGGCGTTGCCGCCAGCGGGGTCGTCGTATCCTGACGCCGTTGCCATGGCTGCAGTCGCCAACAGCAGGACATGCGGCAAGAGAAGCGCCATGATGTTTGATTGTTTGATGATGTAGCAGTAGTTGCTGCTGCCGTGGTGCGTGCGGAGATATGTGTTCGATCTCTACCGTCCTAGTGTTGTGGGTGGCATATATGTTCGTCCTCGGTACGCATGCATCATGACACATGGGGTGCCATGTGTCAGAGGCTAAACTACCCAACGATATGTGGACATGGAGACACTACTAGCCGCTCGGTCTCTTGTCCTGGATATACGCGAGTGTGTATGACATGTAAGAGTACGTGGCCACGTATTCAAAATTTCATTTGTCTTTTTTCACAGGCCACGTATGATCATATTTTTGGATGAAATTTTCTGGGTGTAGAAGATTCAACATAATATATGTGCATGATTTATTTCGCAATTTTTGAAAACTTCGAAATGGGGTATCCAGAAATGGGTTACACCTAATTCGCGTTCGTTTCCCGGGAAAACTACTCTGTTCTTCGCATCAACGTGGGTGCTTCGCTAAGTTCGCTTACCCTGCGGTGTGGAGATTTTTTTTTTTGTCTCCGGGCTCGAGTGCTCCCTGCCTCCCTCCAATGCAAAAAATTCGAAAATCGTATTTATGTGTTTCAAAAAATTCTAAAAAAAATCTGGGTCTACCTAATAGTATATCCCATGAACGTGCAAAATATCAACTTTAGATATTTTGTATTTTAAACTACACAAAAATAAGAAAAGTGTGGATCTAAGTATGCATACTTTTGAATCTCTAGTTTTTATCAGATTTTATTATTTTGTGCAGCTCATAATATAAATTATTTCAAATTGATATTTTGCACGTTTGTGGAATACATCATTGCCTATATCCGCAAAAAAATTCATCGTTTTTTAAAACTCACAAATATGACTTTTATTTTTTTTTAAACGGAGGGAGCACCGGAGCTCGGAGCTGAAAACATTTTCCGTACACTACGCGGACCAAGGCATAGTCTAGCAGTGGAGTCATTCATAACTTGTTTCGTAAAAAAAAGGGTTGTTCATAACTTCTCACTTAGAGCATCTTCAGTCGCCCTCCGATAAACTGTCCGGCAACGGCGTCGGACGAGCGCGGTGCCGACGCATGTTGCCACGAATGTGGACGACTCTTCCGAGCAGCGCCCCAATAGGATCTTCTATAAGAAAAAGTAAAGCATAAAACCGTATGAATTCATTTAATTTTATTTTACACATTTGAACCAAATTTACTTAGACCTGGTCTAAATCTAGAGGTATTGGACGTTGTATTTCTCCCAGTTCTCCTCGCCTCCACCGCCGGTGCCGCTGGGTCCTTCGCCACCGTTGCCACTGTCCTCCCCGCCACAACCGGTGTCGTTGGTCCTTCGCCGCCATTGTCAACATCGGTGAGGCCGATGAAGTTGCCCGTCGCCACGACATGGTCACGCGCCAACCACGCCGGGGCTAACGCCTTACGGGCCGCCGAGACGATGTATCAGAGTCCTCCATGGTGCGGGCTAGCCCGGGAAATCTTCAGGGTCATGTCGCGAATGCTGCATCCGGAGGACGGCATCCGCCTCCGTCTCCTCCAACTGGACCTTCATCTTCGACTTGTGCAGCCAACGGAAGGATAGCCACCCAGGTTGTCAAGCAAAGTTTGGGTCGGCTCCGGCTTCGGTAGTCGGTCTTTCCGGTGTTCGATGAGTTATTCTACGTCTTTTTTCTTGTGTTGTTGTGGAGCGTGTATGGCGAGCAACCCGTGGTCTTCTGTGCAAGGCTCGGTCGACGCAAGCCCTTGCGATGCTCATCGTCAAAGTCGGAGTCTGTGCGGCTGACTGTGGCATGGGCCGACATGGGTTCCGTTGTTTGCGGCCAAGGTCAATGGTCGTAGATTGTGAAGTCAGAGTGGCTCACTCGAGGCAGAGTGATGACGATGACACTTGATGGCAACCTCGACAACGGTCCTTCAATTCGACGGCGTGTGTGCTTCGTGTGGGGCCAGGTCGATCGGTGGTGCCCAATGTGGTTGTGTTCCATGACGATATTTGGTGCATTTGTAGTGGTTTTTGGCCGGTTTCAAGTTAATTAATGAAAATGACAAGCCTTGTGCCTTGTTTCAAAAAAAAAAACTTTCCTAAGGGCATTGTTGTGACCATGGGCTCCTCTCCCTTCCCTGGACATTTTCTCAAGGGTAAGTTCGTATCCGGGTATTTCCGGATCAGTATATGATGGCGCCACGCATAACATTTAAATTTTTGATAAATACAAGTTCAATTATACTCCTTACGGACTGTGACATGTTTTAGATATTTCAGCACGGACAACAAACTGAAATGGGTGAAGACACACTAAAACACATATACATACATGTGATTCTGAAAAAATTAAGAACATGTTATAATTCGAAACTCGAAACGGATGGAGTATATATAATTTAATGGCACATACAACGCATTTTATCAGCCAAAGTGATAGCTATACTTACTCGAGTTGTTTGTACGCTTCACAAACTAGGACTAAAGGAAACAATGCTTTGTAACAGTGTTACAAGGATGTATACCCATAACAATGTATCAATTAACACAAACTTGGTCCACCGTGCAACATATACAGGTGACACGCCAGCAACGCATATTACCAATAATGTGACTCATAACTATTACGCAACTCTACCACAAAGTGAATATCTCCACTGAATATAACTCTTAATCTGACAGCAGAACAGAATACAACTAGACACGCATGCTAAGCGCAATACTCTGTTTCAGAAATATAATGCTGCGCAGGGCAATACTCTGTTTCACAATATAATGTTGCGCAGACGATGATAAATAGATGCAACCACCTAAGCACCAGTGCCAGCTGGAAACCAGACTCATTATCCAGAGAAGTTGTCATACCCTTGATCCTAGTCGCTCACTGCTTCAGAGTGTGCCCAGGATCAATCTGATCTCACCTGCCAGGATATGGACACCGTATTAGCGAAGTTAATTATAAGTGATTTCATGGAAAGAGGTGAGTGGGTGTTCTGTGTTACAGGAGATGCAGAATTGGACAAGCTCCTGCTCTGCTCCTGCTCCTGCTAGGGCTTCTGCCCACAGATTTTCCAGGCGAGACCTGCAAAAGAATTTCATTAGTTGCTTTGAACAAGCTATACTGAAGTAAAGATTCAGTCAGCTCATGTTGAGAAGACTTACAGAAGAAACAGGGGACCGGGATCTTGACAGCGATCTGCAAAAGGTTTCGCAAAACAATTTTATTACTCAGAAGTGTGAGTCATCGTAACACCAAAACTAGCCCGTCCATAGTAAATAATCATCAGCTACGGATGCAACAGTATGTCAAGAACTTACTTAAGTAGATTTCCTGACAAAGAAATCACGATGTGTATTACGCATTTGCCTATCAGGTTGGCTATTAAAACTGAAACTGAACATACAAACTAACCAAGACGTACATCCTCATTTGTTAATGCCAAGCTCTTGGCATGTACACTTGCCCAAAAAATGATTAAGCAGCATTTGTCATCCATCCTTCTCTATTTTTAAAACAACAAAAAAGCCTTCTATGATTCTATCCCAAGCAAGATGGGATATACTTGGTTTGTTTTTATATTCTATTTTTTGAAGAATGTCAAGATAGATTAACAAAAAACTTAAAGATTAATAAAAATGAGGGCCTCATTGATGAGTATTTGGAAATTAAGCCTACAATATACAGCATTTAAATAATGCCACAACACCCACTCCACATATCCTTACTGTCAGGACTATCTTGCTCCTAGCCTCCTAGGACTTGTTGCTCACTCGCCATATATTTCGTGACAATCCATCTCTACTATCCATGGTTCCAAATCTCCGAACCTCAACACATCCAATTATCTATGATAGAAGTCCCCAGATCGCCGCATGGCCAGATCTAGGAAAAACAAAGACAACCTTGAACATTGCAGGTTAGCCAGCCAACAGTGCATGTTTCATCATTATAAAGGTAGTCAAGCTAACATTCAAAGATAGCGATTCCTCACAAGAATTAATCATAGGTGTTATCAGTTTAGGGAAGAATAATGAACATCAAAACAACCATTCTGAGACGTATTTATGTTTCTGTAACCTTAGAAATGACATGCATGTAAGAACTGAAGTTCCATTAATTAGTTTTTTCTAGGTGTCGTATATCACCATGATAGTCTCTTTTCTTGTGAAACAATCACCTGGTGTGTGTGTGTATGTGTGGAGGGGGGCTCCCCACCCGAATACATTACTTTTAAGTGTTACATGTCCAGGCTCCTGGCCTCCTTCAAGAAGGTCCAATGGTTGGGAATACTTAGATTGTGACTTTACAATGCAAGGAACGAGAGGTTACAATACAACAAAGAGCATTAACATGATGGGGTACGGCAGGTGCACTCGACAAAACACTGTACCGGTGCACGCGACAACCACAACCACAAACAGACACAAGCAGTGCAAGGGCCAAGGGGAGTGCATCACTGGTGCATAAAAGGGTATACAAATGCCGAGACATTGCAAAATGACACAACATCACTAGCATACCCGGCCGAAATTACCATGGCACGATACTGGACCACATGCAAGTCAACAAGTGTCGGCGGCACCGAAACTCCACCACAAGGGCACAATACTGGAGCATACGCAGGCCATGAGACAACCAGCAAACCCAAACCTTGACTGCTAACTCCGCCACAGAGAAACAAGCATTTTGCGATGTAAGGGGGCACCTGTGCCAGCAGGCCAAAGATCAACATCAAGGCACCACAGGAACAGCAAGAGCAAATGGCAGAACTGCACGGCCTACAGGCTCTCTCAGCTCGCATTCATTTGCCTCCAGGCAATCACCAAGAGCCATGTCAAGTTGTCAACCTCGCCAATTGGGGTTCCCATGTGAAAACTTCAAGAAAGGTAACGAAGGGTGTCGCCGAGCTTTCGCCCAGGAACACAGCGATCCCGTGCTGGCAGGATCCGGTTGGGGACGTGCGCCACCTAGAGGTGGCGTGCGCTTAGGACGCGAGGGAAGAGAGAAAGGACAGGGAGCACCAGGTGAGGCACGACCAGGGGATGGGGGATGGGGGATGGAGGGGCAAAGCTGCGGGGAGATCCCCCGGCCGTGGAGGACAACAGCCACGGCAGCGATGGAACTTGTGGACCTCCAGGATCGAGGCAGTGGCGGCGGAGACACACCACCTGAGTCGCCTGGTGGGTTTGTTCCAAGGTTCAAAAAGGCATTAAGCGTGAATTCCTAGTTTTACCTCTGCCTAGCGCCTATCTCACCTAGGCATAGCATGATTAAGCGCTAGGCCATTTGCTGTCGCCTATCGCCTAGGTGCACATTTTTAACCATGGTTTGTCCCCATTTCTTTCATAAACGGAATTATTGTTACTTCCCAGAAAAGAACTTGCAAGCGAACAGAGAATCACAAATGTTTCATCCAGCGAACAGAGAATCACAAATGTTTCATCCACAGGTATGGGTGACAGCGAGATAGATCTAAGGAACAATGTTGCTCAAGAATCAGTGCCGCCATAGAACTTATATGTAAATCATAAAGAGAACAAATTAAGATACCTGCTGTAGCTGCGACTTCTCGAGTAAGACACGCTAAGGCTTCTGCTTCTTGATCTAGCATTATACTCCCTCACCTATAATAGAGTAATAACAACAACTTTATGCGAGTTGAAAATCAAAACGACATGCAGATACTATCTTAACTACTATTAAACTATTAGTGGGAAAAAAAGTAAACTCATACCCTGATATATGCCCGTGAAAATGCATTTCTGAACTCTGTATCATCAAGCTTCCTAATCTGCAAAATTACCAAGCAGATCGTGGAAAGGTTTGTCACAACTAAAACAGGAACGAACCACGCATCCCAAAATTGCCTTCTCAACAGATCCTCTCACATAAAAATAGATCAAGAATAGTTTTCACAAGAATTTCTAACTACAAAAAGCGAAGGGTATAGATGATATGAAAACCTACCGCATATTTCATGTCATCATAATTTGTATAATCCACAATTCCAATAGTTTCTGAAACACAAACAAAAAACAATTGACATCAATATTGCGCATCATACTAAACTACGATCCTGATTGGAGAAAACAATGCAGATACATTTAAGGCAACAGATCCAAACAATCACTTCCTCAATTGTCTAGTGTGCACACTAGTACGATATTTAAATACTGGGAAAAGAAATTAGAAGCACTCTCACTAACCTCCAGCCTCCCGGTATACATCAGAAAAACAGACATCACCAGCCCGTCTCATGTGATCCTAAATAAGTACTGTTAATTAGTGTACAGCAAAATCTACAAGCAGATGTCATATATAATTCCAGTACCTTCAGATCTTGCCATGACGCTGATGAAGGTAAACCATCCACCATAACTGCATAGTTCTCAACAAGAAGACATAAAATGAGGATCCGCATCAGCATATATCAATCAACTTATTAATAAGATGGTGGTACAAACCCCGGTACTCAGAGCGCTTAGAAACACCTCCACGGCGTCCACTGCTAAAGCTTCTCGGGCGATCGTGTGAGTACGATTGACCTCTTCCACCATGAGCTAATTCCACCTGAGAGAAAATTTTAAAAACACGTGCATGAGAAACAATGACCAAAGCAGAATTCACTTTCAATATAGGCAATATACAGTACGGTACACGCATACCCGTAACCTGTAGCCATCAAAGTCATACCCATCACGACCATAAATTGCATCATCGGCATCCCGGGGATCCTCAAACTACAAAAGCATCATTTTTGTTTATGTGTAATTAGTCATATCAAACCCAAAACACTAGCACTATATTACATCACATTCGATAGTCATAGCCCTTAGTCAAGAAACTATCATGCCAAAATAATAAAAACAGGTCTTCTCTTCACAAATTCTGATTATAAGACCTCCTATAGTGGGGGACTGGGGGTAACATAAACGGTAACATGCAACCCCATGCAATCTCAACTAGAGACTTGGATGACATGTCATATCATTAAATGAGAAAAAAAAGTCTTGTGATAGCGCATCACAAGGAAGAATGAATCTACAAACTAAGCCTCCCAAGGAAGAATAAATCTACAAACTAAAAAACAAGGCACTCTATGATACTACCCAGATGATACCATGCATCCACTATGGAGGTAATAATAGACTAGTCTATATATCATATGAGTGGCCTAAGCCTCACACCACAGTAAAATACTTATATGACCATAACAAAAAAAACTGACCTCAACAAAAGCGTAGCCAGGAGGTCTTGGAGGAATCTTCAAGTCAATCTCCACGATACGCCCATACTGCATAATGATACATCAGAAGAAAATAAAGGCATGAGCAAAGCCATTCTGATTTTTTTTAAATCCATGCAAGTTGTTACGAGATGCAACCTATTGCAAATTTCCTTACAAATCTACAACATCCACTGAAAACATGATCAAGAGTTTCATCAATTTGTCCCACAGTCATTATCGTTTTATAACTAGTAAAGACACTAGAAAACGAATTGCAAGTTATCATTACACAAGACGGAAGATTTACCTTGTAAAAGAGATCCTCAACCTCCCTTTCTCGGATGTCCCCAGGGAGATTGCCGACATAAATGGTGCAGCTGTTGCGCCTGCCCATCGTGTCTGCACTTAAAGAAGATAAATGGTCATACAGTTTATAGATGAAGGTTAGAAAAATATACTAGCTCAGATAGTGCAGAAAACAGTTCAAGCACAAACTAATATAGCAATAGAAAAAAAGTTGCCGATGATGTCCCACTGTCATTAGCAGGAAAAGAAAAAGCCCGAAGAAAAAATTCATATCTAATACGTGGAACAGATTTTATGGATTAAACAACAGAATCACACGAAACTGAAAGACTGCCTTCTTCGGTTCCACCATGTATATTTTAAAACCCGATATGTCACAAAAAATGCCAGCGTATGTTATCGAAGGAAGGCCAAGGAACTGCACTGAAGTTGGTCAAATTGAGTACAAAATCAGTAAAACAGAGAGATGCATCCCTAAAAACAGAGTAATTAATTTGAAGGGAATTACTTTGCGTTTTTAAACAATGACTGCCGCCCAGATACCACAAGTATTTACGAATGGAATTGCTTTGCATGCGTGTGATTCAGATCATGTATTAGAACTTAGAAGGCTCCAGTGGTACTCGTTTCGGTCAAGGAAAACAGAGTCAATCCTTTATCTTTGTGGCTCATATGTTTTTTCACAACCAAACAAGTCGAAATTTAGTATTGAATATATCTGCACGACTACACAGATGAGTTATAAGACTAGTCACAATGGGGAGTAACATAGGAGTAACATCAGTGCCACATAGGCAAAAAATCTGATGTGGCGGTAATTAATGAGGACAGAGATGGTTGTGGTAACTAGCTATGTTACCATAACATCACACATTTCAAGGCAAGATGAGTGTATAACCTATTAAATATGACACGACACACATGTTACTCCCCACTATGGAGGTAGTAACTTAGAGTAGTAACATATGCATGTTACTAGTCGAAGTTACTCCCCATTGTGACTAGTCTAAGAACAATAAAAATTAGTAGCACAACATTGCAATGTTCAGAAAGACTCTGGACTGTTGCACAAAATAACATGTAACCTAGAAGAGTTATACATGGACGCATCTGGCATGGTAGTTGGTACCCTATACGATCCTAATGGCATCACGATGTCATCAGTATAGGAGGAAAAGTGTCAATTCTTGGTACCCGGCAGCGGAACCACGGGTTTCGCTAGGTGAATGAATAAGATTTCACTGTTTCCGCGAGACAAACTCGAGAACAGAAACGTTGGTTGGAATCGGATGCAGTCAAACTCCTATCATCGCGATTCACAGAAGCGGTAAATCTATCCGCGGTTACGCCAAAATAGTAGAAATGGAAGCAAGACGGACTGCGAATCTCTAATCGCGAAAAACATTGCAACCAGCTGAAGACAGACGACAGAAGAGGGCGACCTGCGGGCCAGAAACTCACCGGGAAATTCCAGCGGCGAAGAGGAACTGCGAGGCTGAGACGGGGGAAACTGGCGGAGAACTCGACGGGCTGGTGGTGATCGAATCGAAGAAATTAAGGTGGATAATGTTCTGAGGTTTTCGGTTGGTGTCCCTGCGGCGGGTGGAGAAGCTTCGCGACTCCGCAGGAGACGCCGCGTGGAAAGGTCGATTGGCCAAAAGGTATTCTTTTTCCAAACGTGCCGCAAACTTGGGCTAGGTTCGACGGTCAAGAGATAGCGGCACATGCACAACAAACGAAAAAGCATCGATAGCTAAAAAAACAACGAAAAGCGATTCGTGGCTCCGAGCTCCAGTAATCTGATACTACCTCCGATCCATATTAGTGGGCACAACTTTGTCTAGATACACATGTATCTAGTCTAAATACTTAACTAGATACATATGAATTTAGACAAAGCTATGCCCACTAATATGGATCGGAGGGAGTATTTTAAAATAATTCGAAAATGGTATCTTGAAGTTCAAAAAATTTAAATCAAATTGCATGGATACCTATTGATGTTATCTGCATGGTTTTACTCGATAATACATAATATTGTAGGCTATACAAAAATCACAAAATCATAGCGAAAAAACTCATTTTACTTGCTACATTTTGTTTACAACTCACGTATGAAAGGTATTTCTCTGCAAATTTGGTCGTACATAGTAGACATGTGTATGCACTTGTATGTTTTTTTTAACAATGTTTTGACACGCAAAAATAAAATTTTAGATTTTTTTCTAAAAAGGGAGCACCAGAACTAGGGAGGTACAGGTGTTTATCCCGGAAATCATTATCATATATATATTTACTGTTACTAGCTACATGTCCGCATGTTCACATGTAAAAAAATAGTATGACTCTCCACAATCAAATGATGGTTGTCATTTTTATTGAAAATATTCAAAATCATAGTGAGTAACATGTGGTTTCTCTTTTTAAATTGTATATTCCTTTTTACCGCTGGAACATTACATATTAAAGATTAGCATGTGGCGCGGGCAGCGTCTTGCTACTTAATGACAAAGGTGCACATTTTGAGGTTTATAAATGAATAATGAAACAGCATAGGCTACTTTCGCATGGATTTAATTTTTCCAATATTGGTTGTATTCCGCCGACGGCGGGATACGTCGGTTATTAAGACAAACATACCAAATCATTAGATTCTGTTACATTATTGTTGTTCTCTGGATAATTGCTTTCAATTATGTACTGCCCTTTCTATCACGCGGCTTCAAGACTCCTGTCTCTAACTTGATCACTCACCTAACTAGACAAATCTGTTATGAATAGTGTCACAAAAACTAAAAGCAACCATTTACACTATTCACATAAGAATTTGTCTTTTTTGTTTCTCAATTTTCTTTTTGAATTTTGACGTGAATTTTTTTGCGGTTGTAGACAATTTTCTTGTGAACATTCACACTTTTTGTAATTTTTTGAAAACATTTAAAATTGTTTTTTTAATAGGATCAGGATAGCATCTATAAGGATAAGGGATGATAGCATTAGATATGGAAAACACTGGTTATCAGCCGGAGGATCGTGCGCGTCGCATCCTCCTCCTTCCGAGCGCGCCACACGTCTCCTTCGTGGCGGAAGAAAAACAACAGAGCTGGGGGACCCACCCACGATCCTGTTCTTATCGCTTCTTCTTGCTTCCTATCCATTCATTTGCGTCAACGCCACCAAGGTTCCAGAGAGCTCGCGACAGAGCCGTCGCCTCTCCCCGCGCTGCCGCCCATGGCTGCAATTGACCCGACTCTCTGCTACCTGGGCACGCCGGCGAGCCGCATCCACGCTCGCCCGAATCCCTCCTCTCTTCCTCGCGCCACCGTCGTCAGCACACCCTCCACCACGTCCTCGTCTCTAGGCCACACCCCGGCATGTGTCGACCATCATCGATCCAGCAACCGCCGTCGCCGGAGCTCCTCCTCCCTTCCGTCCTCCCTCTTCTGTTGCTGCCGACCTCCGTCGAGCCGCCTCAACTCGCATCGGCGAGCACGGCCACAACTGCCGTTCTGCTGCCGACGGCCTTCCGCTGCTCCGTTGCGAGCCGGGAGTCGGGGGATGCATCTGCTGCCGTTGTAGGGCGACCGGGCGCCGCTACGAAGGTTGGCCGGCGTTGCTACAAGGGCGGTCGGGCGCTGCTACCCATCTCAGTCACCCCTCCGCGCCGTGAGCTGTCTCGACTCCGACGACTACCAAACCCGCCGTCCTCCACTCCGGTGGTGGTGGCGGTGGTGCTGGCTCCGGCGAGTGGCTCAGCCGCCGTTCAAGGTCGTCCCCGAGCTCGCCCCGACCTCCACGTCCATGGAGGCCGGTCGTCAATCCCCCAACCTCGGTCTTCCCTGCTTCCGTGACTGTCGGCCTCCCCGTGCTTGACCTCCAGCACCACAGCAAGGTCATAGGTGCAAATTCTGTGAAGATTTGTCGCATTTTTTTTTGTTCTTTTGATGCAAATCCTCGGAGCAGATGTAGCAAATTCTTGCTATAGCATTTTTTATTTCCTATGATGCAAACTTTCCGATGGTTTGTAGCATTTATTTTCTTCCTTTGATGCAAATCCAAAGATCAATTGTAGCAAATTCCTTTTGTTGATACTTTTTTCTTTGAATTTTGGTGCAAATGTTTGGAAGTTTTGTAGCAATGTTTTTCATTTTTGATGCAAATCCGTAGTGTTTTGAAGCAATTTTCTTGCTGCCGAAGAAGCGCGGCGTTACTACCGACGGTATCCGGTGATGCTGCCGAAGAAGCGCGGCGTTGCTACCGACGGTATCCGGCGATGCTCCCCAGGGCGTGCAGCGTTGCTACCGACGGTAGCCGGCGATGCTCCCGACGACGCGCGGCGTTGCTTCCGAGTTAGCCGGCAAAGCTGCGGCGACGTCTTTTTCCGGCGACGTCTTCTCCGGTGATCTTCTCCGGCGACGGGCTGGTCACATGGAGGGGCGATGCGGTGGGGGATGGCGCTTTTGACTTTTTCTGTTGCGTTGGAGATTTTTTGCCTTTTTTCCGTGTGCATACCTCCATGTGCGTGAGTGGCCCTCGTAGACACGTGTCGCGCGCGCCGTGTGGAGGATCGGGAATTCCAATCCTCCGGAGGACGCTCAGCGCTTCCCATTAGATATTCTCTCCAACTTAAACCTACTCTATTCCCTTAAAAAAATTAAACCTGCTCTACAAATCCATGCTTGAAACAGATTTTACTCTTTTTTCGGGGGACGACGCACGGCTGGTCCGACGAATCGGATGTGCCATATAACAGTTTCCCTATTTTTAGTAGAGTTGTTATTGCCTTGTGTAATTCGTCCATTCCGACTTCAAATGAGATCGGGAGCAGTACCACCATGGCCAAACCCTAATCCCGATGCTCCCCCTTCGCCGGCGATGACACCGCGCGTGCCGCCGTTCCGCCACTACCCGGCGCACCTTGTCCTCGCCGACGCCGTTGCTGCCTGGCGCCCCTTCCACAAGAAACCATGCCTCTCCGACCGCTCCACCGCTCCCCCCTCCGCCCAACTCGGCGACGCAGCCTCCGCGGAAGCCGCAACCCCTCCCGCATCCGTCGGTGGCAGCGGAGGATCCTTCCGGTGGCTCGGGCTCCGCAAGCGCCGGCGCCGCGGAGGAGTCTCGCGCTCGGTCTCTGGCCGCAGTAGCGACCGCCGGAGATCCGGCACGTGCTCCGACTTCCACGTCACGTGCGGTCCCGGTGGTGGTGGCGCCACGGATTCCAGTGGAGAGATGTGGGCATCGGATGTTGGGGAATTGCGGGCGAGGGACGTTCCTATGGCGCCGGAGTTCGCCTCGCCACCCGTTGGTGGGGCTGGATCAGGGGCTGGTGGGATGGCTGCCGGGGTGGAGACGGCAGCGACCGAGTCCGGCTATGGCAGCGAACCTGGATACCGTGGGGATGTGGAGCTTGGATACGGGGATGAGATAGACGAGGAGGAGGAGGACGGGAGGCAGCAGGTGTTCTTCTGGGGCGGTGAGATTGGAGGTGATGGACGTGTTTGAGTTCATTCTTTGGATAGTATTTGATTTATCTTTTTTTTTCTCTTCATAGCTCTGAGTTGTTGGCATCATTACCATGTGCAATTGCGAAAATGAATCCTTTTATAGTAGACTTAGTGAACTCTATGGGTAGAGATTTGGTTATGGTGGACATTTCTTGCCTGGGATAAAATGATTAGAGAGGTCTTTGAGCTTTCTGAGTCTTTATACCTGAGCTATGTTCTTGCTCATCATACATAGATTTTACCTATGATTGTTGCACGCATGGTGGTATTTTATTTTGTATGTTAGATTGGTTGCAGTTTGTTGCTGGAGTAAATACTGCTAGTGAACATCCATTTGGTAGCTCTACACTTTAGTGGTTTGGTTGATTACTGATTGGGCTGATTAATGAATTGCTTGATTGTGTCATGGGATTTTTTGTTGGCCTTGTAAGAAATTGGTTAAAATATAGCTCTGATTTTGTTGATAGCTTCCGTATTTGATCATTAGATTCGTGCATTAGAGGTAAAGTCGTTTTGTGAGACATGGTTCTTATATTTGTACGTATCTTGTAAGGTAAGCCTAAAAAAATTGTATCTTGTAATGTAAGCAATCTCATATGGGACTAACAAACCTTAACTTGGAATTTGCAATAACTTGACCTATGTTTACCTCCACAAGGGATTTCTCAGAGTTATGTGTGGCATAACAAAAGTGAAAATAAGATAAGATTATCATCCCGTTCCTAACTCTTCCTTGTTCTTTTGGTTTGTAATTGGATTTTAGGAGTCAAGCCTCATGCGTAAACAAATCAATTAATTTTGGAGATTATTCATATTTCACTAGTGCAATGGATGTAATTTTCAAATTTAACTTTGTCTAGTTTGTGAGTAAATTATACTGGATAATGTATTCCATTTCTTTCAGCTAGACAGCTTAGTTTGTTCCGTAGTGAACCCACACAACAGTGTGCTAGATTATTTTGACTGCTTACAACCTTCAAATCCCTGTGGAATAACGACTAGGGCTCACTCGAGTGAAAATTCAGTTAATTCTCACTCAGATGATGTCATCCAGTGCAACTCATGTGTAATCCATGTGCAACTCAGAAAATTTTAGTTGCAACTCATGTATAACTGGGAAAATCCTAGTTGCAACTCATGCGCAATCATGTGTAACTGAGAAAATTTCATTTGTAACTCATGTGCTAAACATCTGCACCCGAAAAATCTCAGTTGCCACCTAGTGCAACCCATTACCCATGTGCAACTCGAGAAAATATGAGTTGCAACTCATGTACAACTCACATCCCGCACGAATCACGATGTAAATCTAACAGGATTAGAGTTGAGTGAGCTCTAACTTAATTCTCACTCGAGTGAGAAATAGCAAAACCGCATAATTTATTCCTTGATGACACAATTTTTTCAAAATGTTGCTTTTTCCACACTAATTTTAGTAAAACCTACGTTGAACCTGTATGGGAACTGGGACTGAGCAAATTTCAGCTGAGGTTATTATAGATAAGTCATTGGATATGGGTCTGTAGTGCAATTTTGAGTTGCCCTATTCATGCTTGTGTGGAGCTCTAAAAATTCAAAGGATTTCTAGTTGACATCTTCATGTCAGACGATTCCCATTCGTGTTGTTTATAGTTGCTTCTTTGAAAGTTGTTTCCCACAATAGTTTATTGGTGTGACAGTGCCGTTGGTAAGTTTATTTGTTCCTAGTACTACCATTTTGATCGGATTAGGTCCATCTGTTTTACTTTCACCTTTTTTTATTCAAAATTAACATCTAGCTGGCTAAGCTGGTGCTTGTTAGCAATATTTGTTGCTGGAATGGAACTATGTTGCAGGTTGACACAAGTCTTCCCTTGCTGTTGGTACTTCCTGTCTGCTGATGCTATTGGATGAAACTACATTTTATGCTGAAATTTCTTTAAGTAATACAAGTGTCTCACCAGCTAGACTAAATTATAAGGATTGAATCTACTAATTCTTGCATGTACAAATGCTAGTCTACAAGATAATGTAACACTTAACTGGACACAACAAATTGACCTTGTGAGGTTGCTAGTGTGCCTGCTAAAGCATATTCACCTCACTTTAGAATTTTTAAAGCTTTTCTTTTTGTGGGCTGTGATATCTTCCTATTGTGTCATTTAGTCATACAAAATCGTTTAGTCACACATCTAGTAGCAGTTATACAGTATAATTAAAACGACTATAGAGCCTAACTGATGATTAAACATAATAGGTAAAGGCTACTGTATCTTCTATGCAAGCCTGGTAGAACTGCTTCTAGAGTACTGGTTAGTAATGTTCATGTTCAGTTTTGCTTGATTATTTTGTTCAAAATTAACTGGATTTGCAAAACGAACAAAAGATTGCTAGGGTTACCTAGCCTACTGTTAGCACTCCAATCTGGCCAAATGCTGGTGCTTCTAGCTAACTGGTAATCTCAGAATCGTGAGGCAAACCTATCTTGTAAGTTGCAATCCTGTTGTTGGCTTAGGGCTGGTTTTACCGTAAATTTCTTATTAGATACTGTCGTTGAAAGTTATGTTCTTGGGATGTGATTGCTGGAGGCATGACTGCACTTTGTGGGTTATTGATTTATGCCCACTCATGCAATTTAGAAACTCGGGTTGTTGCGGTTTCAAACCCATTCTAACCTTTCAATTTGGTTATTTTGCTACTCATTATACACTTAATTGCAGAAAAATATTATACACTTAGTTTGGTAGTTTTAGATTGTGACTTGGAATAGGCTTATATGAAGTCCATTGGTCTATGGACAATCATTTTGAAAAAAATGATGTAGTTGCACTTAATATCTTTTCACTAAGTAAATGAAATGTGAAGCTGTAACCTGTAAGCCCTGTTGAATATATATGAATTGTCTAACTTCTTCCTGTGAGATCCCTATGTTCCAAACGTGCCCTAGCACTTTGGAATTACTGTAATACAATAGTTGAAACCGTGAGTGACATTGATATGCATTTGGTATTAGTATTATTATATTGGATTACTTTTGAAATTTTGTCGACCATGTTGGCAGTTTTGTAAATCTTAGTTGTCCTCTAGTGAACACTATTTTCTAGGATTTCCCACTACAAAATGCTTTCACACCACTAGTCGCTGTACATACAGTTATCTTAAATTTTTCACCCTCCTGCGTCTGGGACCAGTCTCTTTGTTTCTGCTATAGATTAACTGACTGGAAATTGTGTTGTAATGTGATGTTAATTCTGATATATGGTGCTATCTTGGAAATGTTGTACTACCTCAGTTTTGAACTAACCCTAGTTTAAAACTGCGACACTTACTTTGGATCGGAGGGAGTATTGCATTTGTTCATGTTCTGTGTATTAAATTGTGTTATTCTAAAAGTTGTGATACTCACTACTTTTTTTTTTCTTATTTCGTTGCAGATTGCATCGCGGATATGGATAAGATGGCCATTGTTGGTGACAATAATTTTGGGGAGCAGAAGAGTCATCACCGATGCAGACGCAAGAGGCATGATGTGAGGATGTTGGATGCCTTGAGATGACAAGGTTAATAACGCTGGTAAATATCAAGATATTTGTTGTCTCATGGCTTGCGTGTGAGGCAGTTCTCCCATGAAACTAGTTACTAGTGTCTAAGGCCTTACTAGTGTCTCAGTTGTTTCCCGACAGCCAGTAGTTTCTGTACACCTGTAGATGTTGTGTAGGAATGTTTGTGAAGGATTATGTCCGTACCTAGTGGCTAGAATCGTTTGAAGTTACGGCTATACTTATCAGTGCTTTGCTGATACTTATTTTCTTCTGCATTCACATGTAATATTCAGTTAGCAAAAGACGAAATGTATAATTTGTTTTGTTCCACTGCAATTTAACGTCGTTTATGTATAAGTGTTATCTCGTGGAAGAAGTGCAAACAAGGTCGCCAAGGAGAATGTTGGTGCGTGCTTAAAATATTATATTTTATAGAAATTTCACAAATGATATGCAGATTAAATAATTATCAGATCGTAAGTCAAGATTATCAGCCGATTAGGCTACCTAAAAGTGCTGTTTTTTCATTTGGCTTACCTCTTTTGCCCGCCTTTTTTCTTCCCGCCATCTGTCCCACCTATGTCATCAAATTTACACCTTTGTCCTAAAATAATCACGATACATACTGGTTAACCCAATCATGGTGTATCAGCCGGTTAGATGTTGGAATGCGAGTACCCAAGACGGGCTATCCTCCTTCACCCCAATCTTAGCATGATGAAATTGGTAGACACGCTGTTCTTAGGAAGCAGTGATCAAGCATCTCGATTCGAATCCAAAACTTCTGTATCGGTCACCTCATTGATCAAATGATTTGCAATAAAATTACAAGTGAGACAATAAAGCACATAGTCCTACATATTACAAATTAGATATAGTCCACACATATTACAAATACTCCCTCCGTTCCAATTTAATTGACTTGCTATCCATCAAATATGGATGTATCTAGACAGTCAATTAAATTGGAATGGAGGGAGTAAAACTTAGTCTGCACTTAATACAAACGAAAACATAGCTTTCACATATTACAAGATAGGCCATAATTATATTGCCTGTGATCTCCCACCTAATTCCCGTCATCTTCGTCCTCGGTTGCCTCGGCCACGTCTAGTATCAACTCCTCGACCGAAAGTGGGACAATATTTGTCTATGTGGCCATATTCACTGCATAGCAAACATTATCATGTACACCTACCAGATTCAGACTCGTCCATAACATTACGGATGCGGCGCGCCTTCTGTCTACCTCTACTTACTCGCATTGTGCTTGGATCTGGGATATATTTCCTATCTTTTGGCTTAACATTGTTGAAGTTACCGACGCTCAAAAACCCGTCATCTCACCGTTCAAAGTATGGAGCACTTTAAAATAAAATTGTGGCACGAAGAGGTTGTGTCCATATTTATCTATGAACAAGCAGCCAACACATATGACTAAGGCAGGTGAAGCAACTTCGGTTTGTTGCATTAGCACTCACACGTGTGCATGAATTCATTTCCAATCTTGACTTTATGAGTTTTCAGCTCATTACCAGAACGAACCTTTCGGTTAAGCACACCTCCTATCCAAACCCACTTCTTGATTACCAATTTCTATGACAACTAGCAAAAGTGCCCGTGCGTTGCAACGGGAGTTAAAAAAATGTTTTGATGAAAACGTTGGCACCTACAAACGTTAGCTTGAAGGTAAAAGTATGTGATGATACATTCTATCTCGGTGTGATAAGTTGATAGAAATTTATATCATATGACATTTTTGTATACATTGAAGGTAGATATACTGACGTCTTCTTGTTGTTCTATATATGAAAGCTTCACCATCACAATTGATTCTTTGCATGGTGTGTTGTGGCTATATTCACGCTTAGCTAGAATTTGGTGTAATCTAACTTTCTTTTGTTCTAGCTAGCTAAATATTTGCATATTTCCGACTTTTTGTGCACATTGTCTTGCCCTTTGTTCCGGCCTAAAATCGGCATATTTTTTCGTCTTTCTAAGTGGTTTGTTTAGCTTATAAGCTTCACGGCGATCTTTTTAGTTTGTCCTTCTTTTGAGATTGCAATCGAAAAAACTTGCCTGCATAAGAGGTTGCGTAGTATAAATGAAACTATTGAGATGAACTGGTTATGATTGGCACTAAATTAATTATTTCAAATTTAAAAGCATATTATGTCTAGGGACAATTGTTGAACATGCCGACCATGTCACGCTCTACGCTAGAGCAGATGAAATTATGTTTGCCTACAAACAAAGATTTAACATGTCACCTGTATCGATCTTTGAGCGGTGGTATATTATTGTTACAGTGTTGTGTGAGAAATTAATTTGTTGCCGTGTGCATAACTGCATATGTCAATGTGATGAGATAAAATCAACCGTGAGCAATGTCAGATACCTGGCTAGAATTACCGACGCATGCAACGCTACCAATCTTTCAGAATAGAAAGCGAGGAAAAGCAATTTCAACAGATTATCCATTTGCAGCGACGAATTCATTGCAATTACGATACAACAGTCTGAAGTCGTTTTCTCTGAAGAAAGAAACTGGGGAAGTCTGAACTCTTTCACATACCTACTACTACTTACACATCTATCTGTCAGAAGCCAAAAAAAAAAGCTAAGATTCAGGCATCGACACAGGTGGGGAAGTTCAGAAGACATGCCGTGCGCTTCAGAGTTGGATGCCGCGCATGGGTTCACCGTCGTTGTTCCTCTGGGCGGACGGGGCAGCGACCTGAGATTGGGAGACCGGCTCCCCTAGGGAGGCGCGGTGGACCAATCGGCGCCCGGTGTAGACTTCCCGTGAGCGGCAGTGCAGCACGCCGGACTCCCGTGGGAAAGAACGGCGACCGGCAGTGCTCCACCGTCGAGCGGCCGCATCCGGCCGTGGCTGGTCGTTTGCGACCTGGTCCTGGCGGCTCTGCCTCTGTGGATCTGCGCGGGATAGGACGGCAGACGGGAGACGAAAAAAGAAAAATCGAAACATCCTGGCGGCTCTGCCTCTGTGCCTCGTTCGTCTCTGATGTGTTTGTTGATTGATGTGAAAGTCTCAGGTCCACGGCGCGGGGGCACTGCACAGCGACGAACGGATCGACCTCGGGAGGAGGCCCCGGCCTCGGCATGCTGCCGGTGGAGAAGTTCAGGAGCGGGCAACCCCGCGCGGCCATGCCGGCCAGTGATTGCGCAAGACGGTCTTGCTTCGGTCTTTCCTCTGCCGTCGGAGAACTCTGCCTCGCTGGACCCGGACGTGGATGGCTATTGCTGCTCACGGACCGCCGATTGGTTTGAGCGCACCACCCTCTCCAACTCCTCCTCGCGCGCGGCCGCCGACAGCCTCCTTCCGTAAGGCCGCCACCAGCCTCCTTGCGTGTCGTACGTTCGCCCAGGTCTCGTCAGCTCTTGCTCTAGCCGTAGCTATCCCTTGCTCCCGTGACGAGCGTCGGAGGTCCGTCCCGGGGACTGGTCGGGACCCCGACGGCGGCCGAGGCCCTGCTGTCGCTCCTCCCCGTCCTCTGGTTTGCCACCGTAGGTCGGCGCGTCGGAGGTCCGTCCCGGGGACTGGTCGGGACCCCGGTGGCGGCCGAGGGTCAATCCGGCGACGAGCAGGAGGCAAGAGCACGGGGACGGCGTCGAGGTCGAGCGGTAGAACCGTAGGGGGACTGTTTGAAGCTTAGTCTGATTAGGACTCCTTAGTCGAGTTGGATTAGGATTTTTCGGTGGAGTGCGGAGGACGTACCACCCAAAACCAAAACGTACCTCACGAACGTACCATCACGGCAACTACAGATATTATAGTATAGATAGATAGATAGATAGATATAGATAGATAGATAGATAGATTCGGTTTGTGCATCCGTGCTATGGAGCCTATAAAAATTAGCAACGAGATAATTTAAAATGCCCAATCTTGGATCAACGTCAAACATGTTTGGAGGCTCATTTTGAGGTGGGTGTAGCGATAGAAACTGAACTTCAAGGATCATATGATGGGGTTGGTAGACACATTTTACAGCCTAGTCTCCAAACTACTCCAGGCTCAGTTGCAGTTGGAATATGGCTTAACGAAAACCATACTTATGTTAGCCTAATCTCCGCTCATGCAAAGGATAAGATTCTGCCTCACGAGGATGCCTCTGAAGAACCATCTCGTGCTCCCCTGGCCCTTAGAAGATGGCAAGCTCGTGGACGTGGGCTATTCCTACCTCTACGCTTGAGACAATCACGACCCTAAGGCCTTGTTTATTTTAGGATTTTTAAGTGTATTTAGAAAATTGGAGGCGATTATTCTGGATCCCGAAAAATTTCCAATAATCTGTTTACTACAAACCAGTTTTGACCGGGATAATTCCAATATATTCTCCACGAACCGCCTCATTTTTTGCGTAGATTAAAAACTGTACACCCTTCTAGTGTATTGGAGTGGAAAATTATTTGTGGGGATTTGAGAGAATTGGATAAAATGAAGAATTTCACCAAATTCTCTCTAATCCCCAATCCCCTTTTGGGTACACATACACCCTAATAAACATGCCTAAGCGTGATAACTGGGTAATAAACCTATTTAGGTTACGTCAAAAGGGTCCACCAAGAGCGGAAGTTTCTCCTAGGGCGATCGTGAGTAGCTAGGGTTTTCTTCTCAAGGGTGGCAGTTTACGGCGGCAGACGTGATCTCGACGGCGAGCATCGAGTCCGAGCGTCGACTGGGAGTGCGGATCTCCGCCTCAGCTGCCGGTGTGCGTTTGGCGGGGGTGCTGCATGGGTTTGGCTTCGTCCCGTTCGCCTGCAAAGGACGGGCGCCTGGCTAGGGCATCGTGATCACCGGCCAAATCCGGATCTGAAGACTTAGCGACGAGCCTATCGTCGAAGCTGGGTGATATGATGCTGACGGACAAGGAAGCGTCGGGATTGGTGATCAAGGGTGTTGGCTCCATGCAGATTCCACGTCCGAAGTGGGCGGTGGTGGGCATGGTCTGCTCACCGCGCAAACTGGTGATTAATGCTCTGGAATGGGCCATGCAGAAGGCTTGGGGACTCCATGGATCTGCACAGTTCAAAGAGATCGGTGATAACCGGTTTGTGGTCAGATTCACGACGGAGGGGGACTGGAAGCATGTCATGAAGAACGGCCCCTGGCAGTTCGATTTCTATGTCGTCCCGCTGAAGGAATTTGACGGTGCGGTACGCCCTTCCGACATGATCTTTGATACAATGGATGTGTGGGCTAGGGTTTTGGATCTGCCAATGGACATGATGAACAGGGCTTACGGTGAACTTATAGGTGATTGGATTGGCAAGTTTATATTGGTAGAGACTGATGAGGATGGTTATGCTTGGGGCAAGGATCCGAGGATTCGAGTGGCAGTGAAAGTCGATCAGCCGCTCCCGAGGGGAATCAGTCTGAAAGAATCTGAGGAGGTTTTGGAGGGCAAGTGGTTTGATTTGAAATATGAAAAGGTCCCTCATTTTGCTTTGAATGTGGAAGATTGGTTCATTCAGAAGGCAAGTGCCCGGAAGAGAAAGGGGAGGTGGCACAATGGGGTGAATGGTTGAGGGTGTCGCCAAGGAGAATTGCCAAGCCTCCTCCTTCGGCTAGACCATCGGTCTCCTCTGGAAGTTTTGACAGCAGAGATTCCGGAGCAGAGACGAGGTACAGGGGTGGAGTAACAATTCGTGATATCCCACCGAGACGGAACCTTGTAAATGAATATGCTTTCTCGGGGTCCTCTCGCACTGGCGGGCATGACTCTCGTCGAGAGACTGGTGATGTTACAAGCCCGATGAAAAACTCTGGGAACCGAGAGAGGGAAGGGGCCAAGCATGTAGAATAGAAAGATCTGGCCCCCAAGAAAAACAAGGTGGGCACTTTCACTAGGCGCCCTAGGAAGCACCAGGAGGCTGGGCCTCGTGAGAAGTACCAGGTACCACAGGGTACTAATGATAAGAAGCGTCGAACCAAGCAGGTTTGGATGCCAGTACAGGTTCAAGTTGTGGGAGAGGAGACCTCGGAATCGGCAGGCAAGAGACAGCGCACCACCTCAGTTTTTGGCAGACTCGAAGACCTAGCGGCGGACCCTGCGATGCAGGGCCGCCGAGATCAATGAATATCTTGGCCTTAAACAACCGTGGTTTGGGGTTGGACCCGGCTGTTGGCGAACTTAGGGACCTGTTTAGGTCTTACAACCCAGCGGTGGTGTTTCTCAGCGAGACAAAACAGAAGCAAAAGGCTATGGAAAGATTACAGTGGAGTTTGGGTTTTCGACATGGTGTTTGTGTGGAAGGGAAAGGAAAAGGAGGTGGCATGGTGCTGTGGTGGAGGGATGGTATCGAAGTTTCTGTCCGTCCTTGGTGTCAATATTACATTGGTGCCAAGATTACCTTCAATAACTCCTTGTGGCGATTCACTGGAATCTATGGCGAGGCTCGGACAGAACTGCGAGGAAAGACTTGGGAGGTGTTGAGATATTTGCGAGCACAAGACAATCTACCGTGGCTTTGTGCTGGCGAATTCAACGAAATCTTAAAACAGGAAGAACAACTGGGGCAACATGAGAGGAATGAGACTCAAATGATGAATTTCAAAGACTGCCTCTCAGATTGCAATTTGGTGGACTTAGGGTACACAGGGTATCCATTTACCTGGGATAATAGGAGAGCGGGAGCGGCCAATGTTCAGGCCCGTCTTGATAGAGCTACGTGCACTGGCACGTTGCTCGACCTCTTCCCGACGACCTCGGTTGAGCATATTGCTACCAAGGAATTCGATCATATGGCCCTTTTAATTAAGGTTGAAGCTGAGGTGAGGAGGAGCAACAACTCGGGACCAAGAGGTTTTATGTATAAGGAGATGTGGGGCAAACATGAAGAATACGACGACATGATCTCTTATGCTGGGAACAGAACCAGGGTCACGCGCCAAATATTGGTGGTCCATGGGTGAGACTACGGGTTGTCTCGTCTCACATGAAAAAGTGGAGCTTTGAGGTTTTTGGGTCTGTTAGGCAGGAAATAAAGAAGCTGCGCTCTGCATTGCAGGAAGCCAAGTCCCAAGCTCTCGCCACGGGATCCTCACAGGAGGTTCGTGAAATTGAGAAAAAGCTGCATGTAATATATGAAAGAGAGGAGTTGATGTACAAACAGCGGTCCCGACAGGAGTGGCTGCGTGCTGGCGACCAAAATACTAAATTCTTCCAAAACCATGCCTCGCACAGGTGACACAAAAACACGGTTCGATTCCTCAAGCATGATGATGGAAGCAAGTGTGATACTGACGAGGGAATGTGGGCTATGGCACTGGCCTTCTATACCTCCTTATACTCCTCGGAAGGATCAAACAACATGGATCGTATTGGCTCGTTTGTGACTGAAGATATGAATGGAATGCTGACAGCAGCTTTCACGGATAGAGAAATTGAGCAGGCCTTGTTCCAGATGGGCCCAACGAAATCTGCTGGGCCGGACGGCCTTCCAGCCCTTTTTTATCAACACCACTGGGCCTTGATCAAATCGGATGTATGCTTGGCTGTGAAGGATTTCCTAGCAGGAAAGGATACACCTTCTGATTTCAATGACACGGTTTTGGTGTTAATCCCCAAGGTTAATTCTCCGGATAATCTCACTCACTTCCGACCCATCAGCCTCTGTAATGTACTATATAAACTAGCTTCGAAGGTGGTGGCGAATCGTCTGAAGAAAATTATGCTGATTCTTATTTTGGAGGAACAGAGTGCTTTTGCGCCCGGGAGACTCATCACGGATAATGTGTTCATTGCCTATGTACACATTCTATCAGGACCAGGAAAAGGAAGACTCCATTATGTGCGGTCAAGTTGGACATGATGAAGGCATACGATAGGGTGGAATGGATCTTCTTGGAGAGAATGAAGCTTAAGCTGGGGTTTTTCCCTCTTTGGGTCCAGATGGTGATGAGATGTGTTACATCGGTGAGATTCTTTGTTAAACTCAATGGTGGACTATATGACACGTTTATCCCTTTGAGAGGACTCCGACAAGGGGATCCCATTTCCCTGTACATGTTCCTCTTTTGTGTTGAGGGGTTCTCGGTTCTTTTGAAACAAGCACAGGCTGAAAATCAAATAAACGGTGTCAAGTTTGGAGCTGGAGGACCTCATATCACCCATATCCTTTTTGCTGACGATAGTGTGGTCTTCTTGGAGGCTACCTCCGGAAGTATGCGGACCTTGAAGACTATTCTGCATGACACATCCTCTCGAAGCTTTACTTGCAAAGCAAGCCTGGCATTTGCTGACAAATCCTGGCTCCCTTTGTGCTCGGGTCCTACGAGCGTGATACTTCAAGACAGGGGACTTCTTGTCTGGTACCTGTCCCAAGCAAGCTTCATACACGTGTGAAAGTGCATGTGCCCTCATGTGTGGTTTTGATAATTAATGACAATCTCTATGGACTAATGTTTGCATTGAGATATCTTTATAGATCATGTCCATGAAGAAGATTGGAATTCATGTGTTGGACTCTAGAATATTATATGATGACCAAGGTTCTATCCAAGGGTTTATATGAAGAATGGTCATCTAGAGTTGAGCTTATTGCAAGCATGGCTTGGAAAGAAGATTGGATGAACATTCATGTTTATCTCCAAGCCATCATATACATCAAGAGAAGAAGATGAAGTGCAAGTGGATACATGAAGACGGAGCTTAGCAAGGTTCTCCCATCATGGAGTATGGGGGAGTATTTGGAGAAGTGTTCATCAAGCATGTGCTAGCAAGCACAATCAAGAAAGGTGTTCCAACTTGAGGGAGTCAAGATCGTCATCATCTAGCTCAAGTGGAATGCGCAAAGCAAATGTATGATCTTGATAGGGTTTCTACTTTACCGCTCTCATGGTGTTAGTGGGAGACTGGGTTATAGGATAGACGGCGTACTATCAAGAGGGGCTCTCAAGTGAGTAACTTGATCGCATCTTTATGGAGAGCTCAAAACTTTGCATACTTGGCATATCATCATTCTTGATTGTTATTTGGCTTCTATCCATGTGAGAATTTAGAGCTTGTGTTCATCTCCATACCAAGCTCTAGTTTATCAAAAACGGATTTCATATGAATATCTTGTTGTGTTTTTGATATTGGAGGATTTACCGGCTTATCTTTTCTAGAGAGGTCAAACTCTCTCCTTGTGGTCTCCTCCTCACATGATGGACTATGATGTGTATATGCATGATCTTGTAGGGCTTGTGATTATCTTCGAAACAAGGCCAAGATCATAGAAAACAGAGTCTTGATGAATATATTGTTGAGTTTTGATGTTGAAGGATTTACCGGTTGTTATTTTATAGAGATGGTTTACCTTTCTACATTTGGTTTTAGCCTCTCATGTTTTTCTATGATGTTTATCTGCATGATCTTGTAAAGCTCTTCGTTGTGATTCCAACGAGCCCAAGAACATCGAAAACGGAGTCCGGATGATCAAGATATGTTCGTTTTTGTGTTGGGCATTTCTGCAGTTTTTATAGGCTCGTTGGAATCGCACGTTGGAAAAGCTTGTTTTTGGTCTCTCTCCTCCATCGTTGACCTTGGAAAAGCTTTCCCCTTTCAATCCCTCCCATGATTCTTGCGTATCTTTGAGGGAAAGTGAGAGGAGATCTAGATCTACAATTCCACCAATCCATCTCTCCTCTAAGTAAGGGGAACCTAGTAGATCTTGATCTTGGAGTTCTTGGTGTTTCTCCTCCTTTGTTCTTCCTCTCTTCTCCCCCCACAAGCATTAGATGTTTTTGGTGGGATTTGAGAGTGAAGGACTTGAGCACTTCTTGTGTTCTTGCCATTGCTTTTGTGCATCGGTTTGTGCTCTCCACGAGGATTCGTGGAAGTGAAAGTTCGTGAGCTTGTTACTCTTGGGTCTTTGGACCCTAGACGCCTTTTGTGGCGGTTGAGGCCTTTTGTGGTCACTTGGGAGCTCTCAATCCTTTTGTGGGTTGTGCCTCAAGATTGTTGTAAGGGACTCGATTTCCGCCCAAAAGGAAATCAATAGTGGAAGGTGAACCGAGCTTTTGGGCAAGGTTCATCGGAGAATAGGGTGAGACCATTTGTGGCGTCTTGAGTTTGAAACTCACACCCCTCCAACGAGACGTACTCCCCTAAAAAGGAGGAACTCGGGAATACATCGCTGTCTCCGAGTGCCTCGGTTATTTCTATACCCGAGCTCTTTACTTATGCACTTTACATTGTGATAGCCTTCGTGCTTGAAGTTTTCTATATTGCTATCACCTTGTTGCTTGTCTTGCTTAGCATAAGTTGTTGGTGCACATAGGTGAGCCTAGTATATTTAGGTTGTTGGCTTGTTATTTTAAACACCTAGTTTTATTCCGCAATTATCAAGCCTAAACCGGAAAAGTTTTAAATCGCCTATTCACCCCCCCCCCCCCTGTCTAGGCGACTGATTACGTGGATCACACGTTCGTTGGGAGACCCCAAGAGGTAGGTATGATGCAGTATAGCAGCAGTTTTCCCTCAGCATGAAACCAAGATTTAATCGAACCAGTAGGAGCAAGAAATCACTTCGGAAGGTTGTCAGTGCGCGCTGACGTGGAACCTGCACACAACACAATCAAACTACTTTGCCCCAACGAAACAGTGAGGTTGTCAATCTCACCGGCTTGCTGAAAACAAAGGATTAAACGTATGGTGTGGAAAACAGTAGTAAATTGCAGAGAATGAAAAGGAACAGTGTTTGCAGTTGGTTGTATTATCAGTGTAAAAGAATGGACCGGGGTCCACAGTTCACTAGTGGTGTCTCTCCATAAAAGATAACTAACATGCTGGGTGAACAAATTACAGCTGGGCAATTGACAAAATATTGAGCGCATGACAATGCATATATATGACATGATGATTACTATGATATTCATGTGGGCATTACGACAAAATACATAGACCGTTATCCAACAGCGTCTATGACTAATAATCCACCGCCAGGTTGTCATACCGAGTTCCCCGTTGGTATTAAGTTGCAAGCAACGGATAATTGCATTAAGTAATGTGCGTAATGTAAACAAATGCATTAGACCTAACGGCGTACCCTTAAGCTAAGCATCGGTTATTTTATCCCTAGTGGCAACAGCACATCCACAATCTTAGAAGTTATTGTCACTCTCCCAGATTACCGGAGGCATGAACCCACTATCTAGCATAAATACTCACTCTTGGAGTTACAAGCATCTACTTGGCCAAAGCATCTACTAGTAACGGAAAGCATGCAAGATCATAAATAACATATAAGATAGATTGATAATCAACTTGACATAGTATTCAATATTCATCGGATCCCAGCAAACACAACATGTAGCATTACAATAAGATGATCTTGATCATGATAGGCAGCTCACAAGATCTAAACATGATAGCATAAAGTGGAGAGACAACCATCTAGCTACTGCCATGGACCCGTAGTCCAAGGATGAACTACTCACGCATCACTCCGGAGGCAGGCATGGTGATGTAGAGCCCTCCGGTGATGATTCCCCTCTCCGGCAGGGTGCCGGGAAGAGCTTCTGAACCCTCCCGAGCTAGGGTTGACGGCGGCGGCGTCTCTGGAACTTTTCGTGGATAATGGCTCGGGTATTTAGGGTTTTCGCGTCGGGAGAATAAATAGGCGAAAGGGCGGCGGCTGCGGAGCCACGAGGGCCCCACACCACCCCACGGCGCGGCAGGGGGGCCCGCGCGGCCCCATGGTGTGGGTGCCACGTGGCCCCCTCCGTCTCTCCTCTGGACTCCGTCTTCGTGTTGGAAAAATAGGAGGTTCTGTCCAAGTTTCGTCCAATTCCGAGAATATTTCCAGACTAGCTTTTCTGGAATACAAAAACAGCAGAAAACAGGAACTGGCACTGTGGCATCTTGTTAATAGGTTAGTCCCAGAAAATGCATAAAAATGCTATGAAGTGTATATAAAACATGTAACAATTGGTATAATATCAACATGGAACATCAGAAATTATAGATACGTTTGAGACGTATCAAGCATCCCCAAGCTTAGTTCTACTCGTCCTCGAGTAGGTAAAACGATAAAAACAAAATAATTTCTGAGGTGACATGCTACAATCATAATCTTGATCAAATAATATTGTAAAGCACATGTTATGAATGAAGTGATCCAGGTCAATGGTCTATAGTTTGCTAGCAAGTAGATAATGAGCAAACAACTGAATCATATAAGCAAAAACTTTTCATGAATAGTACTTTCGAGACAAGCATCAAGAGTTTTGCATAAGAGTTAACTCATAAAGCAATAGATTCTAAGTAAAAGGTATTTAACCAACACAAAGGAAGATTTAAGTTTCAGCAATTGCTTTCAACTTTCAATATATATCTCATGGATATTTGTCAACACAAAGCATATAATAAGTGCAATATACGAGCATATAAAAATTGTTGCACCAAAGTTGACACTAGTGTTTGCTTCTAAGATAGAAAGAAGTAGGTAAACTGACTCAACATAAAAGTAAAAGAAAGGCCCTTCGCAGAGGGAAGCAGGGATTAAATCATGTGCTAGAGCTTTTTAAGTTTTTGAAATCATATAGAGAGTAAAAATAAGTTTTGAGAGGTGTTTGTTAATTGTCAACGAATCAGAAAATGGAAAGTACAATATGACCCCTGCCAACCAGACTTTTAAGAGCGGCTCCCATGAAGGACGTTATTTCTACCAGCAAGGCAGATCATCCCTCTTTCTCTTTTGTTTACACATGCAGATATTTCACTGTTTGTCATTGCTTGACTGATAAATCAGGGCAAAAATGTGAAGAGAATTAAGCGGTTAAAGTTGTAATTAATTGGGACTGGGCACCCCATTTGCCAGCTCTTTTTGCAAAATTAATGGATAAGCGGATGTATATGCCGCTAGTCCGGTGGTAAAGTCTGTTTGACAGTTGACATAAAGACATCCACCCCGTCCTCATGAGCTTGGTAAACATTGACACAAAATAGGAGTAATAAAGTTTGAATAGTTTAAAGGTAGCACATGAAAAATTTACTTGGAATGGCAAGGAAATACCACATATAGGTAGTTATGGTGGACACAGATGGCATGGATTTTGGCTCAAGGTTTTGGATGCACGAGAAGCATTCCCTCTCAGTACAGAGTTTAGGCTAGCAAGGTTATTTGAAGCAAACACAGGATATCAACCGACACAGCAAGGCTTATATGAAAACATATTGCAAGCATTATAAGACTCTACACTGTCTTCCTTGTTAACCAAACCCTTTTACTAGAAAATATCTAGACCTTAGAGATACCAATCATGCAAACCAAATTTCAACGAGCTTTACGGTAGTTCTTCATTAATAGGTTTTAACTACATGATACAAAAGCTTAAACATGAACTACTTGATAACTCAAAACAATTGACAAGTATCAAATTATCCAATACAATGATCTACAAGAATATGTAAGCTTTTTCCATTATACCATCTACCACATGCAACATTTTCTGTTCCAACCAAACACCAATCAATTTATTTCAACATAAACTCTCCAAACAATTATAAGTGAAGCAAGAGAGTACTTTCTTTAAAAGAACTAACAGCTCTGAATAAGAGATGCATGCAAAACAGGAGCTAAAAGCATAGCAATAGCTAGATAAGAATACTCAACAAGTATAAGTGAAGAATAGGAGTATTCATATGAAAAAGCGGAGCGTGTCTCTCTCCCAATCAAGAATGCTGGGGTCCAATCAAGTTGACCATAAGAAAAATAAAATACTGAAAATAAAAGCACACAGACGCTCCAAGTAAAGCACATATGATGTGAAAGAATTAAAATATAGTTTCACTAGAGATGACCTGATAAGTTGCTGATGAAGAAGGGGATGCCTTGGGCATCCCCAAGCTTAGACGCTTGAGTCTTCTTGAAATATGCTGGGGTGATCCATGGGAGCATCCCCAAGCTTAAGCTCTTCACTCTTCTTGATCACATTATATCATCCTTCTCTCTTGACCCTTGAAAACTTCCGCCACACCAAACTCAAAGTAATTCTCATTAGAGGGTTAGTGCACAATCAAAAACTCACATGTTCTATAAGGACACAAACATGACCGTTACTTTTAACATTAGCTACTGCCACTGATGTTATGTGAAGCTCTTCACCCTAAAAAAGAATTCCACTCAACACTAGTAAAAGAGAGAATGCGAAAAATAAAAGACAGAATCTGTCTAAACAGAACAGTCCGCAAAGACGAATTTTTTCGAGGCACTTACGTTGCTCAGATCGAAAAACTTTAAACTAACGAAAGATGCGTACATATCTGAGGATCACGCACAAAAATTTGCAGATTTAAATAATTTTTCTGTGATTTTACAGAATTAAAACGGTGAACAGCAGAAATCTGTTCCTGCGCAGAAATCCAAATCTAGCATCATCTTCCTATTAGAGGCAATACTTGGCACAACAATGCGATAAAATAAAGATACAAAGGAATTGTTACAGAAGTAAACAACTCCTTGACTCAAAAAAAGAAAAATTGCAGAAATAAAATAATGGGTTGTCTCCCATAAGCGCTTTTCTTTAACGCCTTTCAGCTAGGCGCAGAAAGTAAGAATCAAGTGTTTCCAAGTGATGAAGCATCAACAGAAAGGTTGGAAGTTTTCTCAACAATGCATTGTATCTTATCTATATAAGTTTCAGAAACTCCTCTTTCATTACTTTTAGGCACACTATCCTCATCAAATAAATTTTCAGGAACAATCCAATCAAAATTCTTTTCTAGTGCCTCATGCATTCCTACAAACTTAAAAGGTATTGGTATCTTAACTTCCCCCTCATAATTAGTTTCTTTGTGTACTTAAGCCTCTCTTTTTCCAGTTTCTCAAGTGTATTGACAACATCAATATAATAGCCAAGCATCTTATATCGAATAAAAACTTTTCTAGCTTCTCTAGCAACATCACCAAATTCTTTAAGCAAGGTTTCTAGAACAAAATCTTTCTTTTCACCATCTTCCATATCATGAAGTTTAAGGAACATATGCTGCATTATAGGATTCAGATTGACAAACCTAGCTTCCAACATGTGAACTAGAGAAGCTGTAGCAATTTCATAATTTGGAGCAAGTTCTACCAAGGATCTATCTTCAAAATCTTTAAGCCTACTAATGTGACCCAAGAATTCCTCAATGTTATCTCTTCCAATGATAGACCCACTACCCACAGATATGTCTTTTAAAGTATACTTAGGGAGAAGCATGATGAAATAACAGAAACTAAACAGAAAATAAACTGATGCAAGTAACTAATTTTTTTGTGTTTTTGATAAATAAAGCAAACAAGACTAAATAAAAATAAACTAAGCAAGACAATAACAAAGTAAAGAGATTGGAAGCGTGAAACTCCCCTTGCAGAAATCCTCTTGCTTCCCAATATGGCGTGAAAATATGGCGTGTGGAAGGGAAGCAAGGAGATTTCTGAACCGAAGTGCTTCTGCTCCCCGGCAACGGCGCCAGAAAATATGCTTGATTGCGTGGATCACACGTTCGTTGGGAGACCCCAAGAGGAAGGTATGATGCAGTATAGCAGCAGTTTTCCCTCAGTATGAAACCAAGGTTTAATCGAACCAGTAGGAGCAAGAAATCACTTCGGAAGGTTGTCAGTGGCGCGCTGACGTGGAACCTGCACACAACACAATCAAACTACTTTGCCCCAACGAAACAGTGAGGTTGTCAATCTCACCGGCTTGCTGAAAACAAAGGATTAAACGTATGGTGTGGAAAACAGTAGTAAATTGCAGAGAATGAAAAGGAACAGTGTTTGCAGTTGGTTGTATTATCAGTGTAAAAGAATGGACCGGGGTCCACAGTTCACTAGTGGTGTCTCTCCATAAAAGATAACTAACATGCTGGGTGAACAAATTACAGCTGGGCAATTGACAAAATATTGAGCGCATGACAATGCATATATATGACATGATGATTACTATGATATTCATGTGGGCATTACGACAAAATACATAGACCGTTATCCAACAGCGTCTATGACTAATAATCCACCGCCAGGTTGTCATACCGAGTTCCCCGTTGGTATTAAGTTGCAAGCAACGGATAATTGCATTAAGTAATGTGCGTAAGTAAACAAATGCATTAGACCTAACGGCGTACCCTTAAGCTAAGCATCGGTTATTTTATCCCTAGTGGCAACACACATCCACAATCTTAGAAGTTATTGTCACTCTCCCAGATTACCGGAGGCATGAACCCACTATCTAGCATAAATACTCACTCTTGGAGTTACAAGCATCTACTTGGCCAAAGCATCTACTAGTAACGGAAAGCATGCAAGATCATAAATAACATATAAGATAGATTGATAATCAACTTGACATAGTATTCAATATTCATCGGATCCCAGCAAACACAACATGTAGCATTACAATAAGATGATCTTGATCATGATAGGCAGCTCACAAGATCTAAACATGATAGCATAAAGTGGAGAGACAACCATCTAGCTACTGCCATGGACCCGTAGTCCAAGGATGAACTACTCACGCATCACTCCGGAGGCAGGCATGGTGATGTAGAGCCCTCCGGTGATGATTCCCCTCTCCGGCAGGGTGCCGGGAAGAGCTTCTGAACCCTCCCGAGCTAGGGTTGACGGCGGCGGCGTCTCTGGAACTTTTCGTGGATAATGGCTCGGGTATTTAGGGTTTTCGCGTCGGGAAGAATAAATAGGCGAAAGGGCGGCGGCTGCGGAGCCACGAGGGCCCCACACCACCCCACGGCACGGCAGGGGGGCCCGCGCGGCCCCATGGTGTGGGTGCCACGTGGCCCTCCTCCGTCTCTCCTCTGGACTCCGTCTTCGTGTTGGAAAAATAGGAGGTTCTGTCCAAGTTTCGTCCAATTCCGAGAATATTTCCAGACTAGCTTTTCTGGAATACAAAAACAGCAGAAAACAGGAACTGGCACTGTGGCATCTTGTTAATAGGTTAGTCCCAGAAAATGCATAAAAATGCTATGAAGTGTATATAAAACATGTAACAATTGGTATAATATCAACATGGAACATCAGAAATTATAGATACGTTTGAGACGTATCAGCGACATCTTTGTCCTTTCAACGTGGAGGAGCTTGCTTCATGGTCGAGACCTGCTGCAGCATTGCTTGGTGTGGCGTGTGGGCATTGGACGAAACATAAAAATCTGGGAGGACAGATGGATACCACGATCGGGGGAACAACATCCACTGGGATGTCAGCTATCCGATCGCCCACACAAGATTGATGAACTACTGTTACCTGACGGAGGTGCTTGGGATGAACAGAAGATTAGGAGTCTGTTCTTCGAACTCGATGTTGATGATATACTGAGCACGTCGGTTGGAAGGGCGGGATCGGATGATGTGCTGGCTTGGAATCACACCAAAAATGGAATCTTCACCGTCAAATCAGCATATCACCTAGCTTTGCAATGCAAGGAAAACAACCAAGGAGGGGTTGGAGGGTCCGCTTCTTGTGATCATCACAAGAGCTGGTTGGCCTGGTGGGATGCGCAGGTGCCAAACAAGATGAAAGTACATGTCTGGAGATTGATTGAGAATGGTCGTGCGGTGGGTGCTAAACTCAAATTTAGGAAGATAAAAGACGGTGTTACCTGTCTAGTTTGCGACAAAGATGAGAGTTTGGCTCACCGCTTCTGGTTGTGCCCTCATTCGGCTGCGGCATGGACTTATCTCCAGGAAGAGACTGCAGTGAAGATTGATCTACCACCGAGGATTTTGATTCATCACTCTGAACTAAAAGGGTGGCTGCTAGACTGGATCGGTAAGAGCTCCGATGACCAGGTGTCTCTGCTATTCCGTATGCTGTATAACTTATGGATGGCAAAGAATGATGCGCGCGAATCTAAGGTGATCGCAGATCCACGTTCGGTGTTTAGGCGGTCACTTGTGGAGATGCAAGAATGGTTTGATATTCACCAGAAGCCGTCGGCTTCTACTGGCTCTTGGAGAGAGCATTGGCAACCTCCGGAGAGGGACTTGGTGAAGGCAAACGCGGCTGGCGCTTTCCGCTCGACAAACAACAATGGAGGGGGTGGTGTGGTTCTCCGGGATCACCAGGGCGTCTGCTTAGGTATGACAGGCCGGTTTTTCCCTCGGGTTCGCGATGCCGAACATGCGGAGCTGCTAGCCTGCCAACAAGCACTGGTCTTTTCAAAGGAGCAAGGGGTCACTAGGGTGGCATTGGAGACGGACAGTACCGGAGTTGCGGCGAAGCTGTTAAAGGAGGACTTGGATCGGTCGCGTATGGGATGCTGACGGAAGACATCAAAAACCTCCTAAAGAGCTTTGAAGATTCATCGGTGCGAGCGGTGCGACGATCAGCTAATGGTGTTGCACACTTAGTTGCTAAATATTGCTGCGAGAATAAAAGTTGTAATAGGTGGATGGGAACTTTCCCGGACTGTATTCGGTACGCTCTGGAGCAAGACTTGCCCAGGTCTTAATAAATCGCAGCACTTAAATCTCAAAAAAAGCGTGATAACTGGTGTTTCATACACCTTTTCTAATTTGAAATTGTTATAGTTTTCTACTTTCTAATGTAATTTGGTTCAAAAACTCATTGAAAACTCGCCTTTTGTTTAGACAACACTCAAAGGTTTCATTGGTGCAATGAAACCGAGGAGCACGATCCTTGTTGCTCTACAAAACAGAGAGAGAGTCAAGGGTCTTGTACATCAATGGCATATGGCGCAGAGGCAATAGCGAGAAATTAATTCGATGATGCAATTCCATGGCGAAGCTCATCGAGGCGGTCCACCTCCTCTTCCTCCTCAATAAGGGGCTTCCGCGGACGCAAGAATCGAGCAGACTAGAGTCTCAACCCTAGGTGCATCAGACATTAGTTTACAAAGTAGAAATGAAGGACGACACCGAGGAGAGTTGTGTTTAGGAGCAGTGCTACGTGTCCAACGTATCTTGTCCAACTTTTGTACGACGTAGTCCGGCAGATCTCTGATTGTATCCACGCATGGACACTCACCGTATCTCTTTCTTAATCAATCAAATCAAGTTTAATCGACTACACCATGTCAAGGTGTTACCGATGTGATTACTATCTCTTCTTTTAGTCGAAGTTACGTCAATTTAGGCTTATCTCATACAATTTCCTGGTAGAAAAAAAATCACATCTCTATTGAATCTTAGACGATGGAATTTAGTTGAAATGACGAGTGCAGGAGCATCTACCGTACCACATGAAGCCGTAAAAAAATATAACACTTTTTGTAGTTGATAATCATAACTCGCGGAGGGGGAATCAGTGGAAGATCGGTTTGAGCGTAAGTTAGGTTGTTGGGTGGGCAAGATGTTGTCATATGGGGATCGTATTGTACTAATAAATTCAGTTCTATCTAGCCTAAATGACATTGGAATATTTTAGAAGGTTTTAAAAAAAATTGGGAATATTCTAGAAACATCCGGAGTGGTCCATGGGCTGCACCCACTGGGTTGGACCTATGTGGGGGCTAGCCGCATGGGCCCATAGGCACACTAGGAGGGCTGGCCCCTCTTACTTGCCCCCCAAAGCAAGGGGGCGCCGGCCAAACGGGTGGGGGCGGCGGCGCATGGGGAGGGGATTCTTTCCCCTGCTCCCCTCCCCACTTTATAAAGGGAGGCCCTCCTCCTCCCTGAGAACACACAATTGGATCTGAGTTTTGAGGTGTCCTTTCTCATATTTTGTCTCCCTCTCTCCAATGTGTTGAGATGTCCACCTTCATATACACGAGTAGAGACTAAGCTCTGGATAGCGAAGCTCTGCTGGACCGGATCTGACAAACATGCGCGAACTCTCGGAGGGATCATAAGTTTGATCCTTGCTTGGTTGGATCCAGAAGGCTAGACACGGGGATTCTGCGACATTCTCACCGATAGGCTTAGCCGTGAAAATCTTCATCAGGCTTCATCGACCTCGTCATCAACATCTCTTAAGCTACACGGTGTTGGTGACGAAGTAGACCTTAATTTCGGTTACTTATATCTTCATAGACAGATCTTGCATGTTGCGTAGCTTGGCAATTTTTTTTTCTGTTTTTCGTTGCGCAACCCTACACTCCATATTTTATTCAAGTAAAGGAATATTTTTACGGTCTGTTCCTAGATGAAACGGAATACCTATTTCTAATTAATTCCTAACCTATTCGTAGTAGATTGATACCAAAATAGTAGATCCAAATTATTAAATCCTATCGAAGCTACAAATGCAGAATTCGTACCCTTCCAATTTGGATTTGTTCTACTCCGTAAATAAATTGCAAATATGGTCGAAGTAATAAATGCCCAAGTTTCTTTAGGATCCCAGTTCCAATAGGATCCCCACGCTTCATCAGCCCATACTGCTCCACAAAGAATGTCCAATGTTTTATCTCATAACCCTCTAATGGTTGAATTTAGGAGGAACTTAACCGGAAATTGACTGCATTTAGTAGAGAGATTGATGAGTGTTTCTCTAAATGACGAGATAGATAGGTTCAATTGGAACCTAACTGTTTCAGAACAATTCACGGTTAAGTCATGTTATGACTTATGAGAATTATATGAATGGACACACTAGACTTTTCAAACTTACCTTTGGAAATTAAAAGTACCTCTTAATATAAAAATCCTTATGTGGGTTCTTCGTAAGAGGTGCTATTAACAAAGAATAATCTTGCTAAACGAAGGTGGGCTGATTGTACAAAATGTGTTTTTTGTGGCCAAGAGGAATTGGTTGAACACCTATTCATCTCGTATTCTTTTGCAAAAACTATCGGGACAATTCTACAATTTACTTTTACTATCCCTCCTCCAACCAATATTACTAATATTTATATATTTTGTAGATGGTTAAAGGGGATAGATAAGATCACGAAAACTCGCATCAGACCCTTCCTGGCACATTATTCATATGGCTACTCACTGGATCCATCTATGGTCCTTCCTTTCGCCGGCGAAGCAGCGGGGTCATTTGGATTTCGGATATACTCGGCTGATGGCGGTTGTTTGGACTATCTTCTGCCAGGACTGATGACGACATGGTTATCACATTCAACATGATCAGAATGTTGATGCTTTCTGTTTTCCTGTGGCTGATTCATGTGGCCACTTCAAGTGATTCTTGAGATGTAAACTTAAAATGTTTTAATCTTTATTAAAAAGGCTGTGTGCAACGCTCTGATATAGAGGCCGGGGAAACCCCATTTTGAGAAAAAAATAACTCACGGTGGGGGAATTTCATAGCTTTGTGACAAAATTCCGGATTTAGCTTTTGTCCGCAGATCACGGAAATAATGTTGAACTACTTTCTACGCTGGATACTTTCGTCCATTGCACGCTAGGGAGGCAAAGTTGATCTTGCAGCGCGACTGACGGCTGCGGCCGTCGTAGAAATCGACGTCACGGCGCTTCAGAGTTCAGACCTTCAGAGTTCAGACCTGTTCTGCTCCACTTCACATCTCGTATATAACGTCTTTCCCTGCCTCTCGCAGGTCGCCCGCAGCGGTAAACCTCGGCAACGCGTTGCCAAGCTGTCCGGATACAACCCCTGAACTCCCCAATATTTACAGTCAGCTCGAACCTGTGTAACAGTCAGAGGTCAATTTTGCATCCAGGCCCTTCGCCGGAGATGGCGTCGGAGCTGACATACCGCGGCGGGGCGGCCGCAGGATCCGCCTCCGATGGCGGTGAGTACTCCCCGAAGCCCTCCAAGCCGCTCTCCTGGCTCCCCGCGCCGCCCGCTACGCGACCGCCGAGCACCGCCCTCTCTTTGCCCTCGTCGGCATGCTCTTCGCCGCGGCCATCTTCGCCCTCTCCTCATCCTCCTCCCCGGTTGGATACTACTCTCCCTCCGGTGGCACCGCCGCTGCCTCCTTCAACCACCTCGCGACCGGCGCGCACCCGTGGATGCACGAGTCCGTCGGCGGCAAGGTGCCCCTGGGGCTGCGCCGGCGTGTGCTGCGGGTCCTCGTCACGGGCGGCGCCGGCTTCGTGGGGAGCCACCTGGTTGACCGCCTCATGGAGCGCGGCGACAGCGTCATCGTGGTGGATAACTTCTTCACGGGGCGCAAGGGGAACGTCGCGCACCACCTCGCCAACCCCAGATTCGAGGTCATCCGGCACGACGTCGTCGAGCCCATACTGCTCGAAGTCGACCAGATCTACCACCTAGCCTGCCCTGCCAGTCCCGTGCACTACAAGTACAACCCAATCAAGACAATCATATCCTTACCCAATTACCTCGTCTAAGTTCTCTTCATTCCAAACATGGTTATTGCTCTTTCAATTGCTTGATTTGTCTGACTTGTTGGGTTAATTTGCTTGGCTTTGGCTGGAAATAGTACGCTTCTGATGGTTTCTTTGTTGCTGATAGAGTGATAATTGATTATAGCTGTGTATTTGAGTAGATCAGGTGTACCTAGTTTGAGAGGCAGAGTTTTTATCTCGATTATGTATGGGAAATGGAAGTTCTTAAACAGCCAGTATATCATTAAATGTTTGGGCTTTGTTACGATAGAAAGCAAAAAAGCAGTTTGCTTCATGTTCTATGTTCTAACTTCCAATAGGAACATAAATCAAAGTTGTAATCTGACCTAGACGTTTCTGTACGTTGTTAGTTTTTTTTTAATTGAAGAGATTAGGTCCAAATCGTTGACCTTTTCTTTCTAATCAATGATACGTCCTCGTCACTTAACATCGTATCCACGTCTCTCCTTTTCCAACTACTAGAGTTCCTTGGTGGAGTTCTAGCCTAACTACTGGGGCTAACATCTCAATATAGTCAAAAGATGTATCAGAAATGTTGTTCAATTGCCTAACAGCAGCTGTATCATTTTACATATGGTTATAGCGATCCTTAACGTTGTAACTGACACAAGACCAACGTTGTTGGAACACTGAACATGCTTGGATTGGCAAAGAGGATTGGGGCAAGGTTCCTCCTCACAAGCACCAGCGAGGTCTACGGTGATCCTCTCCAGCACCCCCAGGTGGAGTCTTACTGGGGCAATGTCAATCCCATTGGTACCAATTTTTCCTCCTAATACTTCGTTTCACTAATTACTTAATGCACCATGCAATAGCATCAACACACAAACTTTATTGACCTTAACTTTAATGTTCTTATTAAAATCTTGCAGTTTGATTGTGGAGACATAGTAGAGAAGCATAAATATGGTGTATGTTTCTTTCTTGTGAAAAAACATTCCTCTTCTAGATAATTGAATGGCAAGTACGCAATTAAACATAACTAGCTGCATATGAAGTGATTGTCTATATAAACTGTTGAGAAAAGTGATGTTCTCCCTTGACAATAATACTCCCTATCTGATTCCCAAGACAATAATGATAGTATACCTAAAATCGGTGGTTCAGTTTTACCAAGTAATGGGGAAGATGACTCAATGATTAAGTGTCGCTCGACAAGTCAAGACTAGTCGCTCGACTAGTCTACTTGTTGGTACCCCAGCGACAAACCAAAAACCTCGACTAGTCGTGACTATTGCGACTAGTCACGACTAGTCGCGCGACTTGTCTATTTGTCGGTACCCCAGCGACAAACCAAAAACCTCGACTAATCGTGACTAGTTGCGACTAGTCACGACTAGTCGCGCGACTTGTCTACTTGTCGGTACCCCAGCGACAAACCAAAAACCTCGACTAATCGTGATTAGTTGCGACTAGTCACGACTAGTCGGGCGACTTGTCTACTTGTCGGTACCCCAGCGACAAGTTGCGACTCATCGACTCGTAATCCTTGAATTGACTGAAACATGCAACTGAGGCATTAACTCTACTATGAGACAGGCTGGAATTTTAAACGCTGGGCATTGTTGTTGTGAACTCCATATTTGGTTGTGAATGTGGAATCATGTTTTGAATCTTTCCTGTGGAAGTAGACACTTTAGGTTGGCAGAATTCCACGGAGCGGAGGTTAGCCACTTGTTGGATACCCCTAGTAAATCAAGGGTGTTGTATCACAAACCTACACTAGGCCAGGTTAGTTTAACAAAACTAGTGACAGCTGACCGAGAAGAGCACGCGAAATCATGTAACAGAACAGAACAGAGGAGAATTGTGTTAAAACTTCACAGCAATAGTGGCTAAAGCTTTTCTGAAAATAGTCAATTTTGTGTACTTTGTCAAGCACTTCTATATTTAATGTGCATGAGTTTTTGCCTGTTCTGGGAGAGATTTGTAATTGAAATACTTTGTTTGATTCATAGGTGTCAGGAGCTGCTATGATGAGGGCAAGCGCACAGCTGAAACATTGACCATGGATTATCACCGTGGTGCCAACCTTGAGGTTTATGCCATTCAAATTATTTGTTATTAATGATTTTTAGATTTACTTGCTAAGAATATGCTAAGTTATTGTCATTTGTGTTCTGTTTAGGTGAGGATTGCCCGGATTTTTAACACTTATGGTCCTCGCATGTGCATTGATGATGGCCGTGTTGTCAGCAACTTTGTTGCTCAGGTAGCTACCAGTTGCTTTGCACCCTCCTCTTTTTGACTACTGAACTTAAGGATAATTCCATTGTTCATTTGATACTGAAATGGTCCCCATGCACTCGTGATTTTAAGGCACTAAGGAAGGAGCCTTTGACTGTATATGGCGATGGCAAGCAGACCAGGAGCTTTCAATACGTTTCTGATCTGGTAGGTTTCCTTCTTGCTCAATAGAACTTATGTACGATGCAACTCCCTGAAATCTACACCTGGCTCATATGTATGAATGGCTTGCCTTATTTGCATAGACAATTATGACTACAAGAACCTTATTTTATTTTTGGTGTCTATATGAACTGATCAATATGTTCTTTATCGTTTCTGTACTGCATTACGTTGGGGTAGTAAGTACACATTTATGATCTGGTGAAGATCAGAATATTAATAGTGTATTGCAAAGACATATTTGTAGAACAAGCATGAGTTTTTGTGAGCACCTGTGATTGTTTGTACTGCCGACGGCCCAAGTGGCCGTCATAATATTAATAGTAAGTACAGGCAAGTCCGCCAGGATCATTGTGGTGGCTGGCAGGGATGCCTGCTTCTAATGATTCTTAATTTCTGCTGATGCTACTGGAATACATCTATCATACTGCTTCTTCTGATACCGATATGATGCTTCTCTCAGGTGGAAGGGTTGATGAAGCTGATGGAAGGGGAGCACATAGGGCCATTCAACCTGGGTAATCCGGGCGAGTTTACCATGCTGGAGCTGGCTAAGGTGGTCCAGGACACCATTGACCCGAATGCACGCATCGAGTTCCGTGAAAACACTGCCGATGATCCACACAAGCGCAAACCAGACATCACCCGCGCTAATGAACTCCTGGGCTGGGAGCCCAAGGTCCCCCTCCGTGAGGGCCTTCCCCTCATGGTCACTGACTTCCGCAAACGTATCTTCGGGGATCAGGAAGAATCCACTGCCACAGCCGGCGGCATGTCTTAACTTCATGGCAACCCCACACACTATATTGAACTTCTATAATTTGATTGTGTACAAGTTAAATATGTGTAGAACAATTGCAAGATCTGTGGAATTTTGACGATGTGATCTGTCTTCATACATATAGTTTGTTGGGCGATATGGAGAAGGTACTAAAGCATCTTGGCACTACTGTAGACTGTACTCTGTAGTGATCTAAGTAATTATTTTCTCCCCTTTTTCCTGTTTCACACAAGTTATATGATGGCGTTGTTAACAGATAGTTGTTTTGGAAACTCAAAATTTGGATAAGTGTTCAAAAAAAAAACAGTGGTTACATCAGACACCAAAAGAGGTCTAATAGAACTTCCAAAGCACATATATTAGCATTAAGATGCAAGGAAACAAAAGATCATTTTATCTGTTGATTAAGTGTTCACTACAAACGGAGGGAAGGGAATGATCCGTGTGCCTCTATTTATGTTACAAGCATGTTCTTAAGATGCATGTTACGCATGTTATTCGCCATTGGCTTTAGCATGTGATCTGATCTTATAGCACTAGGCTACATGCACACTACATTTCTGAGTGGTGATGCGTCCGGCCGGTGAGCCCGCAGAGGAAGCCCCCACGCCGCCGCCGGCGACGAGGGTGCGTTGAGCCGTGGTCAGCGCCTTCGACGACGAGCTTCTGGGGGGCTGCCATCATCTTCATCAGCCGTTCCTCTAGCGTCCACACGTGGCTGCGCGCGTTGAGCCACGTGATGATGTCGAAGAAAACCACCTCGACGTTCTCATCTGGCTCGCCAGCGGTGAGGCCGTGCCACATCCCCGGGTAGAGCTTCATGGCTTTGTCCGTGCTGGCGGCACGCTCGTACAGCGCACGGCTCACCTCCGGATCGGTCACCGTGTCGGCCTCGCCGTGCAGGACCAAGAAGGGCAGCTTCACCTGCGATAGGCCGTCTTCTACATACATACTGGTCCTGAGCATCTCCAGTGCCGTCTTGAGCCTCGGCTTGTCTTGGTAGATCAGGTTGTTCTTCCTGATCTGCTCGGCATTGCAGAAGCGAACACGACATCAGTTTATTAGTACTTAGTAGCTATTAGTAGTACTGTAAAATGGAACATGAAATTCAGTCTGCCTCCCATGAAACATGACTGGAACAAGGATGTCTGAACTCTGAAGAACAAGGAGTTTGATTTCACCGACCTTTTCGCGCTTGGCAGGATCCTTGAAGGCGGAGTCAATGACGTCTTTGGTCGGGACGATCTTCCACCTGGGTATGACGTCCTCCACCTGCGTCAGGGCGGTGATCACCAGAGGGTGCGGCTTCACCTTCTCCGATATCTGAATCGGGCGCATTCGAAATCGATTTCAGTTTAGAAAAAGAAAATGCACGGCAAGACGAAAAAAGGAAATTCAGAATCCATCCACATCTCATGCTTGCAGCTAGCAGCAGACCTTGCACATCGGCGCGACGAGCACGGCGCCGTCCCAGAACGCCGGGTCCTTGCTGTGCAGCAGCAGCGCGACGGCTCCGCCCATGGACTCGCCGTACAGGAACCGGCTCTTGCTCCTGTATTCTTCCAGGTCTGCACCAGTCAGGATCATGTGTCACATACGGTTGTCTGAGCGCTAATACTAAGATTTTCTCCTTAATTTCGCCAAATCATCAAAGGAACCATTAGTGTGGTTACCGCATATGGACTTGTAGAATCGGTCGCAGTCGTCGACCAGGCGGTGGAAGCTGCGGATGTAGCAGCGGGTGCCATTGGACTTGCCGTGCCCTTCGTAGTCCATCCCGAACACACCGTACCCTGCCGCCGCCAGCCGCTCGCCGCACGCTGCGATATAATATATCAATCATAGTTAGTTATTCACTAGTCGTCAACCCGTGCACCTGCACGGGCTAGCTTCATTATAAACATATTATAATGTAGAACCTTTATCATTTAAGTATAATTAATACACCATTGTTGGTTTATGACGTCGCAACAACTTGTTACTAATTTAGTTGGTTCACTGTTTGATGGTCTATTGTTCTCGGTACCACATCGTGACCATGCATATTAATCAACCGCAAATAAGTCATCATTTTTTTCTACCGTGTGTAAATTATAAGATATATGAATATTTAGTAACTTGGAATTTAAACCTACTTTGTCCTGCCCTCATGTTGATATTTGATTTCTATAAATGAATTAATGAAATATAAAACTCTACCTTTATATCCATGCAACACCATGGCATGTCCATAGTTTAGTATGCTTTGTTTTTAATGAATTGCTAAGGACCTTAAGATTCCGGTTTTATCTGACTAAATGACCTTATGTCATAGAAATAATGCGAAATAGCTCCCATCTTATTTATCACATAGGTGTAAGTAAAACTACGGGAACACCTTATTGGAGTTAGTAAAATTGAACAATCCGACTGGCCATCCATACATGCATTCTACTTTAAAAAATCAGGTTTGTATAGTTTAATCTCTTTTAATATATCTCACACAATAGCCAGTTAGAGCAATCACTGGAATGATAACCGAACACCACCTTCTGGTTGCTGCCATTTCATTTGAAGGATGAACATGTCCCATTTTATTTCAAGGCCACAGCTAAATTAGATTTACTTTGTAGAAAAGAACAAATTAAATGTTGTTTCTTGTAGAGTTTGTACAGGGATTCATGCTATAGATAGAAGGCTACAATGTTAATCCTTGATAGCCTGTCCGTTAGCTCCTGTGCCTATTTGACGAACCTGCTGAAGTATGCACTTTACATCAAGTATTAGGAGAATGAGCGATACATAAGAGATGATCCAAAATCAAGATTCATTTTAAAGGAAAAAAAAACAGAATCAATATGTCCCAAAAGTTGTTGTCGAGGTAAATATTGTTTAAGAAATTCAGAATGTTTATTTGGTTGTTCAATAGTGTTATGTGAGTACTCAGTAGAGACCTGGGAATAATTCAGTCAGCTATAGCACCTATCAATACAGACCAAACTTAAAGCCATTTACCTATATCTTGTGTTTGGCGAGCAGGACTGATTGTTACTGTTGTGCAGCCTCTTATGAAAGTCACCATGAATATATAACACACAGGTACATAAGATGGCACTACTGAATTACCTCATTCAGATATTCAGAATTGACGCTACACTCTACTTATGTGCTGCTCACTTTGGACAGAATACTAAATCTGAAAAATGTGAAAACTGTACTACGCTAAGATGCACGTTTAATAAATGAATATTGGGTGAGCATAAATTCAAAGAACATATCGAAGTAAACAAATATGTAGTTTCTGCTTGTGAGAAACCGAGAAAAGTAGACAGAAGAAACCGGGTAATGCTCCAAAACGACTTATCCACTTTCCAGAAATATTAGAATAGGTGCTTGAGTTCGATGTGCAGAAGTGCGCCGACGGCTTTGGTGAATTGAATCACCTACTTAGAATGTACAGAACCTACAAATCATAGCCATCCACGTACTATGTATCTAGACATGTCTGAATGTAAGGAAAGTGCAGCATCAAAATCCTGCAAAAAGTCTTAGGCTCTACTTGCTCGTCAGATACTAAGTCTCAAATCGCAGGAGCGGAACATAAAAATCCTCACAAAACGAAAACTTACTTCCTTCGTGGTCCTTGTATACCTGCAATCAGTCTGCCATAGTTCCTCCACGCTGCAGCTTCACCACCTTGTCCGTTGCATTGGATCCAGTTTGGTCGGGCATGGAAGGACCTCTTCCTCAGCCAAGATGGATTGCAACGTGGTTGGGGCAGGAATTTGAAAGAGAGGCTCTGTTTGGTGTAAGAGAATGAGGTCAGGTGTATACAAAAAAAGGCAAGATCACCAATAACTTTGAACATAGTTGAGAATTTGTATTACATATCAAACTTGCCATCCCTAATTGTGCATAAACTTTTCCTCCTCCCGGTGCTCTTATAAACATTATCTAACCTTCCTTCTCATCTAAATAAAAAGCTTAAAGCTCCTTGCAGGTGATAACTATGCTACCAAAGTTTATCTTTGTATGCGGTCAGAGCAAGATTTAATAATCTATTGTTTTCGAAGACTACTGGCAATAGACATTTTGTTTAAGTATTCTGTTCTCATAAGTTTACGGGGATGCCAGATGTAGAGCACAGAGACAACTTTATATGATCATACGGTTATAGATACCCAGCCACGTATATTAGACACCTGGAAATAACAAAAAGAAAGCAAATTATTACGTATTAGTATTTAACTCATGGAGACTACCATAAACCTGAGTTCATGAAATCCTAAAAGCTCCGCAATCTGGACAATAACTTTACTATAAAAATAAATCTCAGAACAGACCATTTAATATAATTATGAAGCGGATCGAGCTCCTTAGCATCAAGGATCTGAAAAGGTTGGAAGATTGCTTGCCGCCGGTGCTCATGGTAGCCTTGGCTGTAGCCTGGTTGGCACACAGGAGTTGAGCAGCCCTCTATAAATTTTTGGAACGACGACATAATGAATATGAAAGCAACTCGTTCTGAGGCTGCTGGCACCATCGATGCTGCTTACTACCATGGAATCAGATTTTGGTTACTACCTGCGATCATGGAGATAAAACCATGGAACGAACAGAGTTCATAAAGCCAACAGTTGATTTTCGTTTATACTTGCATGCGGTAGTGTGCAAAAATCAATCACTGGATGATCTAGATCTTCCGACGTGACCTGACCAGTCAATTCACCGAGCAGCTCCTTCCCTGGAAAAAGAAGAAAAACAGGTAAAGAACAGCTCCTGGATATCTACCGCATTGAGTATGAGCGATCAGCCATATAGATACTACTTTCAGTTCCTATCCTCCGAGTACATGGCCGTGATCCAAGCAGATGGTGAGGCTGTCGAAGCTAGGATTCTGCCGCGCGGAGGTGGATGAGCATGGGAGGATTGGAGATGTATTGCGGCCGCTTTTCTCTTTCCTTTTATTACGGAAGAGATAGGAACGGAGGGAGATAAAAAGAGTAGTCCGTCCCGGATGCAACAGAGAGAGCCAGGATTAATCTACGATGAAGTGTACGTGGGATAGAACGTGAGGACTCTGTCTATTCCATCTGACGGCTGTATATAGGCAATACGGAAAATCGGATGGTTAATATTCTTAGTTGTTGAGGATTAACGTGGTGCCTCCATTGGTGCCTCCAATTAGTAAATATAAGATAAGATTCATCATCGGAACTGGAACTGGGTCGCTTCTTACACCAAGAAAAATGTCGGCAGGACTAGCATTTTTTAGACTCATTTGCACTGTTGTTTGCAGCCTGGCATTGACCCGAGTCAGCGAGTCACTAATTTTCTGCTAGCAATGCCAATACAAATAGATTGGTCTGCCAGAGTGGACAGTGTGCATCGATCATCCTCTCCAAACTCTACTCAGTTAAGCAATGCGGGCAGGACACGACAGCAGACCTAACGAGGCTTGTCGTAATCATCGATCAACGTCAGTCGACAGTGAACAACTAACCCCCACATCATAAGCCCCGAAACCTTAATTGCACCCGTGAAAGACCAGTATATATCACTTCACTAAGTACTTTCCTACTCAAATCTAGTTGCAGCTAGCCTCACATACATCATGGCACACTGCCTCGGCGCAAGCCACCTATTGCTCGATGGGACCAAGCGAGCGGTTGGTCTCCCTTAATGGCGTTCCAACCTCACCGACGCCATGGGACAGACGTACAGGGAACACACCGCTGGCGCTAGGGATATATCAGCCGCGGCTGCATATAAGATATGCGAATGATGATGGATGTGTGTGGAGTCCACGCCGACGGCGGTGGTAATGGCCGCGAGCGATGATGGATGGGAACGGTGTGGGCGGTGAGCTGGTGTGGTCGGGGCAGGGCAGCTCACCTACAGAACCAACGTCGTCCCGTCTCGTGGATGAACACTATGTACACAAGTTAAGTAAGTTCAATATGTACACAAGTTAAGTAAGTTTAATATGTCTCGGGGAGGGACTTGCATTGAACACTATGTACACAAGTTAAGTAAGTTCAATATGTAGGAGGATGCACTGCAGAGGTTTAACTTGGGCCAGGATGTTGAAAGAAGGTAAAGCTCAGTTTAGTAGGCAGCCAACTAGCTAGATGCGTCAACGACCTGCCTAAGTTGGTGCGACTTGGTGGAGTTGGTGGTCTGTCAGTCTCCATCGATAAAACACGAATTAACTTTAAAGTACGCATTTTGTTAGATTAGACATCCTACTGAGCAACCTATACAAATACTTTATCAAGGAAACAATTTCACAATCTATGTTTATGTTTCTTAGATTGATGGTCATACAAGCAATAAGCTCGATGGCAAGCTAATCTGAAGAACACAACAATCTAGCAAGTAATATCATCGTTCTTGGGAGATAGATTGAGATGTGCTTCTCTGCATGTCTCTCTTCCTATGTATAAGAGCATCTCTAGCAGAACCCGCAAAAGGCGAAACCGCAAAAACATTTTGCTGGTCACGTTTTTCGTGTTTTTGCTCTAGTTTTCGTGCAGCGAAGAACAGAACCCTCAAACGCAAACTGCAATTCCGCGATTTAGACATTTCAGATTTCGCGGGAACAAAGAGTTCATATTTCGATAGTACCAGCAGATGATTTCTACACAAAATGGCCTCGGTGATCTAACCCTATATCACTACACTAGCCTAGGTCGCCGCCGATCAAACCCTAGTGGGCAAAATGCGGCTCCTTACCGGTAGCCATGGGCGCGGCGGCGACGCAGCGGCGGAGGAGTTTCACTCCTCGTCGGAGTCGGTGACGAGGTCGATGGTGGGCGGCAGCGTGCTGATGACCAGCGCCTGCTGCAGGAGCACCTCGTTGACCACCGCGGCGACCTTGGCGGCGGCGGCCTTCTCCTCCTCCTCGTATTGGGAGCGCATCAACGTCGCCGCCAGCTGCCGCTCCATCTGCTCGTCGGAGACGAAGTCCTCCGGCCCGAGCGTGACCCCGAAATGCTCGGGGTTGTAGCCCTCCGGCGGCGGAGCACCTGGAGCGGCGGAGGAGCTGCTGGCACCCGCGGAGGAGCTGCCCTCGCCGTGGAGGCGCAGCTGCTGGCGGCGGCGGATCTCGCGCTCGCGTCGGAGCCGGTCGAACTCCGGCAAATCGCGGCGGTGCCACGCGGGAGGCACCGGCTCCCCGTGCTTGTACTTGAGGACGCCGCGCTTCCGTGCGCCGTCGCTGCGGGAGACCTGGCGCCGCTTTTCGTCGGAGTAGTCTCCGCCGAATTTGTCGTCGCCGGGGAGCGGCTCGGCTTCCCTCTTCGGCGTCATGGCGGCTCGGAGGCTCCGGATCTGCGGGAGGGGTGGCGGGATTGCTCGTCGGAGCGGCGGAGCGGGTGGCGGGATTGCTCGTCGGAGCGGCGGCGCGTGCGGGGAGAAGTGAGGGTTTCGACCTGCAAATGCGGTCGCAATCCGGGTAAATAGCGGCTTGCCGCTTCGTTTCACGGGCCCCCGCAAAACGTTTGCGGGCTGGGCTATTTTTGCAGGCTCTGGTCTGGCCCAAAAACTGCACCGAACCCGTAAACTCGCCGGAGTTTTGCGGGTTTGCCCCTTTTGCGGGTTCTGCTAGAGATGCTCTAACATAGGTAGACAGAATGAAACGCTACGAGAGTAAGATGACGTATAATTGATAACCATCACCTAAATTACTGTATCATCAGCAATGTGGTAGACGCAGACGACTACCCCCCAACAGGGTCGTCAGTAGTAATAACTGATTACTAAATGGGAGACAAGCAAGGCAGCAGACATGATTAGGCTGTTCAACAGGACTGGCGCTTTCAATTGCGACCTGCCTGCCCGGTTCGGCTTTTAAATGCGTGCATCGGTAAGTTAAACCACCAGCATGTATCTTGCCTTTTTAGTATCAACCACCGGACAGTCTTAATCCGTCGTTCCAAGCGCTACCGAATGCATACAAGGCAACCTAGGTGGTGGTATGTTGAGTTTTACGACCAACCAGTAGAATTAAAGGTCCGAACTAATGGTAAAAGACGAGCAATTCACTTATACTAACACATAACACCTCTTCGCTTGGTTGGTTTCGAGAAGTCCAATCTGAGAGTATCTCCACTCGCGGCGCCTAAATGAGCGTCCAAAGGCTGTCCGGACAGGCCCTTTGGGCGCCGTTCGGACTGCCTTGTCCATTTGGGCGCACTCGCTCCCCACTCGCGGCGACCAAATATTTTTTTGTAAACTTAAACTTCGGCGATTTTCATTCAAACTTTAGAAAATTTTACAGATTCGAATGAAATTTAAAAAAACTAAACCTAATCTACTGGCCCCGGTAGCGGCGCCTGAAGGCGTAGTAGGGGTCCTCCTCCTCCCCATCCTTCACCTCCTCCTTCACGACGCCGCTGCTCCCTGCGCCGCCGCTGCTCCACGCGCCGCTGTCGTCCTCCTCCTTGACGCGGCTCGGTCCTGGGCCGTCGTCGACGGTGAGGTCGAAGAAGGGCACGCCCTTCTCCTTGGCGGTCTCGCGTGCCGACCAGGCGCTGGCCGACGGGACGTCGAGCGGCGGCACGTCGTCCATCGACGCGGCCTCGACGGCCGCCGCAATGGCGTCGTCGTCCGTCCCCGCCTGCGCCGCTATGAGCTCCGCCATGAACGGCGAGAGCTCCGGCTCCGCCTTCACCTTCATCTCCTCCGGCTTCGGCGTTAGCAGAGAGGAGGCGCGGGAGCGAGATGAGGACGAGCGCGAGGACGACGCCCGCGACGAGGACGCCGTGGAGCGCGACGAGGACGGCGTCGCGCGCGGCACCCACTGGTTGGCCAGAGGTGGCGGTGGTGCCCAGGAGGCCGGAGCAGGGGCGGGCGCCGCCGTCAGGAGCGAGCCGCCATTCGCAATGTGGTTCATCACGAACTGGAGCGTGCGCCCGGGCACGCTCCAGAACGCCTCGCGCCCGGCGACGTTCTTGTCCGTCGGCGCCGGGCCGGGGCCGTCCCAGCGGTTGAAGTCCTCCTCGTAGGCGCGCTGGAACGCCGCCTCGTACCGGCCATGGTTGGTCGGGTTCCGCGGATCCCAGCGCGGGTCCTGACGCTGCTCCGGCGTCAGGTCACGCCAGTAGTGCGTGTCACCGCCGCGGTTCGCCCGCGTCAGGGGCTTCATCACCGGCACGCTGTTGACGCCGATGACGAACCCGTGGCAAACGCGCATATCCGGCGGCACCGGATAGCTGTTGTCGCGCAGCGCCTCCGTCTGCTCCTTGAGCAGGGTGCGCGGCGCGAAGCCGTTGGTCGCGGCGCCGCCGTTGCGCCTCCAGTTGCCGGACATGGAGAAGGAGAGCGGCGGCGGTTTTCGAGTGGAGAAGGAGCGGCGAGATGAGGGAGAGAGAACGGCGAGGGCGAGAGTGACGATGAGTGGAGGCCGGCGAGCGCCTTTTATGGCGGCCGGAGAGCGGTGGCATTAACGCCGCTCGCCTCGAAAAGACGCGCCGCATTCACTCTGGCGAGCAGAGGACGCGACGGCTCACAGGCCGCCCGCCGGCCGTGAAAACGAGGCGTCGCGCCTTTGACGACGCCTTTGACCACGGCCGGGCGTGGCCGTGTCACTGCCAGGCGTGGCCCGCGCGTCGGAGGTGTGTGTTTCCTTCCGTCCGGGGCCGCCCCAAGCCTCCCCAAGTTGAGGGCGTGGGCTGGGCGTGCCGGACACAAAACTGGGCCGCGCCGGACCGAATTCGCGTTTGGACGCCGCGAGTGGACGCGATTTTGTGTCCGGCACGCCCCAAACGGCTTTGGGTGGCCGTTTGGGCGCCCCGACTGGAGATGCTCTCACGGGTCATACCTTCACTCCCGGGACGTACGAACCCTTAGCCCCTTTCGTTGGTCATAGATGAAGTTTGATTGGAAAAAAAAGTACTAGTTTAGTCTAGTCTCATCTCGCAAGTCCTCCCTCTTCACATGGATGGACTTTGTTTCCATCACAAACAGGAGAAAAGGATCTCCTGCTTGAAAACAATGTGAAGCTCACGAACAAGGCACTGGAGCATGCTTTTCGATTTCTAAATGTCCTTTCTCTTTACCTTATCTATTTCTTGGATCAATGAGACCATCATTCGAGAAGGTCTTAGTTGGGTAAGACAAGTCATTATAAGAAAATCATGGGTGATAAGACCAGTGCATTATCTTAACTAAAGCTATAAATTTGGAGTATCGATTCATTCCTTCTAGAAGTTGTCTTGAACCGCAATCTACCAAACAGCTGAAGGTAAGCTAGCTAGCGTGACGAAGACTCAAGGCAACAACATATGTGGGACTAAACACCACCACCAGAATTATATGCAGATGCGAGTAGTAGTATTTTCTCCCCAATTCTAGTATAGTAAATGAAAACTAATAGTACTACAATCCATGTCCATGGTTTATGATCGAATTGATGTTGTGTATGTGCATTGTTTTACTGGAGTACTGTGTTTATTCATAACAAATGCTAGTACTACAGAGTCTACAGTAACACAGTAGTGCAGACCTGTACTGCGTGATGCTCTTAGCTAGAGGCAGAGGGTAAGATTTCTAGCAATCAATGAATGCCTGTGGAGACACTGGACAGCATAGAAGAGAGTAGTATCCTATGTATGAGAACACAAACAGCCCGCGAAACCTTTTTGAAGCTTTCCCGTGTGCGTACTGCCGGAAAGAAAAAAAGGAAGAAAAGGAGAAAATCTTCACATGCGTAAATAAGGTGACCTCGGTGGGACGTTGTTCTACAATTGTTTTATTAGATCAAGGCTGAAGTTTATGTCATCCATACCTCTCATGAAGCCGCTGCATTCCATGCCGTAACCTGAGCAGCATATTAACATTATTAAAAGATATGATGGGATAGAGCTTTGTGTGGAAAGAACTAGCCGAAGAACTGAAGCGAACTAAATGAAATATCTGCAGCTAAGCTAGTGAACTGTATCATCATGCGTACCGTGGCAGAGGAAGACGAGCGCCTTGGGCGATGTGGACGCGGGCAGCCATCCGCAGGTGAAGAGCTGCAAGCCGCTCGAGTTCCTCACGTACTCCTGTCGATGGAAACGATGATGAGTAGGCGAGATGGAATTGAAGAACAAACGCATGCAATGTAATGTAGGAACCAAAATCAATCACCTCATGGTATTCGACATCCATCCTGATTCCTGATTTCCTGAATACTTTCACGCCAAGGAGAAGGAAGGAAGGACGAGGTCGCGCGCGTGGCGTGCAAGGCCGGGAAGGAAGAAGACAGAGAGGTGTATATATGGGGGACGGGAGGAGAAGGCCGGGAAGGAAGAAGCAGGGGAGGGTTGGGTTGCGTACGTTGGATTTGGGGTGCCGCTTAAAACTAGCAGTGCTAGGTTGTGTACCTGGAGCTGGTACGCCAAGGACGAAGACGACGCCTAAATCTGCAGGCGACGATCCGCATTTATGCCCGCAAGTCTGGTGGCACGGAGACGGAAGCGGACAACGACTCACCATCACCTCCGGACCTGTCAGTCCTGGAGTTTGTTTCCGTTTTCAAAATGCACGGAAGTACGGTTTTGGATGAACTTGGCCAGACATATTGCTGATTGGGTAAGTGGTTACGGTTTGATAACTGTGATAATCACGGAAACGGGGCAAAATGATTTTCCAGCGTGCGTTTTAGATTAGAGTTGGCATCGCTTACCCTTAGAGAAAGGTTCGGAGGTTGTTTGGGATGTCCATGAATTTTTTTTTTAACCTGTCTATGAACTTGTTGGTTGTTAGTCAGTGGTTTTCATACTAAATTTACCAGTAGAGGAAGGCCGGGAAGTTTAAGTAGAGTTTGCTTAGATATGGAGCGGCGCAATATTGCCTCAAATCGACATTCCTACAAGAATTGGAAAAATTGTTGTCGGCATAACCTGAATCATGTGTTGATTTAGTATCCTTCATTGTCAACAGGATAATAATAATCCTAGTAGTAATAAGTTTGACAAACTCTTTCTCTTCAACATTGTCATTGGCAGTTTGGATCTAAGCGATTGTGACCTTAAAGTCTTGATGGTTTCCGACTAATGAAAAGCTTGATAGGGCCTTATGACGACCAATTGTGAACAAACTTCTCCTAGTCGTTGTCCACGCTTTCGAACATCTTGATTTTTTTTGTCGGATGATGCACTTGTACTATTTAGACTAGGTCTTTAGAGATTCAACGGCGGGCCTTCATGGGGCCAACCTGGGCCGTGTCCCCCTCAATCAATATATCTCGCTTATATGAGTTGTACCCGTGCTCGCCGCAGAAGCACCCCAGCCCACCTCCTTTTTTTCGCTTTTCTTCTTTTTCTGTTACGTTATATGAATGTTTTTTGTTTCTTATTTTTCGGGATTTACCTATTTCATGTTTTTTTGATTCAGTTTCTTTTTTGTATTTGTTATTTTTAATGTTCTTTTCTTTCTTTCTTTTGTTCTTTTTTTTCCTTTATTTTTTGTTTTCCCTTTATTTTTATATTTTTAAAATGTTACATTTAAACTTCAAATGTACAAATGTTCATTTTTTAAATGACACATTTGAATAATGTTTAGGTTTTGAAGAATATTCTTATTTAAAATTCATCATTTTTTGAAAATGGATCAGATTTGAAAAATATTTATTTATTGAGATGGCTCAAATTTAGAAAAATGTTCAGTGAGAAATGTTCATTTTTTAAATGCTTCAGGTTTTAAAAAATCAGATTGGAAAAAGAAAGGGAAAAAATAGTGTACTTCAAGTTCTTACTCGTAGCTTCAATGAGATTGGTTTTGATACTGAAAAGAAATCAAAGAGCAGATTCGCACAAAATTGTACAACAATCCACTGTACGCAAAATCCATGTATACAATATGTATAGAAATCGTATCATTAAAATGAAGAAAAGATAAACACGAAGGCAAGAAGAAATGCGTTGTTCGCGTGAAAGAGAACAAACCATAGCGCAATGGGCTTTTCCCGGTAATGGGCCTCCTAGTCGAACTGAATTATATGTGCAAGAATAGAATTTCCGTACGACCCCCCTAATAATGTGTGCCAGCATGCAGCCCATAAGCCCAATTGATCAAGGTCTAACGCATGAAACAAAAAAGAATGATTCCTGCATGGAAGGGGCCATGTGGCATTTTGATAGAAGAGGGGTACAACATCACCGGAATTACGAGCATGAGGACTCGAACCCGGGTGGGTGGGAAGGCATCAACCCCTCCCCACCACTAGACCATGCCTTAGTCTGTACGCGTGAAACCGAGAACTCGCTAAAAAAGAGACCGAATAAATTCTTTGCGTAACGCTTTTGCTTGTTCTCCTCTGTCTCCGCCGGTGAGACTACACCACGGCGCCGGCTAGGTGGCAGGTGGGGATCCTCTCTTGTCCGCTCGGCTCGGATCTCGGGCTGGTTGCCGCCTCACCGGCGGAATGCACAATTAGTAGCATCATCCGAACTCGAGTTGATGGCGTCGTGGCGTGGGCAGCCTTGATCTTGGAATCCTTCGAGCTCCTCCAATCCTAAAGCCTCAAGGCTTGCTGCAAGCTTATCTCCCTCTCCTTCGTGAGGTAATTTTGTGTTCAAGTTTTCTTTACCTAGTTATGAATGTTCTATGTAAGTTGGGGAATGTTCAAAATAAGACATGACAATTATTGTTTACATATTGTTTTCTAAATCTGTAATGAGAAGGTGATGGTTAAATAGAAAAGAACCGATTCATTTTTCAACAGAAATAGGGATGATTGTCAAGCTCTTGAACCTAAACCAGCAACAGAAGCAGCCCGTGAAACACCAGCGGTATTTGAACTTGAACCAGCAACAGAAGAAACCATGTTCATCTTTCCCTCTTGTTGCCCGAACTTGGGCATCACAGTCATGAAGAACAATTGCATCAAACTCATAGAAACGAAATATTATTTCGTGGTATTCAGTTTTGGAGCGGGACCCAACACTACATCCACATATTTGGCAATATCGACATAGCCAAAGAGATGAAGTGTGACGAGCGTATCTAAAACTAAACCCAATGCAGCCCCTCTTGTAGAGTTACAAAGCATCTCGAATACAAGGTTATAAACGATGCTTTAAGTACTAATGGTTGGAGTACTTTTTTTAACCTTCTAACGGTAGGGCCCCTACTGCCACTTTTTATAAAGTAGTAGACATCAGTTACATGTTTAGATGGTTGGAGGCTAGAGAGCCATCCTGTTAGGGCGAGGAGACAGTCTTTAAAGGTGATCTACAAAAGTGGTAATAAAAGAGTGGAGCTCTGCTTTGGTCTATGGACCAAGAGATTGAAGTCTGTGATGAATCTTCTTTTCCAAGAGTCTAGCTCTGGAGGTATACCATTAAAGACCAAGTCATTTCTCTCTTTCCAAATGCTCCAGGCTGCTACCATGAAGAGACAACCAATCGTGCATATTGCTTATTTTTCTTTCTGTCCACCAGAAACAAGAATAAGAGAGGTAATTCAGATGTATTCAAGGTTCATGGATTGTTTTAATTGCAAGAAGGTCAAGAAATGAAATGTGCATTCTTAAACCACATAGGTTCCGAACCTTGCTCTGAACACAACAATGCAACCAAAGCATGTCAAGATTTGTCGAATCGGCAAGGACATATAGAACATGTAACAACAGCGGGCAATAAGAGGGATATAGAAATAAATCACTTAAGAGTGAAAATCTCAATTGCAGATGTCTTGTGCTTTTAGAACCCATGATAAGGCACCCGAATCGAAGAAAAGAGGGAACTTTCTTGAGTTAAAAAGCTTCTTGCTGAATTGAATACCGAGATTGCAGAAGTTATGAAAGATGCTAAATACAATGCACAATACACATCACCAAAGATCCACCAGGAGATTTTGTGAATTTATGCATTTAAAATTAGGAAGCATATCGGAATTCTATCTTTTCTATCCTGGTGGATGAGACTTTTGATCTTTCGAAAGGTGAGCATATGGCATTGGTTATCAGATTTGTCGATAACGATGGCATTTTGCAAGAGCGGTTCTTTGACTTGATACATGTGACAAGCACCAAAGCCGCGATAGTTAAAGAGGTATTGAGCTCTGCATTTATCCAAAACTGCTTTTGATGTTCAAAACCTTCGTGGCCATGGGTATGATGGAGGCATGGAGCTAGTAATACTAGGGGATAGTTATATGGATTGCAAGCTCTTTTTCTTGGAGGATGTGTTTATTGACAACCGCTTGCTAGTAAACATAGAGGGAAATTGCAGAGAAGTACAACTATGAGTATATTCTTGTGCATTTCACGGGTGCAAAGAGACGCACAGCTGACATGGAGTGATTAACTACATGGGTCCATAATAAGTGAAAATCCATGGTTAAGCAGTACATAGTTTCTTTTGTTTTGGTGGAACTTATACATATATTGGTGTTAGGAATATATTTGTGTAGAAGATTAATATAATTATATATGTTTATGAAAATGCTACGAATTCTAGCTCGTTGCTTGGTACGAGTTGGTGTTCCAAAAACATTTTTTTTTGAATTTTATTCCAAAAACAAATTACATGTCATTTTGCAGCTTCGCCCTCCCAGAGATTTTGCTCAAGGTCCGCCACAAGAAATTAATGTCACCATCAGATTTTAGTTATGCTGTCTATATTGTGATGCTTTACCTGACAGACTTCGAGAAGTGTGGGGAAGGCCACCAAGAGGTCGCACAACTATTCAACGCTGAAATAATAAAATTCAATGGTTGCGTCAATTTCTTCCTGGATGGGTAGTACACACAAGTGACATCTAGTCAAGGGAAAAAAGAGACTTCCTAAAATAATTGACACGATTACAGAAAGTTGTGAGAGATCTGATAAACAAAATGAAATTAAGAACCAATTGCACAAACATATAGCTAGGCAAGCTATTGTGAGAAAAATAATTAAGATGAAATCAAAGATCTAAGGTGCAGAATATATTGGATGGAGATAAGAATACACGATACTTCCATATGTCACAAATGGGCGATATATGAATAATTATATTATTAGGCTTGATCATGATGAAAGATGAATGTGACTTCTCTGTCGAAAACCCTAATTTAAGGATGTTACTCAGATCTCTACTAAGAAAAGCTATCCTCACAACTTCATTTACAAAGAAAGAAGCAAATAAGGAAGTAATTTCTCAAATGGATCATAACAAAATCCTAGGCCTCGATGGTTTCCCTATAGAATTTTATCAACATTTTTTAGAGGTATAATAAAAGATGGCTTATTATGATTTTTCAACGAATTCCTTAATTGTGATTAGTGTATAAAATCTCCAGTTGAGCTTTAAAAATTTGATAAATTTGCAGTCTTTGTTTTCACATAAAAGTTTTTGGAAAACTCCAAAATGGTTGTGATATACCTTGTGTATATGGCTCAAATCGTTGAGAAAAGGGGATCTTTAGAAGTGTCTACGAGTATATGGACGTCTTACGAGCCAATCACTTGTCTTGTCTTCTGTCCTTATACATGAGTAGTTATGCTACATGAGACCGAATCTATTTAAAATACGTTGGTCTAACATTTAAGGTGTACGGACAATCTTCGCCAACAGATCCCCTCATAGACTTGCCACTAAAAAGTTACTTTGAATACCTTCGACGAGATACTGCTAGGCTTCTATTGTTCCACGACAACAAAAATATGATGCAGATAGGGTTTCCATGAGGTACACATGTATAGTAGATAGGGTTTGCACAAAACTCAAATTTGGTAACCATAGTCTAACTTCCAATAAATCTGGGAACTTTCAATGCTGCGTGGTGAGGTGCGAAATAATTCCGATAACAAATTTCAAACCCTGATTTTTTTTTGAAGTACAAACCTTGATCCTAAAGAAGGTATGCTCGGTTCATCTTGGTGGCGCCTGGCTACGCAAACCCTATATATCGCCTTCTGCGAGTTCTAACTCCGACTCACCCGCATGCCGTTTCCTGCTGGGCCAGCCCATTAGATATTCCAAATAGAGAAAAGAATAGAATGCAGCCGTGGGGGATCGAACTCGCGCACTAGCCTACACGCATAAAGAGCACAACCGCTGGGCTATACTCAGGTTGTTATTCATTAATATTTTTGTAATCTTCTATTGTTTTCATTTTCTGTTTTCTTTTCCGTTTTCTTTTTCTGTTTCACTTTTTCATTTTTTTTATGTTTAATTTTCGCTTATTTTGAAAATAGTTCATATTTTGGCAAATATTTATTTTTTTAAAATGGTTCAGTTATGATAATATTTATTTTTTGAAAATAGTTTGGATTTAAAAAATGGTTTCGAGTTTTAGAAAATGGTTCCAAAATTTTATTCTTTGAAAATGGTTCCGATTTTTAAAAATGGTCCCAATTTAAAAAATGGTTCGATTTGAAAAAATGGTTCTGATTTAAATAATGGTCCTTTTTTAAATGGTTCCGATTTTTGAAAATGGTTCCGATAAAAAAAAATGGTTCCGAGTTTTCAAAATGGTTCGGATTTTTGAAAATGGTTCCGATTTAAAAAAATGGTTCCTTTTTTAAAATGGTTCCGATTTTTGAAAGTGGTTCGGATTTTTGAAAATGGTTCCGATTTTTGAAAATGGTTCCTTTTTGAAAATGGTTCCGATTTAAAAAATGGTTCTGATTTTTGAAAGTGGTTTCGATTTAAAAAATGGTTCCGATTTAAAAAAATGGTTCCGATTTTGGAAAATGGTTCCTTTTTTAAAATGGTTCCGATTTTTGAAAATGTTACATTTTTTGAAAAATGGTTCCGATTTAATAAATGGTTCCTTTTTGAAAATGGTTCCGATTTTTGAAAATGGTACATTTTTAAAATGGTTTCGATTTTTTGAAAATGGTTCCAATTTTAATTTTTTGAAAATGGTTCCGATTTTTGAAAATGATTCGGGTTTAAAAAATGGTTCTCATTTTCTGAAAATGGTTCCAATTTAAAAAATGGTTCTGATTTTGAAAATGTGTGGTTCTTTTTTGAAAGTGGAACCATTTTCAAAAAGGAACCATTTAAAAAAACACATTTTCAAAATCAGAACCATTTTTTAAATTGGAACCATTTTCGAAAAATGAACATTTTTCGAAATCGGAGCCATTTTTGAAAATGGTTTCAATTTTTTTTAGAAAAATGGTTCTGATTTGAAAATGGTTCATATTTTTAAAAATGTTGATTTTTCAAAATGGTTCAGTTTTTGAAATTTTCAGAATTTTAAAATCTTTGAATTTGAAAAAATTTAGATTCCAAAAAAATCTCGACCCATTCGAACGAGTGTGTGGGACTGTGCGAAGTACGTACGAAAAAAAAGAAAACGATTCGAACGAGAAGTTAGAAGGAACCAACCGTGATGGGCCGACGCGCTTAGTGGGCCTTCGGGGGCGAGGAGCTGTACACGGGCGAGTCGTACGATACGACTCGCTGAAGGCGATATATAGGGACTCCCCCTGGCTACATCATTTCCGTTGCTGCAAGTTAATGGTGGCCATCGGGCCGGGTTTGTTTGAGCCATCCCGAGGCACGGAAAAAAGCCCAAACCAAAGCACGACATGACATTATCGGGCTGGACTAGGCACATGGCCTGTTATGGGCTATGCTTTTTTTCTGCAGGCAGGCACGTGGACCGGCCGAGCAGGACACGAAAAGGCACTGGCATGGGGGCCTCCTTTTCTCATTTTTATTTTTTTCTAAAATTTTCAAATTATGTAAAAACAAAACAGACAGGTCGAAACAGGCACTCATGCACCCGGGCCGTGCCATGCCGTGTCGTGCGTGCCGTACTAGGCCTAGCACTATTCTTGCCCGGGACGCGCCAGGCCGGCGGCTGAGAGCATCTCCAACCACAACCCCCAAATTCGGCCCTAAACTGTCCGCGGACACGTCCGGTCGTGTCCGCGGACAATGACCGGATCACCTCGAAAGTGGTCTCCTCCAGCCATGTAGCTCAAAGTCTTCCCAAATTGTGGGGTCATTTGCATGTGATTGGTGAAAAGGAGAGAGAAGAATAAATAAATGACAAAAGAAAGAAAAAAGGTGGTCCTAGCGTACAGCCGGACATGCCTTCCTACCCCAAACCCTCCCCACATATGTCTTGAGTTTGGGATTGCCAGGCAGTCCGGACAAATGAAACCAGTTTAGGGATCATGGTTGGGTAGCTATTTTGCTCCAGCCCAGACAAATTAAACTGGTTTGGGGGCATGGACCTAGAAAAACAGCATGGGCATGGCCCAAGTATATAAACACCAATGAGATGCTCAAATCTAGGGGATCCCATTCAGTTCTTGTATGCTAAACAATCATGACATTTTGGAGTGAGCCCTCATGTTTGATACAATATAACATAGGACATAGACATAGTGTCGATGATATTGTGAGGAACTCCCAGGGGTACACGGTTGGAGATGCTCTGATCATATGCTCGGGCAGATTAGCTGAACAGTGGGTCTGATCTCCAGCTCAGCTCGCCCTATCCTCTTCGGAACAGTTCGGTATTTCCTTTGCCTATTTGGCGCATGTTTTTCATGAAGCGCGCAGGCGCAGCGTGGAACACTCTCGCCAAGCTCACTTGCAGTGCCCCGCACTACTCTTCTTCTTCTTCCCTCCTCTCTCCCTCATCCACCACCCACTACCACCGATCCGCAATTCCAATCCCGATGCACCAGTAGCAGACGACGACGCGAAGCAGCGACATGGCCTGGAACCGGCTCGCCTCCAGCTCCCGCCTCCGGCCCCGCCCTATCCCCGTCGTCCCACGGCCGCCGTCCCCGCGGCCGCACCTTCCGGTAGGACCCACCACGCCCTCGCAGCCGCTGCATCGTCTCCTCCTACCCCTCTCCCCGCTCCGCTTTGCTGCCACAGCCGCCTCCTCTCCGTTCCTGCGGCTCCACGACGCCGAGGTAAGTGTACGGCGCCCTCCTCCCCATTTGCCCCCCCAACTCCTTTGCGCGCGTGGTCTTGATTTTCCCTCGGTTGACTCTGGGCTGTGCAGTGGCGGCGCGCGTTGGGCGGGAGGGGCAGGTGGTTCGCGAGCGATGCCTCTGCTACGCCGGTGCCGGCGGGCGATGTGGCTGAGCTGGTGGAGGTGCCCCTGGCGCAGACAGGGGAAGGGATCGCCGAGTGCGAGCTGCTGCGCTGGTTTGTCAGCGAGGTAAAAAGTCTCATGCCTCTTCCTCGAGCGATACTTTTTTTTAATCGAAAGAAAAAAAGGGGCCACGTGCCTCCGTCCGTCCTCTTGTAAGACTTTGCTTCTAGTAACAATTGTGCTTTAGGAAATCGGCGCATTTTACCCTTAATTGGGGTGCCCACTACCTCTTTTTTTTTCGAAATAGGGACCTCCAGCCTCTGCATCGAGTGATGCATACAGCTTTTTATTACGAGAATATTTGTAGTGTAAAGTTTTACATCTCAACAATCACATAAGGTTGAGACATGGATCAACCAGCGGAAAAACAACATAATGCCATTACTGTAGTCGACTAATATGCTCCGAGGAATGCCAGGAGAAAAACTCCTTTGCCACCAACAGGAGCCAAGTACAACCAGTATCCGTAAGTTCCCGCTGGCCTGAAGGAAGCAGGAATGCCCATAGCTGAATCCAGTGGACCGCCATATTGATAACATGTAAGACATGAAAGTTTCTTGTTCTGTTAAAAACTAAATTATTTCGACAATTCCAAATGGACCAACAAATAGTTGAAACACCAATACGAATTCTAGTCTTGGTCTTTTTATCAATCCCATTAAGCCAATTTTCAAACATATTAGAAATATTAGACGGTGGAGTGATATTATAAGTAAAAAAAAACAAGTCAGATCAATTTAGCAAACGGGTATGATATAAATAAATGTTCTACTGTCAGCACAAAAAGAACAGTTAGTACATCCCTACCAATTCCTCTTAGCCAAATTATCTTTAGTGAGCAAGACTTTTCTATTTAGGAACCACATGAAAACTTTTATTTTAAGCGGTATTTTCAATTTTTATAAATAAGTTCTTAAAAACCTAGTGTGTCCATTCATCAAATCTTCATACATAGATTTAACAGTAAAGAGCCCATTTTGTGTGAGCTTCCAAACACAAGAGTCAGGCTGACGAGACAGATTAATATCCATTAACCTTAGGCATAAGTGAGACCAAGCATCCCATTTATCACCGATAAGGGCTCTCCTAAAAGTCATATTTAAAGGTGGAGCCATATTAAACACATCATGCACAGTGACATTCTTCGGCTGAGCTATGTTGTATAATGATGGATATTGTTGTTGTAATGGCGCAGGGACGGAGACAAGGGGGACGGGCAGGGGCTAAGCCCCCCCTAATGATGTCAATTTACTTAAGCAATTCTTACTACAAATGTCTTTTCTCACTGTACTTAAGTGCATTTCGCCACCCCCAAGTTTCTCTGCCCCTTCCATAACTGAATGCTGGCTCCGTCCCTGTAATGGCGAGTCACCCAACCAGGTATCCAAAACCTAATAGTTTCGCCATTGCCTATTAAAAAAAATCCTTTATTAAAGAACTCCTCTTTAACTCGCATAAGACCTTTCCAAAACGGGGAGTCTATCGGATTAGCCTCCACATGAGCTAAAGTTTTAGTATGAAGATATTTGTTTGTTAACAATTCTTACCATACCCCTTCTTCATTTAAAGTTTAAATAGCCATTTGCTAAGTAAGCATTTATTTGTCGGGTCAAGAACCTCAATATGAGTCCTCCCTGGTCCTTGGGGCGAAAAATGATATTCCATTTTGTTAACCGATATTTACGTTTGTTTTCATCGCTTTGCCAAAAAAAACGTGATCTATAGAAATCTAGTCTTTTCCTTACCCCTTTAGGTATTTCTAAAAAGACAACATAAACATCGGTAAACTTGTCAAAACCGAATTAACTAGGACTAGACGATCTCCATATGAGAGCATCTTACCCTTCTAGCAGCCAAGTTTGCCTTCTTCAAACTGACATTCCACTGGGTTCCACTCAGAATTGCAAAGTTTACTATAGTGGATGGGAACTCCCAAATATTTGAAGGGTAGAGAACCAGCTTCACACCCAAAGATATGTCTATACTGGTCTTCTACTTCCTTAACCTTACCAAAACAAAAAATCTCACTCTTATGAAAATTTATCTCGAGTCCCGAAAGTTGCTCAAAGATACATAATATTAACTTCATGTTTACCGCTTTTGCTAGATCATGCTCCATAAATAAAATAGTGTCGTTTGCATATTGTAAAATAGGGACTCCTCCTTCAACTAGATGAGGGATCAGTCCACCAACTTGCCCATCCTCCTTTGCTCTTGCAATAAGGATATCTAGCATATCGGCAACAATGTTAAACAACATTGGAGACATAGGATCTCCTTGTCTTAGACCTTTTTTCGTTTGAAAGTAATGACCAATGTCATCATTTACACGAATGCCGACACTTCCTCTCTGAACAAAATGTGTGATCCATTTACACCATTGTTGTGTAAATCCTTTCATACGCAAGGCTTGTTGGAGAAAGGGCCATTTTACCTTGTCATATGCCTTTTCAAAATCAATTTTAAAAAGAACACAATCCATTTTCTTCCTTTGAAGTTCATGGATAGTCTCACGGAGGATCACTGCCCCCTCTAATATATGACGTCCAGGCATAAAAGCCGACTGAGTAGGTCTAACTAACTTATGGGCAATTCCCGTGATACGAGTAGTACCTACTTTTGTAAAGATTTTGAAACTGACATTTAAAAGGCATATCGGTCTATATTGCTGAATTTGGACAGCATTCTCTTTCTTGGGAGTAAAGTAATGACCCCATAATTCAGTTTAAACAGCGGCAAATTTCCTTGTTGAAACTGCACAAACATTTCCATTAAATCATTTTTTATTACGTCCCAGAATTTTTGGTAGAACTCGGCCGGAAACCATCAGGTCCAGGCGCCTTGTTCAATTCCATTTGAGAGATCGCTTCATACACCTCCTTCACTTAGAAGTTGGCTGTAAGAATTTCGTTCTCATCAGACGTTAATTGCGGAATATCATGACCAAAATCTTCATCCATTTGAATATTACTACCTCTGCAGCTGGATCAACGAGTAGTTTGATCATCATGAGGTCCGATTGCTTGTTCTTGGATTCCCTGTGAAATTTTGAAATGTGTGTGAACGGACTGGGGTTGAGCTATTACTTAGTTCGGAATATGCCATTAGACCCACATTGGGTTCAACACTTCGATCTGTTCAATGCTTTACCCTGTGCAATCCTACAGCCTACAGTTAAATAGTTAATTAATTAAGCTTCCTTTTTTGAGAGCTAATTAATTAAGCTTCCTAGTACTAGTCACCTTCAGGTTAGAGGCCTGTCTCATTAGTATGGGGTGTAGGTGTAACCTTGGGACGTGTATTTATATACACATGTAACCTTATCATGAGATTGTAAGGTGAGGCCGTACCATGGGACTTGAGAGAAAAAATAAAGGAAAACAAGAGAGGCATGCGACGTGGCTTTGGCAAAGTTTTCATTCTTGTTGTTTGTGATGTTATTGATGTGATCGATCTTTGGGTGAAATCTAACAGTCTACCCTGCTTAGCTGAGAACTGCTTCCAAGCTTGCTCTTTGCCTTCTTTGCTGATTCCTGCAAAAATCAGACAAAGAGGGTGTGACGGTGTGTTTGGTTGCACATAGAAACTAAAATCAAACACAAATAGATTAACTCAAGTGGAAATTGTTCTTATAAAACAAAAAGGGTGTGTTTGGTTGCCTGCTTATTCATGTAGCACAAGAAACTGCAGCACAGACACAATTCATCTTTGGCCAAACAGTCAACTATAGCGAGACAAATAATTAGGCGTGCCTCATAAAATTAACCAAGTGCATAAGAAAGCACAGCAGGCACAATGCAGTCATATGTATAAATCGTATGTATAGGCACCAGAAAGAACTTTTCTTCATTCGAACATTTATACCTGAAATACTGGAGCCTTTTTTTTCGAAAAGAGGATATGACCTGGCCTCTGCATCAATAGACAATTTTTATTGCGAAGTTTCAGAATATTCAGAAATTGCAACTCAAGGAATATGCTGTAGGCTGAGTTGTGTCCCAGCTCCTGACTGATTTACTATGGACATGCAAAGTGTTTAACCATAAGACACATGAATCATTACTCCAAAGTATGGTTTCAAATTTTATTTTATTTGTGTATTGAAAGTGATCTCTCTTATTGCATTAGAAGCTTTCTTCTCCTCTATTTTGCTAAACTTGCTAACTAAATTAAACAACTAATGGCCAGAAACATCTACATGATTACAAATCAGGAACAACCACTAAGATATTGCTGTCTATAATCTGCAGAATGTGCCTACAATCCAACAATCTGTCCTACTCCCTCCGACAATTAATATTGATCGGAGGGAGTATCTTTTTTTCATCTCAATATGGAGATTTTTCTTACTTGCTCATTTTGCAGGGTGACCAAGTAGATGAATTTCAGCAGCTATGTGAAGTACAGAGCGACAAAGCAACTATTGAAATAACAAGTCGTTTCAAGGGAACAGTACATCAGATTCACTTTGCCCCTGGTGACATTGTAAAGGTAGCTTTGGATTACTTGCTGTCCTGGAAAATTGTGCATAACTCTATTGTGCCCTCTTTTTTCAGTACCAACATTTTTCGGACTTATTCTCCATGATTTCTGAAATCAATCTGTGATTATTAGGTTGGTGAAACTTTACTTAAGATGATTGTGGGCGACAGCCAAGTTGTATCTCATGATAGTATAGCTTCATCCTCTGACAGTTCACTTGGAGTGGATACTATGAGTCCCTTAGGTAAAGGCAATGCTCCTCGTGGATCTCTCTCCACACCAGCCATTAGGCATCTAGTGAAGCACTATGGGCTTCACATAAATGATATTCAAGGTACAGGAAAAGATGGTAGAATCCTGAAAGAAGATGTGTTGAATTACGCTGCCAGCAAGGGTCTTTGCCAGGAGCCGCTATCAGCTCTGGAAGAAAAGGTTGGTCAAGTTGAGTTACCGGTGGGAGGAGAATCATTGCTGGACACACATTGTTATGAAGACAAGAGAATTCTGCTCAGGTATGACATTATTTCTATATAGCCTTGTTTGATATTGTTAATCACATACATAACCACTCCAGTCTGTAACGGAAATATGTGTTTCTCCAGGGGATACCAGAGAGCAATGGTGAAATCAATGAGCCTGGCTGCAAAAGTACCACATTTTCATTATCTGGAGGAGATAAACTGTGATGCTCTTATAGAACTTAAGGCATTGTTTCAAAAGGAGAATAAAGATCAGAATATCAAGCACACCTTCCTTCCTTTCCTCATAAAATCTCTTTCTATGGCACTGTGTAAATACCCTTTGTTGAATAGTTCTTTCATTGAAGAAACAAATGAAGTTATTTTCAAAGGTATGCAATCATCCGGGAAAATGAGTCGCTCTGGGTAGTAGTTGGACATCCCTCGCAGAGATAATACTTGCATTCTCCCATTTACAAATTATAACTAGTACTTCAATATGAACTGTATGTCAAATTGTGCGCCTACATGTAAACCAGAACATTACGCCTGCCAAATCTTGCAGTCTACTTATCAACCTACCAGTAACAAAAAAACTCATGCAGCGCCTCTGTTTGGCTGAATATTTTCCAAATACCATGTTATTTATGTATTTGCTAGTTTGCAATAAGATATGAAATACAACACCTATTTCTGAATAGTGATGTCAGCTTATTTATCTCTTACACGGTGCACCATATAAAGATGTCGACGCGATTATTTCTCTGCAAGTCACATTTTGTACTGAAAGTATCATGACATTTGCTTGTTATTTGTTTAGGATCCCACAACATTGGGGTAGCTATGGCTACAGCACATGGGTTAGTGGTGCCATGCATTAAGAAAGTTCAGTCACTTTCTATAGTGGAGGTCAGCAGCAACTTCTTTTCTCCCTAAATTCATGATACATTTGTGTGCTCAGAATTCTAAATGAATGCTATCCTGTTATTCCGATAAGATCCTAGACAAAAGATTAGAATGATTTGCAGTTAGGCGACCTATCAAACTCAATATTTCCTTTTAGATGATTGACTAAATTTATAAAGTTGCCCTTTGAAACTATATTATTACCTGTAGTCCTTCCAACCATATCTTCATTTGGATATAGTTGTTTTTTGTGCTTGTCTACCGAAATTTGTTCACATGATTACACCAGATCACAAAGGAATTGTCACGATTACATGAGACGGCATCGAACAACAGACAAAGCAGCAAAGATATCACGGATGGAACCATAACACTAAGCAACATAGGCGCCATCGGTGGCAAGTTTGGCTCCCCGGTTCTCAACCTGCCTGAAGTTGCAATCATTGCTCTAGGCCGCATTCAGAAACTCCCTCGCTTCGATGATAAAGGAAACGTCTACCCTTCGTCGATAATGAATGTATGATCATTGCTGTACACGCTTGGACTAGCCCTGGGCTTACTCTACTTTCACTTACCCGGACATCACATTCTATGCCATGTAGGTGACTGTTGGAGCCGATCACCGAGTTGTCGACGGTGCCACGGTTGCAAAGTTTTGCAACGAGTGGAAATGCATGGTGGAGAAGCCGGAGCTGCTCTTGCTGCACATGCGATGATCCAGTAAGATGTCTGCTCCAGAGGACCGGTCGGTAAAATTCGAAAGTCATTCTGGCATCTGAGCTTCAGATGTAATACAAAAGTTCGAAGCCTATAAAAAGCCAGCTTGCTGGATAGGGTCATAGGGTGTCAATCTTACATGACCAATAATTGGTTGAAGGGGGCTTCTTCTCTGCAAGCCATGTGATCAGTCTGTGAATATGTGTGTCCTTCGAAATAAAAGCAGTGATTATTGAAGAAATGTGAAAAGCCTATGTGTAGAAGCAGCGAGTGAGCTGGGAAAGTCAAAATGGATGCCGAGCTACAATGCTACATGTAGCCTCCATAGTTCTTTTTTGGAGGTTGAGTTTTGAAATAGTTGACAAGGGGAAGGCGATGGCAAGTGGCAACTCGCATTTCTTTCTACATGTTATTGGGTGATGGGAAGCCGCCACCAAGGATTTGGTTACCGGTCGGAATACCGCGGTAACCGGCCGGTAACCGGAATTCTCGGCCCCCCCCGGGAAATGTGTTTACCGGTCGAAAAATCCTGGTACGTTTGAATTTAAGCCGAATTCTTTCTCAGAAAATCAATTTTTTATTTTGTTTAACGTTTTATGTTTGAATTTCAAATTCTGTCCGGGATTTTGGTCCGGTAACCGGCCGGTATTTTCCGGTAACCACGGTTACCGGAAATACCGGCCCCCTCCGAGAAAAAAAAGAAAACGGTAACCAAAACCTCCGCCACCCAAAAACAAGGGCTGCGACCGGTATCGTCAGCCCACAGGAAACGTTTTTCCTCCGCTGCAACTGCAAAGCAAGCAACAGCCAGTCACCAGTCAAACGTGTCATACAGTCGTACAGTACCAGTACCGTGTAATACCGCAGATTCTACAACGGCAAAACAACGGGCGTCAAAGAGGCGGCTCTTATCCTCGTGAGTGAGACCAGCCGGCGAGTTGGTTCCAGCGTCGGCACCGCCGGTGGTACATCTTCCGATGAGGTTTGATCATGCGGTCTTCTTACAAAAACGTTAAAAAAAACTAAGAACATGCTGTTCAAAGCTTGCTCGTGTGCTTGTCAAGTCGGAGTATAGTACTGTGGATATATTGTCTGCTCTGGGAGTATTGAGGAATCAGCAATGAGATGATACGTCGGCAGAAAAGAAGAACTGTTGTGGAACCAACAGAGTAAATTGCACGTTTTGTTTGCACGGGAAACATGTGAAATTAAAATTTGACAACTCACAACAGTTGTGAACTGAAAAAATGTACTGTACAATTCAACAAAGCACACGGGATTTCTGCGTCTAGTGCGAGCGCGGTACAAATATTTCCCGCCATGCATACAATCAGAGCTCCAGAGACGGCGGGTAGCAGTCGTCGAAGCTCCATAGCGTGGCCGGCGCCTCCTCGCAGACAGCGACCGCGGCAGGGGCGGCCGCACCCCCGCCCTCCATGTACGGGACTCCAAGAAAGTTCATGTAGTTCTCGTACGCCATGAGCTCCTCGGAGAGCTCCTTCACCTCGCCGGAGCATGCAGCCGACTCGAACTCCTCTTCCTTCTTGGGCGAAAGGAGCACGGCCGGCGGAGCAGCAGCAGCTGCCGCTGCCGCCGTGCACGAAGCGGCGTTGGGGAAGTTAACCTTTGCCTTGGCGCCCCTGATGCGTCGCGCGGCGTGGTCATAGGCACGCGCAGCGTCCTCGGCGGTGGGGTAGGTGCCTAGCCAGACGCGGACGCCCTTGACAGGGTCCCGGATCTCCGCCGCCCACTTCCCCCATGGCCGCTGCCGGATGCCCCGGTACTGGTTCTTCCGCTCACGCTTGATCGCGCGGCGCGCTGCATGCCGAAGCACACTGATCAGGTGCACACAAACGAGGAAGCACGAACAATATGCATGCGCACGGTGCTTTGGCAAAATGAATTATTTGTGCGTACGTACCTTTGTCGGGGCAGCGTCGTGGGCGCCATAATCGTTAGCGTCGGGCCAGAAGTCGGCGGCGGACGGCTGGCGGCGAACCGGGATGTAGTCGTAGATGATGGCACCGCCGCACATAGTGGAGACCTCAAGTGAATTAGGTAGCGGGAAAGGCGATCGGATTTGAAAGTGGAAACAAGGGACAAGAGTGCAAGTATTTTGGGAGGAGTTGGATTTGGTTGAGCAGTATGACTGCATGAGAGGCTATCAGCGGTGCGTTTATATACGGGTCGGAGTTGTGTTGACCAGCGACCTGGGCAATGGAACTCTTGATTCAGCTTACGAACCACATGCATCGACCATCACCAGCTACGTCAGTCATCTCTTGAGCAGTCCAGGTACACTGGAAAGAGGCACATCGTTTCTTAGCCGCGGTTTAGGCCCCGCTGTTTCTTAGCCGCGGTTTAAGACCCATTTTGATACCGCCCGAGCGATTACTATCGCCGAATCGCTCAGAGTCCTTACAAATTGGGCCGACCCACTAATGTCACCCACCATCTGATCTGCTTTGTGTCCGGCTGCTCCGAATGTTTTCGTGTACACGTCGCTTATTCAAACATGTTGATTTTTTTATTTTTTTTTTAGCTTTCAACCATGTTGATTTTATGTTCAAAAAAAAAAAAACCATGTTGATTTTGTTCCGATCTGAGCACGTACGGCAACAACTCTTTTGTGTATTTTTATTTTTTTGCTTCCTTTCTTTTTACTTAATTCAGGCTTCTTATGGTTCTCTATTAATTTACATTTCTTTTTTCAAGTGTTTAATACTTTTGTTCTTTTTATTCTAAATATTTGTTTTTTATATTCGCTATTTGTTCCTTGCTTTAAATTGGATCTGAAATATGTTTCGCTTATAGTTGGGAAGTGTTCCACGGGTGCAATTTTTTTCGATTTAGTCAAAAGTTGTTCCGTTTGTAGTTTTGATATGTTTCATTAGTGTTAATTCTTTGTTCCATTTAGCATTAATTGAGGTCCGTGTAGGCATGATTTTTCTCCTCCAATGTCATAACTTTGTTCCTCGTGGTTTAGAATTTTCTTCCCTCCTATACCCATGATTTTTTTTCCACTTGATGTTAAATTATGACCTACAACATGTGGTGAATATATTCCTAAAGACCTACAACATGAGGTGAATCTAGTCGTAAACACATGTGAAAGTTATCAGTCCTAAAGACCCACATGTCAGCGGAACAAAACAATATAATATGAGACCTCCGGGTGAGCATTTCCTGTATCTGGTTTCGGGAAAGCTAAGCTAAGTCAGATGACGTTTCACGACTGAAGCCGACCCCCCCCCCCCCCCCCCCCCCCACACACACACACACGCACGCACACACGGTCAAATTCTGGATCTGCGCTTGCTTAGCATCGACGCGCACAAGAATAATTCTATGACCATAGTTTCTTTGAGTAATTTTATTTGCTTCATTGATGTAGTTTCACTTGATTTGACCTCCTTAAATTTTATAAAACAATAGTTGATACTAATTATCTTGTATTTACGTACATTAGGTGCAGCGCACCAAGCCACCTACCCCACAAGACCACGTGTATGCATCACGTTCAACATAGACAACGTATTGCACTTACTAATAATTGCCAATGCATGTCCTTTATACACACAAATATACACCATATTCATATTAGTTCGACGGAGGTGAAGAGGCAATTAAAACACATAGCGTTAATTCTATTTGTCTAGAAATCATCACCCTACACAACGTAATAATATTATTGTACCAGTAAATTATATAGGCCACATGAATAGCTAAACAGTCTTAGAAACTATCGATAATGCACTAAGTTGGAATCGCAAGTTGCCTAGCTCGCCTGAGGTATGTTTCGTTTATAGTTGGGATGAGTTCCACGGGTGCAATCATTTTATACGATTTAATCCAAAATCTTGTTCTGATCGTAGTTTTTATTTGTTTCACTAGTGCTAATTATTTGTTCCATTTAGTCATTTAGGTCCGTGTAGGCACCATTTTGCTACTCCCGTGTCCGTTCCTCGTGGTTTCAAATTTTGTTCCCTCTTATGCTCATGATTTTGTGCCACTTGTTGTTAAATTTTGACCTACAGCATGTGGTGAATCTACTCCTAAAGACCTACAACATGAGGTGAATCTACTCCTAAACACATGTGAAAGTTATCCCTCTTAAAAACCCACATGTAAGCGACACAAAGTCAGTGGTTCCGCTGACCACCCCCCTCCCACCCATGGTCAAATTGTGGATCCGCGCGTGCTAAGCATGGACAAGTACAACGATACAACTATATGAACATAGTTTCTTTTTCTTTATCTTTTTCTCTCTAATTTTTTGTTAGTTGTGTGCATACTTAATGTCTAGACTAGCTCTTTACATTATGTTGTTGCAGAGTCTCGATGTAATTGGTATCATCCATGTATTAATATATTCCCTTTATCCAAAAAAATAATGAACATAGTATCTTTGTAATTTTATTTGATTCATTTGCGTAATTTCACTTGATTTGAACTCCTTAAATTCTATATAACAATAGTTTCTACTAATTTCTGTGTCAACGCACGGGTATCTTCTAAGTTCCATTAGATGCAGCGCACGAGCCACACAAGACTACCTGTATGCATCACGTTTAACATAGTCAATGTATTGCACTCACTAATAATGTTTGTCACTCGCCAACTTGTGATGGAGCAGCAATAGTTTGGAAAATTTTCAAAAATCATTGGACAGTTGCATTGGGATGGAATGCCTTGAGCCCATGTCTCGCCTCCACATATAGTGCTGATATCTTGCGCACACTACAATCGAAAAATGCTCACGTCCAACGCTCCTCTCCTATCCAATGGACATCAGTTCCTGGCTCCAACCCTTCGTTGAAATGATGTCGATCGGAGTGATATGCTCAGAGAACGCCCAGCCCAACCACGTTCGCGCTTACCGCATACACATGGCCCCTGCACTGCAGTCCAGCAACTGCTCCCTGGTCTATATTGGCTGCGACTGAATTCCTGATTCACAAGCCAGTTCACACACAGTTGATCATCTCACTCACATGTCATGCCAGATGGTTGAGAGAGACTGCCAGTGCCGCCCGCGTCACACGGTTTCTCACAACTCACAAATCATATTGTGCTAATTTTTTTTAATAATACATTTTTTTAATCAAATTCAAAAAATATTACGCAAATCTACGAAATGGCAAAAATAATACGGCCTCAGCCTGGGCTAAGCCGACAGGGCCCTGTCGGCCTGGGCTGGGCCGATTAGCCCTTATCGGCCTTGGCTAAGCCGACCAGGTGGGAGGGCGGGCCAGGCCTGCGGCCGACAGCGTGCGTGGCCACAAGTCGGCCACGTCGACGCCGACAGGCCTTTCGGCTTAGGCGAGGCCGACTAGTCGCAGGACAAAACGCCACGGGCTTTCTTCTTCCTCCTCGCGTCCTCTCTCCTGTTCTTCTCCAAAACGAAAAGCTCCTGCGATTTTTTTCCTCCCAGCGTGATTTGTCCAACCAGCCATCAAATCTGTAGCCTAGAGATGTTAGAGAGTTAAGGCAACTCGGATCTACAAATGGGTTAGGTTTTGGTGTGATTCCGTGGTGTTTGGTTGGAGCAATGGTGGAGTTTGGGTGGAGGTTCGTGGGCTGAGCAAGGCGTGGTGGTGGTGCTGCGGTGGTGCATCTGCTGCTCCGGCCGTGGTGGTGGTGGTGGTACTCCGTTGAATCGGCACGCTTCAAGGGTATGATTATTTTGGCTAATTAGGGTTTACAGTAATTACGCATGTATTATTGTTAAATATATAGTTGTTCCGGTAGTAATAATTAAGTATATAGTTGTTCCGGTTATAACAGTAATTTGGTGTCACATTTTTAGGTTGTCGAGATGAGTAATTTAGTGAAATGTTTGTTTTACTACGGTCCTGGCACAGTTGTAGTAAATGAGTTGGGAGCTGATTTGGGTCAGTTTCGATGGTCAGAGTTGGAACTGAGCGACCCACAAATATGGTCAATAAGTCAGCTGAAAGATTGGTTGGCAGCATGTTTAGGGCTTAATCCTGAAACAGACACCGTCGGTGTGCATGCACTGTGGACGAAGTCAAGGTCACCGGTGTTTTTTTATTTGAGGCCGATAGATCGGACCTCTCAGATGGTGCGATGGTTGCAAGGCTGTGAAAGCAGGGGATGTACCCCTATCGCGTTACTGATACCTGTCGCGAAGGAGGTGATTCCGCCTGAAGGCGAGGGAGGTCACGATCCTGGACAGAGTAGTCAGGAGATGCATTTATCTGGTCATGATTATAATCAGGAAGATGTTGGAGGTGGTGGTTATGAATCTGGCCAAAACAGTGAGGCAGAAGTAGCAGATGATGAGGGTGTTGAGACAGATGCCGATGAGGAATTCCAACAAATGATGGAAGAGGAAGATGAAGATGGTGATAGTGCTTATGGTGATGATTCCGACGAGTCGGATGACGAACATGTCGTGCCCAATCCTGCGTCATGGAGTCATGACTTCACTTCGTCAATGACAGTGAACGATGGTCATGATTCTGCCTGGGAATACCATCAGAACCAGGTTGCTGTGGGTGCTTTATATCCCGACAAGCAACATTTGCAAGACGCAATCATTAAGTGGGCAATGTCGACATGCAAGACATTCAGAACCAAGGTGTCAAGTAAAAAATATCTGACAATGGAATGTGAGGTTGCAGGCTGTCCTGGAAGGGTGCACGGTTATCGTCCTCAGTTCGCCATAAACTGGAAAGTGAGCGACGTAGTACAGCACACATGTAGAATTGACTGTATTTCTCAAGATCATCGTAACATTTCGTCGACGCTTATAGCTCGGTTGCTGTACTCAGAAATAGTAGAGGGCAAAGCTATGGAAGCGAAGGCTATTCAGCATAAGGTGTTCACTAGGTTCAAGTACAAAATATCTTATGGCAAAGCTTGGAGGGCTAAGCAGATGGCACTTGAGAACAGATTCGGATCGTTTCTAGACTCATATGACTCAGTTGTTCGGCTCCTCCACACATTGCAGGCCCGTAATCCAGGCACATATGTTGACATCAAACACTTTTGGATGGCAGAGTTTCCAAACGTAAAGGTGTTGCATCGTGTGTTCTTCTCTTTCGGTGTATGCATAGAAGCTTTCACTCACTGTCGACCAGTGATCTGTGTTGATGGTACTTTTCTTACTGGCAAGTATAGGGGACAAATCTTGACCGCCATTGGTCAGGACGGCAACAATCAGATCGTGCCACTTGCATTTGCTTTTGTGGAGAGCGAGAACACTGAAAGTTGGACTTGGTTCTTCAGGCAGCTTAAAAAAGCAATAGTGAAAGATAAGCCGAACGTGTGCATCCTTCATGACCGCCATGCTGGTATACTGAACGCCGTGAAGGCACTCACAAACCCTGTGGCTGCGGAAGAAACGCCATGGCTAGACCTGCAGAGTCGTTGGTGCATGCGCCATTTGGGGGCCAATTTTTGGTTGGACGACCAGACGTGCGTGCTGGCGAGGCTTACCCAGTGGGTGCGTTTTTTGATGCTGATCACATAGACATGCCTACTTTTGGTTTTCTCTGGACACGTCGTCAGGTATGTGTAATCTACATATTTATCACAACTGTTACATTTTTATTCGACTTGGGCTAACTTTTGTTTCGTGCAGAGACGCTTTGCTCATTCTAACGTGAAGAACTGCTACTCGGCATTCACCGAGCAGTTCGACTTTCTGATAGAGGATGCGGTAATATGGGAGCCGTACACGAATGAACAAAAGGAGGCTAAATATCCGGGTGGTATCTCTGACCTCTGCACGAGAGATCGCGCATACTGGATGACAAAATCAAAGATTATCTTTGATATCTGCATGGAGGAGATGGCCCAGCAGCGGGTTATGAGGCAGTTTGGTCTACGACAGCTGGCACTTCCTCTGTCGACAGAGGAACACGTCCCACCCATCATCCACAGGTGTGTTTAACTACGCAATGTTTATTTATCGAAAACTCAATACATGTATGAATTACTAAATTGTCTAACACTGAGTACAACTGTAGCCTCACAAGAAAGGGAACTAATAGAAGCGCGCTATCGTGGATGCGGAGGGTTGGCGCCTACGTTGCAGAGTGGGAGACTGCGACGACACGAGTCTGGCAGGAGAATCTCGGGTTTGATATTGAACTATTCAATTCCTATTTGCAAATTTACATGCTCTCGACCCGGTTACGCATTACGTATCACGAGCACCCCGAGCTTACACAGACTCCCACTACGTGGGATATGTATCCGAGCCGGTCTACTGCAGGATCCAGACAGTACGCGGTAAGAGAGTAGTTCATTCTTACAAATATCTCTAAAATTATGTACAACTTACTGATAACCATGCAAATTACAGGCTGAATTGACATACCAGCTACAGACGGGTGTGTCCGCTTACGGCCGTACGTTCCCTATCGTCCGGCCCTCTATTGGACCGCTCGCATCAGCAGTCCTGGGTGCAGCGCTTAGAGGAGAGGTTGCGACGTATCTACCAGGCTATCACGTGCACACGTGCGTCGGACGTCGATCACCGCCAAGCACCACAACGCCCACCGCGTCATCCCCCGCAACAGGAGCAGCCACAGCCGCAGGTCACGCCCCAGGATCGACACAGTCCGCGACCTCGTATGACGTCGCACCCGTCACCCAGGGCACCCTCTCCTGACCAGGCTGGAGGCTCGTCTTGGCATCAGCAGTTCAGTCCCACGACGGGCTACCAGCTTCGACCACCTCCCCAGCCAGAGGGTAAGTACCTTGTAAATTTTTATTCACCACGCTTAATGCTACGTACTTGTTTCTTACAGTTTTATTGCATCCAGGAGCCTACGGATATCGTACGTCTATGTCCGCTCAACAGTCGTCTGGATTCGCATGGGAGAGTGAGCAGGAAAGTGGGAGCATCCCTCAAACTCACACACAGCTGGACTTTTGGATGGGTATGTACAACACTCCACCACCACAGCCCACACAGGAGACACAACAGGACCACGACGAGTCCCTGGTTCCTGGACGTGACGTTCGGCCACCGCACAGGTATGGATGGACGCCGCCTAACGCAGCTAACGCACCACCTCCGCGTCGTGGCAGACGTCGTGGCTGACACTTCACTCTATTCGTTGAGACTTGTCTATCTATCTATCTACCAGACTTATTTATATCTATGTTGGGACTTGTCTAACTATCTATGTACTAGACTTATTTCGCATTGATATTAGGTGTATGAGACATATCCGTATTTCTATGTATGAGACATATTATTATCTACGCACGAGACATATTATTATCTATTTATGAGACATTTTTATGTTCGTATGTACGAGACATATTATTATCTATGTACGAAACATTCCACATTGCATAAATTAATTTAACATACAACACTACACGTCCACGTTACAACTTCACTAGTTCTAAACACTGCATAGAACAACTACTGGTACAAATATTACATGCAACTCAACGATAACTAATTCGAATCAACGACTTCACTTCCCTCTGCCACGTGCTCGTGTTGGAGGCATGAAGTCGTCATCACTATTTTCATCGACGACAGCCTTGGATGCACCAACACTCTTCAACTTACGTCTACAGTTGGCTCGTTTAGGAGGCATGAAATCATCATCACTATCATCTTGAACGGCTTTCTTGGATGATCCACCACTCTTCGCCTTTGATATAGCCCTCTTCACTGCTTCAGCGTGAAGGGCATCTCCAGGACCATCACGACATGCGCCAAAAAGCATTTCCATCCAACCAAAATGAGGGATCTCTTTGTTCAGAAACTGTCCTTCGGCAGGCCAGTGCTGGACATTCACAAAATCAGGGGAAAAAAGTTAGTACGATAACACTAGATTCTAACATAATATAAATTCGGTACTCAGTTACCTTAACGTGATATGCATAGGCCCCCGCGAAAAATGGATTATCTTTGACTTAGGTGTCATAGGCATGTCCCTAAGCCCCGCCTCAATAGCTTTTAGCTCATTAATTCTCTGCCACTTCCACCGCCACCCATCAATTTCATCTGAAATTTCTTCAGGGGTCATCTGGATTTTGTTTTTTTTGGCTATAATTTCTCCCACCTCACGAATGTTGCCCCACTCACTAACTAGCTCCCTATAACAGCTCTTGGGCCTACCCTCCCTAATACTACCTTCAGTCCATATTGCGGCGTGATACAAAACACACCACGACCTATGCTCCGAACTAGGACCCGAACTACCAGACATCGTTCCTATCCGACTGAGGAAATAACCACGCACCACACCCCTCCTCCATCACCAAATCTAATGGGGTATATATATAGGCTCACCCAGGAGAAGAAGAGCGGGAGAAAAATGGCGGGAGAAAAAAGGCGGGAAGAAAATGGCGGGAACAAAATGGCGCGAGAACTATGGCGGGAGAATTAGGGCGGGAGAAATATGGCGGGAGAAGTAGGGCGGAAAAAATGCCGGGAGCGACAAACGGGAGGGAGAGAAGAAGGCGGGAAAAATAAGGCGGGAACGGGTGTCGCCGGGAATGGCTGGCGCGAAAAATGCAGACTAATATGGAAACATGCACTGGTCGTCTGGGCCAAGGCCGACAGGACCTAGTCGGCCCAGCCGTGGCCGACAGGGTCTAATCGGCTTAGCCCTGGCCGATTAGGTCCTCTGACACGCACATGCGTCGGCCGACTACCTAATCGGCCCAGCCCAGGCCGACAGGGTCCTTTCGGCCTAGCCCAGGCCGAGGCCGTATTATTTTTGCCATTTCGTAGATTTGCGTAATATTTTTTGAATTTGATTAAAAAAATGTATTATTAAAAAAAATAGCTCATATTGTGCAGAGTTAACAATGTGAACATGCCACAATTTTCGCATAAGAGCATCTCCACCGGCACCCTCCAAGGGGGTGTCCGGCACCCCCAATTGAGGCCTAATTGGGGGTGCCGGACATGTGTCCGCCCGAATGGAGGGTGCAGCCCACAGCGGGCGCGCCCCAAAGGCCCACCCTCAAACGGCCCGAATTTTGAGCATTAGATCGAACACCTTGCGGGTACAGGAACCGCCGCCGGTTCACCTTCGCGTCACGTGGGAACATGGCGGTTCGTGTGGACGTGCAACCGCCGCCGCGTCGCATCGGGGTGGCGTTCGCATTGCTTCGCATCAATATGACCATCCTCGTCGGCCGCATGTCGCTCACATTCTCTCCGCGCACCACCACCCACAACTTGCTCGCCATGTCGTTGCCTGAGAAGGAGGCCGTGGTGGTTGATCAGGAGCAGGACAAGGAAGCCGTGGTGGCCGATCAGGAGCAGGAGGTCGTGGTGGTCGATCAGGAGCAGGAGGCCATGGTGGCCGCCGATCAGGAGTAGGACGCCGAGGCCGATCAGGAGCAGGGGGCCGTGGTGGCCGCCGAGGAGCAAGAGGGCGATCAGGAGTGAGGGTGATCAGGAGCAGGAGCAGGAGGCCGAACCCGCAACTCCATCGCCTGATTTGCCGAAGTTTGGAAGCGGTTGTGCGTAGCTCGGCTTGGCTCAGCGGCGCCTTGGTCGGCGGCACCGAAAACTCCTGCGGCTCGCGCTTCATTGCCTTCTTCTTCGGCTACGACGACGCCGGCAGCTTGCGACCCTTCGGTTTCGAGAGGCCGACGGGTTTTGGCGGCATGGTGGCGGAAGGCGAGGAGGTCGCGGCGTCGGTGCAAGGGTTTTGGAAATGGAGGGAAGATCCAGAATTTTGGCGTCGGGGGCGGCAATGTAGAGGAAGGGGAATTGAGCACGGCGGCCCGTGTGTATGACGGGCGGGCCTCCCCTGTCGGAGGGAATGTATGCCCTATGTCCGGCACACCCGAGAGGGCCTCCAAAGTTGGGGGCCCTTTCGGGGTGCCGGACACGATTTTGCTCGGGTCGACCCTTTGGGGGCGCCGCTGGTGGCGGTTTTTTGCCGTCCGGACCCCCAATGGGCCTTTGGGGGGTCAATTGGAGGGTGCCGGTGGAGATGCTCTGAGCACTGCCGTCGGCGGCACTCATGGGCGTCGTATCCACCTAGAGGCGATGTTGTGGCTCCACCTCATCTCTCCTCGTCTATCCTTCGTGTGAAAACCAGACCGGGCGGTGGCGGCGCTACTGCGCCGTGACCTCCTTGGAGGCACCGTCTTCGAGCAGGTGTCCTCCTTGCCTCGTCAATGTATGTTGCAGTGCAAAGTTGGTGCCTTTTTGCAGTCGGAGACCTGAAGCGGTGTCTGGTTCCGGTGCATTGGTGGAGGCTCACCCATAGAGGCGCCACATTCCTCGGTGCTTCTCGTCGAGCGACAAGGCCATGGTCTGTGGGATGTCGTCCATCGCCGTTGTCGGTGTTGCGGTGGGCTGGGGTTCATCGCTACGTGGGCATATATGTCGGCGTCGTTACCACCGGTTCCGCACATGGGGTCGGACCGTGGCCATGGCTGTCGGCCTGTGCTCGGGGATGTGATGCTCGACATCTTTTCCTTCGTGCTCGACGTCTTCTTGACGCTCTGGTCTTTCGTCTCCTACATTCCTCTTTGGTGCCAAGTTATGTTCAAGTTGTAGGGGTTCCTTCGCTTTGGTTTCAAACCTGCCCTTCTCGGTGGTGTGGTTGTTTTACGCAAGAGTTTGGTGCTCGGCGTAGTGCAGCCCTTTTCTTTTAGCATGTCCTTGTTGTTCTTTGTAAGATGTTCTCCTCAACACTTTGTATCGCTGGGCCGAATCGCTTTATTAATTTCGAGTCCGGCTTCATAGCCTTTTATCTAAAAAGGTTCAATCTGAAAACTGGCAACGTCATTCAATTCTAGACAAACCCCTGGGTCTTGTCCTAACTCGTTTGCACAACGGTTCCCAATCATGTTCAGTATTTTCTCTGCTCCTAAAGCTAATTAAGATAGCTCAGCTACATGCTGGAGATGGTTGGAGGATCAGATTTTGTAGGAATTTTGGCCATATTGAAGTTGAGCAATGGCATCAACTTGTTGAAGGATAGAAGATTTGGAACTGTTGAGTATATTGTGCATGTATATTTCTTGTATGGCAAGTCCTCCTCCTTCCTTGTATAGTTGAGGACGAGACTACCCCTTGTACTGTCATATATACGTGCGTTTGCACCCGATCAATACATCGAGAGTTGCATCCTATTCGTCTACATGGTATCAGACACCCTTCGATCCTAACCCTAGCCGCCGCCTTCTCCTACCTCCAGCTGGCCAGCCACCGCCTCCCTCCAGCCGTACGCCTCCCCTCCCCTCCCACCAGGTGCCGCCCCTCTCCTCTCTCCCCACCACGCGCCGCCCCTCTCCCTAGCCACGCGCCACCCTCCGCCATCTCCAAACCCTAAACCTAACCCCACCACGCCGCCACCACCATGTCTTCCATCTCCAACTCGAGCAACCCCTTCGCCTTCTCCGGTTCCGATCTCTCCCCTCCCAATCCAACCCATCTCCGCGAGGTTCGCATCGCCGACCATGTCCCCGTCAAGCTTTCCCACACCGCTGCCAATTTCTTTGCTTGGAAGACCTATTTCCACCTTATTTTTCGCGAATACAATCTCTCCGATCACATCGACGGCACCACCGACCTCCTCACCACGCGCCGCGACTCCGACTGGTTCGCCATCGACGCCACCATCATCCGCTAGATCTTCCTCACCATCTCGCCAGACATCTTTCATATCGTCATCCACGACGACGACGATGCTCACAAGGTGTGGACCAAGGTCACCGGCCTCTTCACCGACAACAAGCTCCAGCGCGTGGTCTTCTTGCAGCAGGAGTTCTTCGGTTGTCAGCAAAACGATCGCTCCCTCGACGCATACTGTCTGCGCCTCAAGACTCTCTCCGACGAGCTCAACGACATCGGGTTCCAGATTGGTGATCAGATCCTCCTCTCCACCGGTCTCAGCGAGGATCTCGGCAACGCCGTCTCCAACCTCACCCTCATGGCCAACCCCACCTTCGATAGGGCGGTGGACTACCTCCGCCTCGAGGAACGTCGCATGAAGAACGTCCGCACCCGCGCCGCCCACACTGTGCTCGCCGCCGGCATCGGCCGTGGCGCCCTACCCCCGCGCCGTGCCCTCCAGCTCCTGCGCCGCGCCCTCCCGCGCTCGTGCCTGGGCCCCTGCCGCAACCTCCACCGCAGCAGCCGTGGCGTCGTCGCCGTGGCGGCGGCGGCAATGGCGGTGGCAACGGCGGCAACAGCGGTGGCGCCCCTCGCCCCGCCAACCTGCAACCTACACCACCTTGGAGCGGTGGTCACAACCCTTGGACGGGGGTGGTACACGCCTACACCACGCCGGTGCCCCGCGCGCCTGCCCCGGGGCACTTCACCCCACGACCGGCGGCTCATCATGTCTTCTACGCTGCACCGCAGCCCGGCTATGCTGATGCGCCCCCTCCTGGCTACAGTGGCCTTCTCGGCGCCGCCCTGGCCTCCTAAGACCTGGCGCTCTACACCGCCCTCCAGCAGGCGCTCCCGCCTTCCACCTACGCCGGCGGCGGTGACTGGTTCATGGACACCGGTGCCTCGGCTCACATGGCTGCTCACCTGGGTAAACTCTCTCATTCCTCTCCCACCACCACCTCCTCTCACATCGTTGTCGGTAATGTTGCTAGTCTTCCTATCTCTCATGTTGGTTCCACTAGTTTTCCCTCCACTTCCAAACCCTTGTCCCTCAATAACGTCATTGTCTCTTCACATCTCATTCATAACTTAGTTTCTGTTCGTAGTCTCACTCATGATAACTCTGTCACTATGGAATTTGACGCGTTTGGTTTTTGTGTTAAGGATTCCCGTACCCGGATGGTGCTCCACCGATGTGAGAGTCCTGGCGAGCTGTACCCCATTCAGCCGGCGTCTTCCTCTCGCGCTGGACCTCGGGCCCTCTCCGCCGGCGTCGATCTTTGGCACGCGCGTCTTGGCCACCCTAGCTCCACCACACTTCGTCAAATAATTGGGGGTTTTTCCTTTTCATGTAATAAAATGGATGCTCACACTTGTGAAGCATGCCGCCTCGGCAAACATGTTCGTCTCCCCTTTAGTACTTCCTCCACAGTTGCATCTGTTCCGTTTAAGTTAATTCATAGAGATGTATGGACGTCTCCTATACCTAGTAATTCTGGTTTTACTTATTATCTTGTCATTATGGATGATTATTCTCATTTCGTACGGACTTTTGAAAGTGCATGAGCCCTCATGTGTGGTTTTGGTAATTAATGACAATCTCTATGGACTAATGGTTGCATTGAGCTATCCTTGTAGGGCTTGTTCATTGGCAATGCTTGAACACCTTGTGTTGGTATCAAGATTGAAAGAAGAAGATAAAGTGATGACCTCTTCTACGATCCGGAATTCCCAGCAAATCCTTGCAAAGTAATATTCAAGGTGTGATCCACACAAATGGTCATCTAGAGTTGAGCTTATTGCAAGTGTGGCTTGGAAAAGAAGATTGAGTGAACATCCATGTTTATCTCCAAGCCATCATATATATTAAGAGAAGAAGATGAAGTGCAAGTTCAAGAGAAGCATATCGAAGAAATCCTATGCTTGAAGCTTGTCACCCATTTGGAGATATTGGCCAAGTGAAGATGTGCCTTATAGAGGCTCTCCCATATTGGTGTATGGGGGAGCGATATATGAGTCTTCACCAAGCTAAAGCGCAATCAAGAAAGGTGGTCCACTTGAAGAGATCAAGATCTTCATCATCTAGCTCAAGGGGAATGCGCAAGGCAAAGGTATGATCTTGATAGAGTTTCTATTTTACCGGTCTCGTGGTGTTGTGGGAGACCGGGTTATAGGATAGACGGCGTTCTATCAAGAGGGGCTCTCAAGTGAGTAACTTGATCGCATCTTTGTGGGGAGCTCAAACCTTTGCATACTTGGCATCATCATGTTTCTTGGTTCTTATTTGGTTTTTCTCCTAGTTGGGTTTTGGTGCTTGTCGTGATCTTCATGACAAGCCCAAATTCTTCGAAAACGGAATTTGTTTGGAAAACTTGTTGCATTTTCGTGTTAGAAATATTATCGGTTTATCCGTGAGGAAAGTTCCACATCTTCCCATGTGTTCGAACGAGAAAGTTATTGCATTTCAGGTTTGCTGAGTGGCTGCAGGAAATTCAGGATGGAGTATCCGGTGCCCCTAGACCGCAGTCTCTGGTGCGCCCACACCGGAGTCTCCAGACTCAGGGGGACCGGAGTCTCCGGCCTGCCGGTTTTCGCACTCGTGCCCCAACGACGACACTCTCTGTATAGAGGCCGGAAGTGGGTCGGAAGTGCCCCAGAGACTTCAGTGTCTCTGGTCTGGCCGGAGTCTCCGCCCTCAGGGGCCGGAAACTCTGCCCAGGCCGGAGACTCCGGCCTCCCCAGACCGGAGTCTCCAGAGGCTCCCTTCTTCCCCAAATCAACTAGATCTTCCAAGCACGAAATTTTCCCCTCTCTCACCTCCATTGTTGACCTTGGAAAGCTTGCCCTCTCCCAATTCCTCCCATGATTCTTGCATATCTTTGAGAGAAAACATAGAGGAGATCTAGATCTACATTTCCACCAATCCATCTCGCCTCTAAGTGAGGGGAACCCTTTGGATCTAGATCTTGGAGTTTCATTTGTTGAGTTCTTCTTGTTCTTCCTCTCTTCTCCCCCCATAAGCATTAATTGCTTTTGGTGAGATTTGAGAGTGAATGATTTGAGCACTTGTGCTCTTGCCATTGCATTTGTGCATCTGTTTATGCTCTCCACGAGGATTCGTGGAAGTTGAAAGTTTGTGAGCTTGTTACTCTTGGGTCATTGGACCCTAGACGCCATTGTGGTGGTTGAGACCTTTTGTGGTGCTTGGGAGCCCCCAATCCTTTTGTGGGTTGTGCCTCAAGTTGTTGTAAGGGATCTGGATTCCGCCTTGAAGGATTCCGATAGTGGAAGGTGAACCGAGCTTTTGTGCGAGGTTCATCGGAGAATAGGATGAGGCCATTTGTGGCGTTTGAGTTTGAAAATCACACCCCTCCAACGAGACGTACTCCCCTAAAAAGGAGGAACTCGGGAATACATCATCGTCTCTGCGTGCCTCGGTTATTTCTATACCCAAGCTCTTTACTTATGCACTTTACATTGTGATAGTCTTCGTGCTTGAAGTCCTTTATATTGCTATCACCTTGTTGCTTGTCTTGCTTAGCATAAGTTGTTGGTGCACATAGGTGAGCCTAGTTTATTTAGGTTGTTGGCTTGTTAATTTAAACACCTAGTTTTATTCCACAATTATCAAGCCTTAACGGAAAATTTTTAATCGCCTATTCACCCCCCTCTAGGCGACATCCTTGTCCTTTCAACTTTTCCCCTCCGTAAGAAATCCGACGTCGCTGCCACTCTCATCGCCTTTTACTCCTACGTCTCCACACAGTTTGGTCGTTCTATACAGGCTCTCCAAACCGATAACGGCAAAGAATTCGATAACCTCCCCATTCGCGCCCTCCTCTCTACTCACGGCACCATCTTCGTCTAACCTGTCCCTATACCTCCCAGTAAAACGGCCACGCCGAACAAGTCCTTCGCACCCTCAACGACTGTGTCCGCACCCTCCTGTTCCATGCCTACATCCCACCCGCATTTTGGCCGATGCCCTCGCCACCGCCACCCTACTCATCAACCTTCGCCCTTGTCGCACTCGCTGGCACTACGCACATTACCATCTTCTTTTGGCTCCCCTCCGTCCTATGATGGTCTCCGGGTCTTCGGTTGTCGTTGCTACCCTAACACCACCGCCACCTCACCTCACAAGCTTGCCCCCCGTTCTGTGCCCTGCGTCTTCCTCGGTTACCCGGCTAACACCAAGGGCTACCATTGCTATGATCCGGTCTCTCACCGTGTCATCACTTCCCGACACGTTTATTTTGATGAGTTATGTTTTCCGTTTGCACAGGGACATCCAGCGGGGTCTTCTCCCTCTCCCGAGGTCGAGTTCCTGTGGCGCCGCGTCCTTCTCGCCCTAGCGCGCCTCCTGCCGCGCTGCCGGCCGCGGCACCTCCACCGCCTCCCGCGTCGCCCTCGAACTCTGCCTCGGGCGCCGCGTCCCCATCTGCATCGCCCTCGAGTGCCGCCTCGGGCGTTGCACCCTCTGCGCCTTCGGACTCAGGTGCTGCTTCGCCGCCTGCATCGCCCTCGAGCGTTGTCTCGGGCGCTGCCTCGCCATCACCGCCAGCTGCTTCCTAGGCTTCGGGTCCCGTCACCCGCGCCCGAGCTGGCGTCTTCCGTCCAGCATGCGGTATACTGCGGAAGAGTACTCCCTCGCCGCGTTGACCTCCGCGCCCGCGCCTTAACCACCCTTGGCCGCCACTCCCTCGCCGCTGCCGGCCTCCGCTCGGGCGGCTATTCGCGAGCCTCTGTGTTTCGTGGCCATGCAGGAGGAATTCGATACCCTGCAGCGCAACCAGACGTGGCAGCTTGTTCCTCGACCTCGCCATGCCAACTTCATAACCGGAAAGTGGGTCTTCAAGCACAAGTTTCATCCGGACGGCACTCTGGACCGTCGTAAGGCCCACTGGATGGTTCGCGGCTTTCGCCAGCGCGCCGGCGTCGACTTCACCGACACCTTCGCCCCGGTTGTTAAACTCTGGTTCGCACCGCCCTCCAGCTCGCGGTGTCTCGCGCTTGGCCGGTGCACCAGATGGACGTCTCCAACGCCTTCCTCCACGGTCATCTCGAGGAGCAGGTGTTTGCCAGCAGCCCAAGGGTTTCTTCGACACCGCCAACCCGGACCACGTCTGCCTGCTCTCTCGCTCACTGTATGGGCTCAAGCAGGCGCCCCGTGCTTGTACCAGCGCATCGCTGCGTTTCTTCACCGACTTGGCTTCCGCTCGACTCGCTCCGATGCCTCGTTGTTCGTGTACCACCAGGGCGACACCGCCGCCTATCTGCTGCTCTACATCAATGATATCATCTTGACGGCGTCCACCACTGCTCTTCTTCGACAGCTCACCGATCGTCTCCGTGCTGAGTTTGCCCTCAAGGACTTGGGCCCTCTTCACTACTTCCCGGGGTAGAAGTGGTCCATCGCGCGGACGGTTTCTTTCTTCACCAGCGGAAGTACGCCCACGAGCTCCTTGACCGTGCTGGGATGCTTAATTGCAAACCCGCCTCCACGCCTGTCGATACGAAGAACAAGCTCTCCACCACAGCTGTTCTCCGGCCCCGGATGCTGCCTTCTACCGGTCTATTGTTGGTGCTCTCCAGTACCTCACTCTCACCCGGCCGGAGTTGCAGTATGTTGTTCAGCAGGTATGCCTTCACATGCATGCTCCTCGCGAGGCTCACTGGACTACGGTCAAGCGGATTCTGCGCTACATCTGTGGCACCATGGACCTTTGTCTCTCGCTTCATGCCTCCGCCACCATGGACATCACCGCCTACTCGGATGCCGACTGGCCGGCTGCCCCGACACGCGCCGTTCCACTTCAGGATACTGCGTCTATCTTGGACAGTCCTTATCTCATGGTCGTCCAAGCGACAGCCTACGGTGTCTCGCTCCAGTGCAGAGGCGGAGTATCGCGCCGTTGCCAATGCGGTTGCAGAGTGCTCATGGATGCGCCAGCTACTTCAGAGCTTTCGTGCCCGATCACCAAGGCCACCGTGGTCTTCTGTGACAACGTTTCAGCTGTCTACCTCTCCGCCAATCCGGTTCATCATCGCTGCACCAAGCATGCTTGATATTCACTTTGTTCGGGAACAGGTGGCTCTCGGTCATGTACGTGTTCTACACGTTCCCACCTCCCAACAATTTGCGGACATCATGACTAAGGGCCTTCCCTACGGCGCCCTTCGAGGAGTTCCGGTCCAGCCTTTGCGTCGACTCTGGCGATGCTTCGACTGCGGGGGGGGGTGTTGAGTATATTGTGCATGTATATTTCTTGTAATGGAAGTCCTCCTCCTTCCTTGTATAGTTGAGGACGAGACTACCCCTTGTACTGTCATATATACGTGCGTTTGCACCCGATCAATACATCGAGAGTTGCATCCTATTCGTCTACAGGAACCATCTGAGGAATGTGACAGTGTGTCATGGGCCTTGGAATCCTCGGGTACCTTCTCCACGAAATCCCTATATGAGAAATTGTAGGATCCTTCCATTCCTAATACGGGGAGATTTGGAAGGCATCGGTTCCTCTTAAGATTAGGATATTTATGTGGCAGTTGGCGAGGGAAAGACTTTCCTCCAATGACCAGATCGATAAACGCAGACGGCCATCGAATGGATCTTGTGCTCTGTGTTCAGAACCTGAAGACGATAACCACATATTCTTTCATTGTGTTTTAGCACATTTTGTTTGGAGTGGCTTGCGGTCCATGCTTAGTGTAACATGGAACCAATCTAAATTTGCGGAGTTAGCATACATCCTCCAGAGTTATAAGGGCAAAACTCGGGGACGTTTTAGGGGGCTCTTTGTTGTTGCTTGCTGGAGTCTTTGGCTTATACGTAATAAGTTCACAATTGAAAGCGAGTTTCCAAAGCAGCCGGTTGGCTATTTTTCAAAATTTTAATCTGCTTGCAGCTATGGAGGCCCATCTACAAGCCAAAGGTCGCGCAACTGCTGGACTAGCTGGTCGCCATGCTTAAAGCCATCTTTGCCACCACCGTCACGGCGACACAAGTGATCTCTTAATTTAGCTTATTATGATGTTATGCTTTTGTATTGTTCGGTTGTTTATCTAGCTTTATGAATTTGAATTTGAGGCTGCTATGCCCTGGTCCGTGACCTTAACTTATAACTCTATTGTATGTATGTTGCCGATGTCGTGGGGCTTTATTAAGTTAAAGCCAGCATTGTTGTGGCTGCCGTCTAAAAAATATCATTCTTGGTACTTTTATGCATTTTTTGCAAGGTATGCAAGATCTAAATGATAGCCAAGTGTTGTTATAATTACCTTTTGGACGCTTTGTGCCTCATATATAGACGGCCATGTGTCACATGCAAATCTTCGTGAGTGTCAAGAGTTCGTGAACACCATAGATCAACTATTTTGTGCAAACATCTACCGTGGTAATTGGGCGTGGATTGTGTATCCTATCTCATCGAGGTATATGTGGGTAGATCTCGCCATGGGCAGACCGGTCCGGATGGAGAGACCCGGCCAGAAAAAATTTGGGTCGGGCCCGATCAGACCCTATTAATAGGCAATACTCGGGTTTGCCTTTTGAGCCTGACGGTCGGGCCAGGCTAGGCTCCGCTTGGAATATGGACATGCTAGGACGGCGGCTCGATGAATTTTACCCTTTTCGGGGCGGGATTAGGCCTAGTATTTCACCCCGGCGGTGGGACCGGTATCAGGCCTAGTATTTCACCCTGACGGTCGGGCCAGGCCGGACTCAGGCTTGATTTTTGAGCACTGGATTTTTCAGACTTGGCCCAGAGCCCGTCTTAGCTCGAGGTATCCAGGTCTATAGGTGGGTCTCGTGAACGGGAGTTGGTGTTTGAGTTTTCTCCAATGAAGATGTAGGATCTTTTTTGAAATGGAGGATGATCCCCCGCTCTGTATCAAAATGATGCACACATCGTAATGAAGATGTAGGATAGTGTGAACTATCTGAACCAGTGAGTGAGTGGGATAAATCTAGCGTTTGTGATTCTATATACCTACTCCTTTATGTTCATGCATTCTACTTTTCAACTGGTTTGCATTATAGTATGCATGATTAGGGTGTTTTGATCAACCATTACAAAAATCAATTGCTAAAAAGAACTACTTTCACTGAGTTATTACAATGGCCTATTCACCCCTGTCGTCGATAGTGGGTGGTCTTTCAATATATGTTTTGCCAATATGTACGGCGGTCTTTCAGCTTGGTTGCGTATTTTATTATTTTTATCATATCGTGAAGCTTGTACTAGAAATTCACGATAGAGTTAACCGCATGCATCACTAAAAAACCTACTTGTGGTCGACTTGTAGTAGCAAGCATACGGGATGTGGCTGAACAGCGCACAGGCGATTGGGGATCTGCGGTGCACGTACGAAGACAAGAGCCGACACGGTTAGAGAGACACTCTCAAGTTATAAAGATTTGGAATGCAGGGTTTGTGATTTTATCCTTTTCGAGAAACGCACCACAAAGCTCGTCATATGTCTGTTTGGGATGTCCGGAAAGTCCACACACATCCGCTTTGTAGGCAGTAGGCCCCCACAGGATGAAGTGGCGCGACAGTGACTATGGCGGCACGTCAGGTTGCGTGGCTCGAGCACACAAGATCGGCCATGGAAGCGTGTGCAACTGCATGGGTGCGGCGATTAGGGCGACTAAGCCTACTGTGGTACAGGAGGAAGAGAGAGCACTGCTCGCTGATTCCTTCACCTCGCGCAAGAGCTCGCAAGAGTAGCGCCTCGTGTGACCCTTAGGAGGAGGTCGTCGAGCAAGTCTTTCGTCTCGCGCAAGAGCATGCGTCTTCTGCTCTGTAGCCGGCCAACCGATGTGAGCGAGTGAGCCGAATCTCTCTTTATTTCTTTTCAGGCGTTCCGTCCGTGTCTTTGTGGTAGGGATCGCTCGCTATTCTTAATATGTTCATCGTTCTTCTCTCATGCGATTTTCGGAGAAAGATTTTGTAGGAAGCGCATTGATCCAACAGCTCTACCTACTTGTTGATCTCCACTTACTCTGCATATCGGTAGATCTAGTAAAGTAACTCATAAAATTAGGTGGATCAAATTTGTGCTAGACTAGATTTGGATCAAATTTGCTTTTGGTATTTGTACAAAAATTGATACCCTAAATTTATTAATTTATCAAAATCTAAGCGTTGAATTTATTGTCTGCAAAGGTTTATTTGTCATAGTCCAATAAAGAATGAAAAAAAATAGACAGAACGAACAAATGTCTGGACATCCAAAAAAAGAATTTAAGATATATTTCTGACATATTTTAGGGGTGTCTTTTGAGGACATGCCTTTTCTTTAGGGCGGGGGAGAACAACTCAACTAGTCCCGGCCTTTGTTTCAAAATTGGCGGGAAGGGACTGAAGGGAAGATTGAATTTGGCGGGAAGGGACTCAAGAGCTACTCCCATTACCGGTTACCGCGCATCTCGTTCTCCGATCCCGCTTCCGTGGTGACCGTGCGGCCCTGGTAAAAGCATCCAGTTGGATGGATAGTTTATCAGGCGCTCCTTGTGGTTGCATTGAAAGCATCCACCGATCATGTCATATCTGCTGACGGGAGGAACCTAAAACTGGCTGTAGCTGACAACATGGATTCAGTTACCCTTTTTTTTTGCATTTTTCCCACGTATATTCAACAAAAACCACATACAGAGTACACGGAAAAACAACAAGCATACAATACGTAGAGGAAAACGAAACCAGAAGCATCGAGAACACCGACCACGCCGGCGTCGGAGACGAAGACGACCACCTTCCATCTTGCCGCTGTCAGGGAACACTTTGCCCTATGAGAGACGCTGCCATGCCCGTCCGCCGCGCCGCGGCGGAGCTTGAGTCGATGAACGGCCGGGGCGAGCGCCCCCCTATCCCAGCCACACCACCTTGCCGGAGTCGCCTTCGGAGCCGCCGCCGGAAGAAGTCGAGGATCCCGGCGAGCCCAGGGTTCCGACCGATTCCGCCGCCAGGACGGAGACCGCCACACTGGATCTGGCAGGGGAACGAAGCACGGCGCGGATCCACCGATCCGCGGGTGCCAGGGAAGCAGACGCGCCAGCCCGGAGCTCCACCGAGCGCCGCCGCCGGAGAGGACTCGCGCCTGCAACAAAAACCACACCAGCAACACCACCGCCTCCACGGCGCCGCCGGCTGCCCCAAAAGAGCCTCCCTTATCTACACACGTGAAGCGGGGATCCCCCACCCTCCCGCCGCCGAGGCGGCCGCCGGAGGGCGAGGGATCCGGCGGATCGACGGCGAGGAGGTGGATCGACCGGGTGAATCTAAAAATCGCCCTTCCGCTACAGTGAACGGGGAGGGGTACCTTTTGAAACGCCAGTTGCACTACGTACATAGTATATTACTAGCAAAAATGCCCGTGCGTTGCAACGGGTGATTGATTTTTGTTAAATATTTTTTAGGCACTGTAGACAAAGAGTGAATTGCCGCACGTAAAACCTGGAGTCCACTTAACCTCTAAACCAGAAGAGCCTTTGATGAACAGAAGGAACTACAGATATCAAACCTCACATTGGTTTATCAGACCTGGAGAAGTGCTTGTTTGCAGCTTGCTCTCCTCATGTCCGTGCGAGAGTTTAGAGGAGAAGGCGAGGCGGCCAAAGTCGTCTCCCGGACCATCGGCGTGCCGAGAGGCAGTGGTGGCAATGTGTCTGGTGACGGTTGAAGCAGGTGGCCGGGTGCTCGGGGTGACGAAAACGTGCCAGGAAGCCCAGCTCGGTGCTACGTCCTTCGCTTGGTACAGCGACAACGACGGAGGCTGCGCTGCGCAGGTCGGCAAGGAAGTGCATCGCCCACGCAGGCTGATCAAATATCTGGCTGTCTCTCGGGTAGAACGCGGAGCAGACGGCCTCGAGCGCCTCCACATTGCTTCTTACACCTTTGTACGACCAATTACATAAGAGGTCTCAGAACTCGTAGCAAATGGTGAATCTTCAGAGTACACGTAAGCACCAGGACCACCACCAGTTGAGTGATTTAGCCTGACGATCATTGTTCACTGTATAGCTAACGATTACTTGCACCTTTGCACGACCAATTAATCCATGTTATGCGAAAGATCAACTCTGTACATGTTTTAGCAGGTGATCAGACTGCTCGCTAGGCTTCATGGCAGAGCTCCCGATTTCAGATTTCATGTCTGAAATTGCAGCACATACAACCGTCAGAAACACCGGAGACTAAAACGACGCCATCCGTACCCGGCCAGCGATCAGACAGAACCACAACCAAATAAGGAGCGCCTCCACATCCCTGTGATGCGAGCACACACCGGCCGAGCAAGGGCAGGCCCGGAGGAGGTGTGCTGCGTCGCTGTCGGTGGTGCGGACCAGGGGAACCGACCATGGTCTGATGCTCAGTACGCCTGGGTGAGCCGCGGCCTAGCATGGGAGCTGGACTGCTGGAGGAAGGGGACGGGCAGCACCAATGAAGATGTAGAGGTTCTCCACAAACAAAGCATACCCCGGATCTGAGAGTAACGTCGGCAACACCATGGACGCAGACGTCCGAGTACCGGGCTTCCCCAACATAGCCATATAGGCTTCAATCGAAGGAGGTTGCCCTTGGTGATCCGCCGACAGCCGGATGCTGCTGTCTCTGACTTGAACGACGATCAGCCGTGAAAGACGATCCGCAGATCTCTAAAACCAGAGATTCAGCGACGGGAACGATCCGGGGGAGGCTTGGAGCGTGTGGCCGACGATGCGTCAAGGAGTCGTTCCGCTCCAGCTAGCGCTTGGAAATCGATCATGATACCGTGGGCTTCCCTTGTGTTTCTTTATAGATAATATGGCAGGCAAACGATTTCAGGACTCTCCGTTTTCCTTTCGTCTTAGGACTGACAGCGATCGTATACGCGAGGACGGGAGACGGGAAAAAAAAGAAATCGAAACGTTATATGACTTATGGGTGGCAGTGGTGGGTAATTTTTGCGAACTTTAGGGGTATTTTAAATGACGTACGAGAAGAAGTCTTAATGCTTTTATTATTAGGTATAGATTATATTCAGTTACCTTTTTCGTACGCCAGCTCAGAAATGAGAAATCATTGCCCTAAAATATTCAGGTACAGTAAACCGCCTAGTAGTAGTAGACCAGTTTCACATCTCTATTCCGCGATTATGATATCCACAGGATTCACGGACACATGACACTTTGCTTAGCTTCACATCAGATGTATACGGGTTCCAGTTTTATTCTCTCTCCTAGATCAACAGATCAACGGAGCTGGAGTATGTTGGATGATGCATCTCGATTCAGCGATTGTGAATTTGTTAGTATAACCTGATCCAATCTTGGATCCTTGTTCTGGCGTGAAGTTCCTTCATTTAATAGCACCTGCGGTTGGACAGTTACTCTTGGAGGTACCTTGAGCAAGTGCCATGTGGTTCGCGCAAGAACCCGGGGCAGCGGCACCAGTCTCACCGAGCCATAAATTAACAGCTGTGTTTCAGTTATTCAGTTGTTCAGCCCACAACAGTCAACAGGAGTCCACCTCTGCATGTTCCAGCGAGCCAATGAAAGGGCCAGTTTCCCAAGCCTAACGAACAAAACTTCCTCTTGACCGGACTTCGTACTGCTTGCAGGATGAAGGGATGATAGCACTAGTGTTCATACGTTGGTTTGTTGTCCTCTTGTTGATGATACTTTAAGTTAACATGGGAGATGTCAGATCAGATGTGGACCTGTGGTGATCGGCCATGAACTAGTCTTGCGATTCGTTCGTTTCTTCCCCACATCATGCATGCTGTCACCGCATAATTCATGGTTGTATCATCCTACTTTAATAACGATATCTAGTCATTAGAGTTCGTCGGAGACAAATATAATTATGCAAACATATTCCAAAATGGTTCCTCTGAATGGTGGAGTGGTAAAGGATACAGATCGAGTACAATCTCTTAACTGAAGCACTTGATTTCACAGTTGAGTTGCGAGTTGCAACAAACATAGTACATGAATCACAACAAGTAGTAGTAGTAGTAGTTGGGATAAATCAAGACCCGCTAGTGCTCTTGTTTTGCTTGCACTGGGATCACAATTAATTAGCTGAATGGCTTGATCGCTGGACCAATGAATCATGGGTTAATCCTAGCTAGAGCTGGCCGGAGGAGTGGGCGAGGTAGGCAAGCGCCCCTACGAGCGGCGCGTTGATGTAGGTGGCCGGCTCAGAGTGCTCGTAGTCGCTGCGCTGGTCGGGGAACTGGTCGTTCTGGTTGGGCCCGCCGACGACGGCACCGACGTGCACGTTCGGGTTGGCGGCGCCGGAGTAGAGCCCGGTGAAGCCCTGCGAGCAGCCGATCTTGCCCGGGTGTGCAGCGACGGAAGGGAGGGAGGAGGCCCGGTGGTGGAGCTTCATCGGGTACTTAGCTCCGTACCCCACCATGTACGACAGGCCCATCGGGTTGCTCCCAAGCAAGTAGTCAACCTACAACAGACATGACATCCCTATGATGATCTGTGTCGTTGACGATGATGGGAAACCAATTAATCACGGCAGGGCAGGCAGTGCGGCTGACCTGGCGCCTGGCAATGGCGCGGAGGCGCTGCGGCGTGACGATGGCGCCGCCACAGGAGACGGTCTTCTTGGAGAAGGCGAGGTACTTGGCGTAGGTGAGCAGGAGGAAGGAGCTTGAGGTGACGTACTGCATGTTGCTGTCGCTGAGCTTGAAGAGGAGGCCACCTTTGGTGTACTGCGTCTGGTCGGTGGGGGTTCCGGGAACCATGGAGCAGATGAAGCTGTCGGCGTGGCCCTTGTACTCCTGCAGCGCGCCCACCCTCTGCACCAAGAAGGCCTTGGAGATGAGGATCCTGGCTCCGGCGTGCTTGTTGTCCCAGCCGAAGGTGTTGTCCTGCTCGTCGGCGCCGAGGATCTGGCCGTTCACCTTGATGTAGTTGAGGTAAGTTGGGTTCTTGGTCGCCCTGTGCAGCCATGCGGCGCCCCATAGCAGCTCATCCTTTTCACCATTATAAAACAGCACACGAGAGGTAAGAGAAAAGCAAACGGCGCGCATAGGGCAGAGAGCCAATGGGAGCAAAAGCGTGAATTTTTAATGGATTTAGCTGGGACCTGGTATCCGGAGTATGAGCAGTAGTAGGGGCAGACGTACGCCGAGAGCTTGGTGCTGTATGTGCCCCTGTGCTTGTCAGCGAACTCGAACACCTACACAGCAACAGAGTGTCATCGATTTGCACAGCGAGATGCAGAGGATGCAATGTGATGTGCTATGCGTACCCGCTTGGCCCTGGCGACGAGGCGGCTGGAGTAGACCGGATCGGACTTGCGGAAGACGAGGGAGGCCGCGGCGAGGGCGGCGGCGGTCTCGGCGGCGACGTCGGAGCCGGGGGTGCTCGGGTCGACCTTGTACACGGTCCTCGGCGTGTCCATGTCCTCCGGTCGCTCCCAGCACGCGTGGTCCTTGGTCGCGTCCCCAACCTAGCAACAGGAGTCGCACAGTGAGTTGAACTAGAGGAGTCTGGTGACTGGTCCATGGACACGAAAATAAAACAAAAATCGGTGACTTGCAACTTCGCCCTCACAGTCACAGATCCCACAAAAATGGGGAAGTACCTGGACGTAGACGGTGTCGGGGTGGGAGGTGGCCTTGAGGAGGTAGTCGGAGCCCCACCGGACGGCGTCCCTGGCGTGCTGCAGCTCCCCCTTCATCATCCCGCCGAACTCCAGCACGCTCCATGCCAGCATCGTCGAGCTGAATGCCAGTGGGAACCCGAACTTGACGTTGTCCCCCGCGTCGTAGTACCCTCCCGTCAAATCAACCTGCAAATAAAGAAAGATTAGCAATGGAGAATGTCATGAAAATGCAGAGGAGCTAGCAAAGGTGGTGTAGCTGAACTTGCCTTGATAGAAGAGCCGTCGGAGAGGCCGGAGTCCCTGCGCCAGGACACACGCTGGGACGGCGGCAGCTTCCCTGACCTCTGGCCCTCGAAGAAGAGGATGGACTTGGTGAGAGCGTCCCTGTAGTCGTGCTTGGCGGGGCCGTGGTGCGGCAAGGCAGCGGCATTGTGGAGAAGCATGGCGGCGAGCAGGAGGAAGAGGAAGAAGCGGTGGAGAGCCATGAGCAGGAGGGGAGAAAAGGTGGCCTTCTTCACTACTCGCTACCGGCTACCCGCCACTGCCTGCCTCTCTGCTTTCCTGGCTCTATGGCTGGCACTGTGCCTCCTCTGCCATTATAGTTGGCACTTGACCGCTGCTTTTAAAGACCGAGCCTGCATTTGTTTTCTCCCTATTATTCGCATCTTTGTTTTTTTTTCTTCTCGGAGAATGAGATGGAGCAGTTATTATACTCCAGTTTTTCTGCCAGATGTGAGCTTGTTCACATGGCAATGCAGGAGCTGAGGCTTTAAACAAACAAATGACGAGGGCTCGCTTTTACAGATCATTTTGGCGCATGAAGCCATGATCCAGGATGGCTCGTTGCAAAATACTAGTTGAATTTCAGCGCGGCGTCACGCCGCGCCCTTTGCAAGAATTATAGGCAGAGTGAAATAAAAAGGAGAAGCGCCCTTTGTGAGAATCTTAGGCAAAGTGAAATAAAAAGGAGAAGAACAACATCCACATAGATGAAAGAGAAGTAGCTTTAAGTTTCCGGTTGATGCTCTTGTCACTGGAAGCTACACAACAATGGCGATGCAATTTTCAGGTTATAAACACTGGTAAGAAAACAAAATGCTAATGTGTGCAAATACGCTTTAAAGTAGTAATAATTGGCTATAAATCTGAATCTTATTTGGATCTCGCAGTACGAATCAAATATATAAGAAATGCATTGAAACTACATGATCAGATAAGGCCACATAAGAAACCATAGATACATCAAGCGTCCAGGAATAGTTGATTTGCTTAATTAAACATATCATTAAAATTCCTAAACGATAGCGTGTATATATATATATATAGATAGCGAAGAAGCCATTTATATAATATTACACATGCTTAATAATCAGTCGACTTCATAATTGCAAATAATGAATAATATTTTTTGCAAGTGTTTCATGGAAGCCAATAAACTAAATGAACGGGAGTCCCAACAATATGAAAAAGAACAAAATGAAAGCAAGCACCTGGACAAATTCAGAGAACAATTAGCCAAGACATCTTCTAGAATGTAAGTAAATTGTTTCATTTCAGTATATACCAAGGGAACAAATATTCTCTCGAAGCATATCCATCAAATAAATACAACCAAAAGTCTCAACAACAATAGCACACCTGCAGTAGAGACAGGAAGGAAGTACATTAGAAATGGTCAGCCACAATGAAATACCTTTTAATTTTGGCCCAACCTGAAGAACTTTCAATCGCAGCAAGTAATTACGGTAAATAAATCTGATCTTCTGATATGAAGCAAGAAAATCTTACATTTAGCATCTTGGTAACCATACATGAACATCTGTTGTAGCCTGAAGATAATTTATAAACAGGCATGTATCAGATCTCTCTAAAGTTGGTACTACATATAGTTGAGTATTAAAATCAATGGTCCAATAATTATTTGAACCTGCTTAATAAAACCAAAGTAGAAAAGGGTGCACACCAGATTTATTTATAAGTACGAAACAGGAGAATACAAAATTAGTTTATTTAGATGAAATTCTCAACAATCATTGTATTTGCTAAATGCTTTAACCTGAACTGATACACGAACAGCGAATGGCATGATCACCAGTATGCATCAAACAATTTGCAGTTGTTTCAATGTTCTGCCAAGCAAGGCTAATCGTTTACCCCAATGCCAAGATTTATAAACCGAACCAACATTTTAAAACGAAACGAAACCAAATTGCCGGCTATGTTCTAACCAAGAACCACCTATTAATCTGGTGCAGATCATCTAGTGTGCAAACAAAAATAGTTCCGAAACCTCACCTTTTTATGAAGAAACGCCCTGAGTGCCTTCCCGAGCGTTAGCGGCGTGATGCCGCCAACCAGCACGTAGTATCCTCCATGCTACCCCCGCAGCTGGTTAAGAACCGACAGGAACACCTGCACAGGAATTAAAAAGAAAGTAGCTTCTTATTAAGACACATTATAAGGAAAAAGATCATATTATAAATGCATCAACATGACAAAGCCATCAGTGATTCGTCTGCTGAATTGCAAGTAGTAAGAAGCCATGGCTCTCCCTAGTATGTAGACTGAAGAAGCTATAATATTTATGTTCTTTCTATAGATTTTTTTTTATATCTTAATTCGTATAAAATCGATATCGACTACTACAGCATAAAGTTTAGTATCATGGAATCAGTAACTACATGTAAATTTCTTGGAGGTTTATTTGGGATACCGTATCACATATTAATCACATAGCAGTTCTTAGCAAGCCCCAGCTACACATATAGATAACTGTATTTAGGAAATCAATTGAAGAAAGTAAAGGCATTAAAAAGTAAGCAAGTAGGGGGGGGGGGGGGATATCACAAACTACAGAGAGACCTTGACCATCAGTTCGGATCTCCCTTGTTTCTTGAAATTAATACTCATAAGATGCCAGCTTCTTCACCTCCTCAATATATATATGCTCCATATCTCCAAACAGCACTACAAAAAGAAATTCCATGAGAACAAAGCGTAGTTTATGCTTGTAAGATACACATATCCTATTGGATCACTGGGTGAGCATTAAATTGAAAGGACATATCCACGTAAGCAAAACAACAGTTTTAGCTTGTCAGAAACAGAGAGAAGTAGACTGGACTCATAAACATGTATAATGCACCAAAAACACAAAGAAACATGTAGTCTATTTAGCTTAGTCTCTGGCTTTCCCCTTTTTTCCGTTACTCGAATACACCTGTGCTGTAATGTATTTTCTCTCTTTGAAGTATCAATGGATTAGCAGAGCTCTGCTTTTTTTCGTCAAAAAATGCACAAAAAACGACTTATCCACTTGCAAACAATTTGTGTTAAGACAGCAAAATTATAAGAGGTGCTCAAGTTCGTTGTGCGGAATTGAATAATTGCAAGCTTGCCTGTTTCAAAAGAAGCGCATAATAATAAATCAGCAAGCTGATAAACACCATTGAAGACACCCATATTGATAATGACATCCAAAGCCTTGTATTCTCAAGCTGGGTGTATGTACTGTCATTCACTCCAGATGGACTGAGCACCTACAAATAAACATTTGTTAAGCTGTGTTCATAGAATACTATAGACTATTATCAGATCACTGAGACTACACACAAATCATTCGCTCTTTTGCGAGGCATTTTGCTTTTAACATTATCATCTTAACTTTTTAGATCTTGAGTTTTCTGCAAGGAAAAGTCAACCACCGTGAGTAACTTAAATCTCTACTCTGCAATGCTACATACTCAGAACACTTGAAGTGCAATACAATTTTTCAATACAATTTTTTTAAATAAAGCAAGACAGTGTAGTACGAATAAGCAGTTCTCGGAAGAGAATAATTAAAGAGTAATGAGGAACGAAGTTATTCGATGAGAAGCTAAAAAAACTGATATATATCACATGGTTGAGTACGTCAATTTCAGAGTATCTAACACCAACATAGCTATATATATATATATATATATATATATATATATATATATATATATATATAGTTAAACTAAAAAATGGAATGAGCATGTGTGAGGAATATAAAACTTTTGAACGGGAAGGATTTTATCCGATGTTGCAGTACATTCATTTATTTTAAATGCTTCCTATATATCCGAGGAGGAGGAGTCAACCCCGACTATGGTAAGGAGAAGCATCCTTATGCTGGTATTTTTACTTTAGTTGTTTATGTATTACTCCACGAATAGGAACTAAATCCTCAAGTTTGCATAAATGTATTTCAATAGTACCCCCTTGTACTACTTTTCTATGCTAATCCATAAATTCAGCAATACACAATTATTCAGCACCAATATCACAAATAATTCAGCAGATAGTACACATGGCCGGACCAAAGAGAGGAAAAAATACCTTGGGTCTGCACAGAAAAACTAACTTCGAGTTGTTTCTCATTTTCCTGGAACCTGCACACACAAAATTTCGAGGTCAAATAATCTGCAAAAATGGAGGAGCAGGGAAGAACATCTACACATGACATCTGTGGGAGCAGGGAAGAACAACATACGTGGAGGAGCAAGGACAGGATGGCTTGGGGCTGGGCAGAGAGAGAAATGACGGCCTAATTATCTTCCTCACGTGTCGTCACCAATAGATATTAGTTCCTTGCACAGGAAAATAAAGAGAATAATGGGTAAATGGCAAGGAATTATCCTGCATAACACAACAATGAGCAGATCATTCACGTAAAAAAAGAGCAGATCATTGTTTAAGCCGCTCTCAGCATAAGAATCACATGTAAAAATTGGAGGCAATAATAAATTAGAACAAATACATCTTCTCATTTTCAAAGGAAAAGATAGAAATAGATGTAAACATAAATTTAAACAATACCAAGCAGATCATCTCACCGTTCCTCTTGAACTGGTATAGAAGCCAGAAGTACGTAAACGAATGCATCAAACAAAATACCATTTCCAGATGTAGCATTTACCATTCGTACGAACTCTTAAAACTCAACATTCAGACACACCATACATCTTTGCAGCATCGTATACCAAAGAACACTTTTGGAATGTCCATTTTTGTACAATCAAACCATCAGGTCAATTGTCCATCCTTAGACACGGGTTGATTCTGAATTTATTCCTAATGCCTTAATTTGTGATTGATTTCAGTTAACACAAATTGCATATAGCTAATGCAATTTCATATATTTGCTGCTAGTTGCCACATCATAAATTGTTACAGGAAAACAGAAAATATACAGAAATAAGTCAGCACACCTCAATTTGGACGGGATGGAGATGACGGAGTTTCTGAATAGACAGCCCAGCTGTGGAGATTCATTGACCTGTTCAGTGCATAACCAATCAGCGGGTAAGTTTTGAAAATATTAGTAGTACTCTACCGAACAAACAATCAAATCATTTATAAGCAAAAAAGTGATAGAAAAGCCATTTCCCCCAACATTAGGTGGAGGGAAATACTAACCTGTGTATTTGATGAACTAAATCACGCTGGCTTCCATAGATCAATCCTTCCACAGCCTAATTGGATTTCTATCGAACACCTTGAATGCGTAGAGAAACCAAACTGCACAAACATATATGAGAACCTTTGGGAGCGGGCTATTGGAAGAAGAATAAGAAGGCAAAATAAAGAAGATGAGAAGAGAGAGCTCAGACCTCTTGAGTGGAAGGCCGACCTGCTGCTGCCGCAGGGCGACGACCGGCTACTGCTGACCGAACCCGGCCACCTCCACACGTCGAACGCCTTGGAATCGCCGCTGGGGTGAGGAGCTGGAGGAGGAGGGGCGGCAGAAGGCCGCTGGCGACGACGGTAGTGTGAGGCGAGGGCGCGGGGCTTGAGGATGAGTCGTCCACCCGCCGTGCGCGCGGCCGGCCAGGGCGAGCCGAGCCGAGCCGGCACCGGGGATTCCACGCGCGTGCCGTCGCCACCGACCAGGCCGCCAATCTCCTCTCGCACGCGCGCCGGCCGAAGGCCGCCCGTGCTGGCCCTCGCCCGCGCCGGCCGGAGCTCGCGCGCGGCCGCGCCGGCAAGCGCTCACCGGTGCTGGGATGCGCCTTCACGCCACCCCTGGAGGATCGGGGACGGGCCAGCGGCGGGATGCGGGATCGCGTAGCGCGGCCGGCGGCGCGGTAGGGTTACGGGCTGGCCTCATATACACGGGGGACGGGTTTGCAATTTCCGAAAAGTGGAGGGCTTTTTCACAAAAATGCTGCGGTACTGTAGAAAATGAACAGTAAACCGAGCGCTGAGAGCTCGCGATTTTGCATAGCTTTAATATAGTTAGTAATGGCAGTGCTTGTAGTAATGACTAGTTTCTGGATTCCTTCGGAGGCATTTCAGATTTTTTTTGTTTGAGTTTAAGGTGTAGGCTCCAAGGTTGATTCTCTTGTGCATTGTGGTCGTCCAGGTAGATTTGCTATGTGTGGTGAAGTACCGTCTTTAGAGCATCTCTAGCAGAACCCGCAAAAGGGGAACCCGCAAAACAGTTTTGCAGTTCGCGCAACTCGCGGTTTTTTGCTCAGAACGCCGCGCGGCGGAGCAGAACCCGCAAAGCAGAACCGCAAAACAGAATATTCTGTTTTGCAGTTCTGCTTTGCGGGTTCTGCTCCGCCGCGCGGCGTTCTGAAACTGCATATGCAAAACAGTAAAGATAGGCATGAATATCATAAAATGTCAAATTGCTTACAAATTCGACATTAATATAGCAAATTAAAGTAGTTTCTTGAATCTAAAGACGGCAATTAACTAGTTTTCCATCCGTGTGACCAAAAAATTGCTTCCAAAACATCATGGGCATCATCGAAAGGCCCTACACCGTGCTAGCACCTCCACCACCACCGGCACCTCCACCATCACCTCCACCACCGCCGAGACCTCCACCACCGCTAGCTTTTAGAATCGCTTGTTTCCTTCGATGCAATATCTCCTTCCTTGCGATGTCATGCCACTCCAAGGTGACTTCGTCCATGTCACTTCGGTTCATCATCATGATCTTGTTCTCTTCGGCCAAGAGCTTGGCCACGGACTTTTCTCCTCCGCCGAGGATCTTTTGGCCTCAATCTCGATCTTTCGCTTCCCTTCTTCACGAAGCACCTCCCACTTTTTTTCTTCTCTTGAGCTTTCCTCTCGGCCAATTGGTGCTTTGCCTCCAATGTCTTGGCCACCATGGTCTCATTAGATTTCACCATTTCATCGAGCTTCTCTCCCAAGCTTGTTGCCTCAAGTTGCTTTGCCACTCTTTCCTTGGCTTTCTTGTTGCCTTCAGGCTTGTTCTTGTTCCTCCCACCTTGATCATCATCGGAGTCATCCTCAACACGTATTTCCCCTTTTTTTGGCTCTTGGTCCCTCAACTTCCATTTCTCGCTATGTTGGAGAATTTTCCAACAATGATCAAGGACAAATGGCTTCTTCTTGGATGCGGGCATGTCCATGAACCTCTCTCTTGCAATGCACTCCTACAATTGTTACATGTACCAATGGTGAACAATAGCAATGGTTACATATACCAACGGTGAACAATAGCAATGGTTATTTCACTCACCCAATCACCCTCTACGGTACCACTTGGAGGAGCATTAATCACTTGTTGCAAACATCCACTCCACCGGGAACATGTTGTTTTGATCGTTTCCCAACGGCCTTGTAGTGATCGAAAGGTCCGAGGCACCGTTCGGCCATTGCGTGGCATGAGTTGGAAGAACTTGTCCTCCACTCTTTGCCAATACCGATCCTTGGTTTGATCATTGCCGTGAGTTGCATCGAGAAAATACTCTCCCAAGCACGGATCAACGTTTGGTCCTCCAAAACGGTGTAATTCGTACCTCTCCGGGAAAGTGTTGTCCCCTCCACCTCCTCGACCTCGTTGTCTTCTTCGCCCGCACCACCATCGACGCCACCGTCGGCCTCGTTGTAGCCGAAATTGCCGAGCGGAGAGTTGTTGATCTGAACCGACCCAAGGGCGTCCATGAAACCTTGCGTGCTGCAATTTGGAAGAACAATTTCGGTAGTAGCAAGCATAATTTCACAAATAGGCGGTAGTAGCAAGCATAATTTCACAATTGCAATGTCGTGTTCATACCTTTCGGTCCTGGCGACATTCGCGGGCGTAGGTTCGTCTGCAGCAGCGGCGCGCTGCCCCTGACCTTCCGCACGGGCGTCCTCTTCTTCGGAGCCGCGGCGGCGCCCGCGGCAGCGGCGGGAGCGGCAGCGGCGGCGGCGCCGGTAGCCGCAAGTAAGATTTGGGCCGCGCCTGCTGTCCCCAGCCTTCTCCGCTTCGTCTGCGCCAATGGAGGAGTAGCGGCGGCGGCGGTGCCGAGCTCTGCCCGGCCAGCTGGATCTGTCGATGGCGTCGTCCCGACCGGACGGTCACCAGGTACGGGTCGGAGGAGCTCATGGCGCACGATGGCCGGAGTGGGGGAAGAGAAAGCGGTGGCGGAGGCGGCGGCGGCGGCGGTTCGGGGCTGAATCTTCCTTCGCGCCAACGATAGAAGAGGATGCGGATCAGTCTGCGGGCCGGTGAGGAAAACCTAGATTTCACGGTTTCGAGGGCCGGATTCACGGGGCCCCTCAAAATCTTTTGCGGGTCGGAGAGTTTTGAGGGTTCTGCTCTTTGCGTTTTTAAGGATTCGAATCCGCATCCGGCGGTTATTTTGCGGGTTTGCGCGTTTTGCGGGGTACTGCTAGAGATGCTCTTACCAAGTCAAAAAAAACTTATGGAAATGTTAATTGAGTGGTTAACCCGCCGCCGCAGTCACTCGCAACCGAAACAAATCAAACCTTATCCCGTAATGTAAGATGGGGAAAATAGAAAGTACTACCTCTTATTTTGCCAAATATTCGTTGTAGTGGATCCAGCCCATTTTAGTAGGGTGAGGGCAGACCTCGGTTGGGTTGGCCTTTTTTTTCTCATTTACTTATAGCTGGTTAATGGGCTGGGCTCAATCTTAACTGTTATAGTATAATACGGTTTAGGTATATTTGATAATTTATGATTGTAGTCCAAGTCTATCTCTACTGGGTTTCGTAATCTCCAAGTCTTGTACCCTTTATATACGGCCCACCGTGGCTCATTGTAATCCATCTAGAATCAAGATCACCACCGCTTCCGCCACGCCGCCCCCGGCGAGATCGAATCTATCTCCGCCGGGGCACCGCATCACATAGCTAGTTTACAATAGATAGATCGGTTTCATAGTTTTAGCAATTTTTGCTTTTTCTTTAGCTACCAAATATCCGATTAGTCATCTCGCTGGTGCTCTTCCACAGATCGATTCGTCAAGATCGGATCATTGGACTACAGGCTGCATACGTGTTGTGCATATGGCACGACAAGGATGGATCATCTCCAAGCAAAGATACATCTTGCTCCAGCTGCACGTCTACACCGTCGAGTCGTCACGAAGCGCATCTACTCAGAGCCATCGACTTCGATTTGTGGCGCGACGTCCTCGGCCGCTTGTCATCCCCAAGTACGCGCCTTGCCGTCAACACAAGGGATGCACCAACAATGCTCTTGGTCATCATCGCCGACAATTCTCTACATCAAGAACTTCCCCCACATCTACTACCTCGCCGGCAACTATCTACACCAACAAACTACTTCCTCTACAATCTCAAACGTCTTCAACAACCACCACGCAGTCTTCGTCCACCACAAACCGCGCCGCCAGAGTTGCAGTCTATTTTTATTTTCGCTAAATTTACTTTTTGCAACCTTTTCGTCTACTCTGGCAACAACGGCGGAAAATCTACTCTACGCACTGACCGATTGGAGATCTTCTCTGCTTCTTCATCCGGCTCTGGCTCGCAAAGTTCATGGTGGTCCCTGTCTTCGCATGTCCGGTACTGGCAACACTGGCGCGTGCCTTCATCCCCGACGCGCACCTGAGTCTGGCAAGCTCGGCAAGGCGTGCCGCTTACCTCGTCTACACCAACTCCAGCAACGTCTACCTCAACTACCCAAACAACGGCAACATCGACCACGACTACAACGTCCACAACTCGGCTACACCGACATCGACATCAAGGGATATCATCTCGGCTCTCTCTCCAGTTCGCGACTTCGGTTTGTGCTCCAGTCAGACCGTCCGCGACGCTCCAGCTATTCGCGTCACTACCGATCCGACTGCGGGGAGGGGGTGTTATAGTATAATACGGTTTAGATATATTTGGTAATTTAGGATTGTAGTCCAAGTCTATCTCTACTAGGTTTCGTAGTCTCCAAGTCTTGTACCCTTTATATACAGTCCACCGTGGCTCATTGTAATCAATCTAGAATCAAGCAATACAATCAATATTCCACAATTAATCTTACATTAACGTTGTCGGGCCACACCCTTCATTCAGCTGGATCCGCCATCCATTGAAATACCTTTTTCACATACTTAGTATACTCACATATGGGCGAGGCTAGCTTGCAGTCACCCCTGGGCACGGTTGAAATTCCGACAGACCATAGGTGTTGCTTGGCATGTCGGGACGACAGAAAAAAGGGACACCAAGGAGAGAAAGATAACGGAAAGGAGGAAGACGAGCCCCGTGCCCTTAATCTTCCCCAACTCCGGCGATTGAACCTCCACCAGCCTAACCGCCTTCCACCGCAACCCGCGGTCACCACGCTCGCGACGCCTTACCGCACCGCCCTGACCGACCCGCCTCCTCCGTCCGTCCACCGCCCTCCGTCTGGCCATCCCTCTAACCCCCTATCCCCCCTCCCCCCTCCCCACACACACAACCTCTTCTTCTCCGGTGACTACACCGCACCCTGCACCCCCCTCCGTTAAGTTTACTGCGATCCTCCACCGCCTCTTCGCGACGAGCTACAACATCGGCGGCTCCGGCTCGCTCAAGGATCGCCGTCGTCGCACCGCCGCGTCGACCCCAGCTCCGTCTTGTTGACGTTTGGGTGCGTCGGAGTGAGAGGAGGCGGAGAGAGGAGAGAGGTGACAGAGGGGAGGTGGAGAGTGCCGCAACGGCGGTTTCGATCTATGCATGGAGATGGCGATGGAGGGAGAAGAGGATAAGGAGAAAGGTTTGGCACGCTTTGGTGGTGGGCCCCCTAACAGTGATGCGTGGGTCATGCAGTCGTGCTCAACCGTGTCCACGGGCACCCCTGTTGGAGCTGGTTCGCTCACATATTGTAATAGCCCGAAATTTGTGAACCTAAAAATGTGAGTAAAATTTCCACTTTTTATGTTTCATTGCATCATGGCATCCATATTAATTTGCTAAACATTAAAACAATTGGTTTGGCACCATTTCAAAACAAATGGCTAGAAATGCCAAAACTTAATTACAATGAGTTTGACAAAATTGTTGACAAATAAAAATTAGTTGGAGCTAATATATTTGTCAAGCAAGTTCCAAGAGTTCAAAACAATATTCTTGCACTTGCTTTAAAAATATTAAAGGGGTATCAAATATTATTTAACAAAAATACCATAACCAAACCCTATGAACAAATGTGGTTCAAAACATTTATTCTTAACCACCAATTTTTGTGGAGCCTCTAGATGACAAGGGGAGCCTACCCAAATAATTTCAGATTTTTGTAAAATATCTAAGTGCCTCAATAAAACCACTGATTTGCTGCTGTAATTTAAAAGAAACAAGAAAAAGGAAGAAAAGAAGGGCAAGGGTTTTCTGCAAATTTTACTTTCTTCTCTGTAGCGACCGGGTGGCCGAGCCGCACCAGCTCGCTCGACGCCGATGACGCTCAGCCGCGCGATGCCGCCTCCTCCCTGCTGTCGACCATCCCCGCGTTGAAGCTGGATACAAGAAGGTGCCCGAGGAACCGAAACCCTAGCCCCTGCCCACCAGCTCTCTCTCTCTCCCTCGTTTTCTCCCCCACCATGGCCGACGCCCTAGGTACGGCCGCCGCTCGCCGCCGTTGTTTGAGAGCTCCCCGAGCAGATCGAAGTGGGGCATCGTCTTTGCCTCGACGTCCTCTCCCTCTCCGCCCACGGAATCGCCCGGTAGCGCAGCAAATCGACGCCGCCATCTCCGTCTTCCCCGCGCCGTCCGAGCACCGCCGAGCTTCGCGCCGCCGCTGTGGTCCACCTCCGGCCTCGACGTCGCTCTGCACGCCACGAGGGTGAGCTCGCGGTCCCGTTGGACATCTCCTTCCTCCCCCCCCCCCCCCCCCCCCGTGCTCTGTAGTAGCCGCGCCGTCGTTAACCGCGGGTGACCGCGCCGCCTCTCGTCGCCGTAGCATTTTCTCGGCGACCCTTGGGTCCGTAGCTCCGCCAGATGATGCTACAAACCCGTACTCGGCGTAGGCAATGAGTAGTTTGTCCGCGCGCGCTCGCTGCCGCCGGAACCGTGCGCGTCGCCGACGATGGTCACCGCCGTCGCACGTGCCGGTCGTGGCCTCGGCGCAGTCAACGTGGGCGCTGACCTGGACGCTGATCTAGACGCCACCGTGGCCTGGGCCCCACCTGCCAGTGACAGTGGGTAGCCCTTGGTCCGGTAGAAAACGTTTCCGGCGATTTTCTGTAAAAACTGAAAATGACAGAAAAATTGCTAAAGATTGGAAAATCCATAACAAATTGAATACTTGTCCAAAAATTGCAAATAATATATCAAAATGTTCAGAAAAATAAATGGAGTCTATTAGTATAACTCACACATCCAAATAAATTAATTTATTGATGTTCTATTAGAAATAAGAAAAGGGCAGAAAAGAAAGTGATTTTGGGAAATTCATAACTTTAAAATTGTTGATCCAAAAATTAAGTTTGAGGTATCAAAATGTTCAGTACATAATGTACCTCATGTTTCACCTTATCTCCAATCATGGATACTTAGTTTCATGTTGCTAGAAATAATTTAATAAAATGGCAGCACTAAACCAAATATTGAAAATGCAATACCTTTCAATTGGTTCATCAGAAAAATGTGTTCCTTATATCAAAATGCTCACAAAATTATGAGGTATCCAGTAACATCAATTGCATGCATTTTTGGGCAATATTTCAATACTGTACTTTTCAAGAATGGCTAATTCCATTAAGTTTACATAGGGGGATTATTCCAATTAATGCAATAAATATAATTGGGACCCCATTTAACTTGTTGGTCATGTTCAATGCTTTCATGGTGCATTTAAAATCTCATATCATCATGTGCTTGTGCATTGCACTTGTTTTATATGGTGTGGTATTTGATTGTGCTTTCCGGTGTTCTTATACATCGATAGATCAAGGAGTCGGGGTTTCTCCACAATACCCTGACGACCCGTTTTACCAGCCCGTTGAACAAGGCAAGCGTAATCCCCCCTCTGAGCATGTCTCCTCCTATGTTTTCCGCAAATATTTTCTCCACTATAATATTGCATGCGGTTCCAAATGTCAATTTGGTTGGATTAGAGTATCCTATTAGTTGCATTATTTTTCCGATGCCATTACCTGTTTCCCTCCTAATATCCATAGGATTGCTTTGTTGGCCTGAGTTACTTGACTACGTTATGTATATGCTTAGCCATGCTTAGTAAATGCTTAGTTGTCCGGTGGATATTTCATTGTTGGAAATGTTGATGGAATGTCCGGATGATGGTGGAGAAATGTGGATACTGATAAATAAACATGCTTAAAGGTGGGGATGAGAGGCCACATGGAATGTGGTGGGTTGTCTCGTTCTCGCCGCCTAATTGCGAGTTCTCGCCTTCGAGCCAAGACCGAGCGTGCACCCATGCGTGAGGCCTATGCAATTGCAGGAACCCTCATAGACTAAATAACTCGGGCGGGGCTAGCCAGGGTCCTCTAGTTCGAGCTTCCATTTGTGTGTGCGTGAAGATGGTGGCCAGGACTGAGATGAGGATGGTGGTGTTTAGAAAAATGAGTGGCCGCGGGCAGGGTGTTGGAGGCACTGAACTTGCCCTACCGCCACTGATGATCCTGGATAGTCTCAAGCGAGGGAGAAGTCGACACCGCTCCACCCAGCCGGCTTTCCATGGAAGAGAGCTAATAGCTAGGCAATGGCCGGACGGTACGTGTGGTAAACATTGTACACCCCTGCAGGTAAATCTTTTCGAAAAGCCGTGTCCACGGTTAAGGACGACTTGGTGACGGATTCAGAGACCATAGAAAATTTGAACGGAATGATTAAAACCTGAGTACTAAAGGTACTACCAAGAATGCAAGGTTGACTTCCTCGAGGGTGATTCGGGAGGTGCCTTTGTAGACAGATACAATGGTTGATGTTGGTTGTTGTTGAAGATGATCAGAAGAAAAGAGTTTACTTCTTACCCCTTTTAAAATATTCTGATTAGTCGATGCCATGGAGTTATGTCTTCTAAAAAAAACTAGCTTTATGCAAAGCAGCCATAAAACCTTTGTAAGCCAATCATCGAGCTAGTAGCTCTAATAATCTTGCAGAGTTCGTCGAACTCAACGTTGCTTTGTTGATTCTTTCAGAGGAGGACTTCATCGATCTCGAAGGTGGGTTCTTTGTGGACGTCGACGAGTAGTCTGGGGTTCCCAGGTGGCAGCTTGGGACATCTCCGGGACAGCTGGCGCTGGGAATGTTTATCTGTAGGCCTCTTAGGCCATAATTTGGATCTTGTTGTTAGAACAACTTAATTCGTTTCCGCATGTTGTACTGTTGGGTCTGTGACCTCTGGTTGTAATATTTGCTATCTTTCTCTATTATAAGAATTGAACTATAATGCTTTGAGTCGTAGAGTCTGTAATGTGCCAGTTGTTCCACAAGTCTTGATCTCTCTATTATGCATTGATAGTTGTGACTGCGTTAAGGCATCAATCGGGGTGTTGCGTTGCCGATGATCCATTCCGAGCAACGCCTGCCAAAGGTTTTGGCCGGGGATTGGTAAACCCGTAACCTCCGTTTGTATCGCTTAACCGGTGACACACAGCATCACTGTATAGTTCTGCGGTCGGGGCGCCACAGATATAGGGTTTGAAAAACAACAGTCCTCGCTGGAGATTTTTTTGATCCCCTCACCTCGGGCTGCCATCTTGGCACTGAAAGGTGGGCGGATCTTAGATCTTTTAAAGTTTTGTGTTCTTTGTCAGCATCCTGTGGTGATTGTGGTGTTTTTACGAGTAAAGTTGTTTGTATCATAGAGTTAGGGAAATTTATGTCATCACAGATCCAGTTATTCAAATATGTCGAGTTTATATTATTATTTTGACCGCATTACCGTAGGGGAAGCCCCATACGGTGTAACTGAGTTTATATTATTGTGTCTTGTTGTTGATTATATTGGTTTGATTCTTTGTGGGTTAGAATCTTTCTTCGAATTAGAGTGAACATGTTTTGTTCGACAACTTTGCACTTTTAGGGATCCCCGACCCAAGTAAGTTCATCGCTTATGAGTTCCCATCTTTATGGATGGTGACTTAAGGGGCTTTCGAAAACCTTTATCGGTAATCAAGTTCGTGCATGTAAACGAGTGACAACATCATCCTCCAATCCAATTGTAATCTCTTTACTGAAGTCGTGACAATGCTTCATTTTGCAAAGATTGATACCATGAAGAAGATGTTCCCAAAAAATTTCACTGTGATTCTTAGGCATATGAGTTACTTAGTAATTTCTTTGATAATAGATCGAAAACTGTGTACCTGTAATTGTTACGAGTATGAATAAAACTACATATGTTTAAAAAAAATAAAGTATACTGACATATATTTCATGCTCAATTCCTCTTACACCCGTTTTACTATAAATAAAGCACCGAGTATTCTTTATATTTAGCTCATCAATTATCTTGGGACCCATCCAAGAAAAATTGTTAGTACAAAATTATGTTTTGGTCAGTGGTTCTTTATGTATGTTTGATGTTTACATATATCCATATTAAGATAATGAAAAGTATTACAACGACATTATTAAATTTGTGAGAATGTCTAAATTCGTAAAGATTGCAAGAAAAACCTGATGGCTCATATTAGCATGTATGCATTGGTCCTTTTATTACAACAATACCATATACGCCATAGAATTACCATATGTAATGTTCACTAACAATAAGTTTTCTTTAGTTAGTTGCTTTTCCGCATGTGTAGTTGTTTCTACAAATTTCCTTACCTAATAGAATTTCAGTTCTCTCTTTCTATAGCCAAATTTTAGTTACTCCTGGTTCTTATGAATGGATCAAAGTGATTCTCTAGTTATTCCTTCAAGTTTTTATTAGACAAACTTCATTTGTTGTACCATGTCACAAAATTTTCAATGGCCTTTTGGCTAGAAATTTACCAAAATTGGATATGTTCTACACAAAACTCCGTGTTTCCGCTTAAATTGGACGACCCACCTAGCGGTCGCTTTAGGCATTGTCAACAAGCATTGTATATGAGCTCTCGTTCCATAGACTCATCGAGCCTATCTAACGCGTGCCACAAACAAGTGGCTTCTCTTTGACCCAACAACCAGGCAAAATTTAGACTACGTGGAACACAACTTAAACAAATCACGACTATTTTGGAACCAAAATTTAGACTATGTGGAACAAAACTTAAACGCTCGTTAAACATATCACAACCATATGCAAAGAAATTAACGCCATGGAACACATCCACACTATAAGCGGAACATTTTGTAGAATAAATAAAAAACAAGGAAAATGATAACCAAACTTAATAAGTAAAGAAAACTAAAAATATAAAATATAAATCCTACGGTTAGAAGTTCCAGAAACATCTCCAATAAAGAAGAAGAAAACATGAAATGAAGAGAAAATGAAAAACAAGCAAAGTATCCCACTTATTTTCTCAGGCCCCGATTGGTTCACCGGAAATTAGCCAAAATGACACGTAAAGTTTACGAACCACTTGAGGTCCTGCTAAAATTCCTGCGCGAGGTGGGTGGGGATTTCGGCTCCATAATTCCAAACTCCAAACCAAAGCTGAGGCCTTATTGTTTTTAGAAACCATCCATCCGACTAACGGTAGAAACCATCTAAAAAAATCATACTACCTCCGATCCATATTAGTAGGCACAACTTTGTCTAGATACACATGTATCTAGTCTAAATACTTAACTAGATACATATGAATTTAGACAAAGCTATGCCCACTAATATGGATCGGAGGGAGTACTGAAAACATCACATATGAACTCCACAGGCCTACTGGGTCGCCGAGTGTTTCCCCGGTAGGACTTGCATCAAGAAACCGAACTTGACATAATATGTTGGGTGCGCACCAAAATGAGTTTGACGACGGATCGATCTGTTAGAGATATAATTAGCGTACATGTATTTGGTAGGTTAGGATTTGTATCCGGCTCCTACCTTATCTCTAGGAGAGGCTTCTTGCCCTCCAAGTCTGTACCCCTTTATATACTCGCCCATGAGGCTCAATACAACATCCACCAATTCCGCCAATCTCATAATTCTACATGGTATCAGAGCGGCACGATCTGACCTAGCCGTCGCCGTCACGCTTCCGCACCGCGCCGCCCCCGGGAGATCGATCTCCATGATCTCTCTCGGGGGCCGCGCCGCCCGTACCTAGGGTTCGTCCGCCGGTCGTTGATCGGCTGCCCTAGAGTCTTTTTTTTCGATCTATAGATCGGTTTTTTCTCTCCGTCGGTCGCTCGACCGGCGTTTTCTTTTTTGGTTTGCCGATCATAGATCGGATTGCGTCGCCCACCGCCCGTCGTCTTCTCGCGCCTCTACTCCGACAACGGCATCGACCTGCACTGGCCCACTCTTCGACAGCCGGCTATCGCGGCCGACTCGCCGCGCCGACTCCGCACCGGCCGGCTCCTTCAAGCCGGTTATTGCGTCCGACTCGCCAGCGTTGACTCCGCACCGACCGACTCGTCTTCACCGACCACGCAGTAAGGCCGGACGCGCCGTCCAAGGGACGCCTCGACGCGTCGCAGCCGGTTTCCCTCGTCTGCACGGTCTCCATCGCCGGTTCGTCTTCGCCGTCATCGACCGGGACTTCACCGACAACTTCGCCATCGACTCCGATCTGCGCGTCGTCGTCGCCGCCATGGCGCGTTCCGCGCTGCGTCGGTCTGATCAACCGATCGCGCGCCTGCACTGCCAAGCACGTCCCCGAGCACGCGCCTACCACCGATCGAGCTGCAGGCTGCCGCCGCGTCGCCCCTTCGGGCCGCGCCGCCGCCGCCTTTGGTCCATGTTGTCGGCTGCCAACGCGCCTTCCCAGGCGTGTACGCCGCCGCGGCACCCGCCGTCGCCCCGACCCGCGCGCTGCTGCTGCGTCGCCCCTTCGGGCCGTAGCGCCGCGGCACGCCGTCCACTCCGCCGTCCCCGCGCGTCGACTTCCACGTGGTATGCGCCGCGCCGCTTCCCTAGGCGCGGGAACGCCACCGTCCGCGCATGGTCTTCGTCAAGCCGCCGGGTTCTTCCTCGCCTACTTCGAGTAACGCCGCCGCCATCTACAGGTAACCTGCATGGCCACCTCCGGCCGTCGCAGGTCCCGCCGACCACCCCTTGTCCAGGCGTCCAGCATGGCCACCCCCAGCCGCCGCTGCCTTCGCCGCCTTCTACATCTTCGTCCACCACGACCACGTCGCCAGCGTCATCATCCTCGTCCCCGACTACGTCTACTCCGACAACCGCGGACGACATCGGCATCTTCTACCCCCCGCTGATTGGCGCCGCAATCGTCGTCGAGTCCTCCTCTGCTGGCCCCTCCGACGCTGGCGTATGGTTCACGGTGGTCCCTGCCCCCGCATGCACGGTACTGGCAACACCGGTGCGTGCCTTCGTCCCCGACGTGTCCCCGGGTCTGGCAAGCCCGGGTCGGCGCCTCGTCTACATCGGCTTCGACAACGTCTTCGGCATCGACTCTCTCCTCTACGACTGCCTCGACTACGTCACCGAGTTCTTCTATGCGTACTCGGCTCTGGCAAAGCCGAGTATGCCTTCGTCCCCGACGTGCGCCTTGTTCCGGCAAAACAATGGCCGCGCCTCGTCCTCGACGGATCGTACTGCGTCGTCTCCGGCATCGACATCCTCGACGACTGCCTCGACGCGTCTCCGTCTTCTCCTCGCGTACTATGCGCATGCGGCTTCTTCTGCTCTACCTCGACACCGGCAACCCCGACCACGACATAGACCACGACGACCCCTCGCACGGCTACCCCGACCAAGGCTGCACCACCCAACGCTCTCGGCTCCCTCGATATCGGCAAAAAGGGCTACCACCTCGCTTGAGCTTCTCATCAGCTTCCTCTACAGTCCAAGCATCGGCGCCATGACACCGTCCACGACGTTCCCGCTCCTACTGCGGGGGATGTCAGCCCACTGGATTCTACTTCGGCTTATCTCCAGTCTGACCGTCCGCGACGTTCCAGTTGTTCACGACGCTACCGCTACGACTGCGGGGGATGTTAGAGATATAATTAGCGTACATGTATTTGGTAGGTTAGGATTTGTATCCGGCTCCTACCTTATCTCTAGGAGAGGCTTCTTGCCCTCCAAGTCTGTACCCCTTTATATACTCGCCCATGAGGCTCAATACAACATCCACCAATTCCGCCAATCTCATAATTCTACACGATCGATGATGGGTATAGCATGCATGAGCTTGTACCCATAGTGAAATCACGACTGTCAATTCAGCTAGCTAACAGAAAATTCACAGCCACACTTATACGCCGTAGGCCTATACGGTTCCTACCTTGTCAACAAATTAGCGAACTAAAAGGCTACGCATGCTGCAGAGGCCGGTCACGAGCGGATGAGCTTGGCGATCGCGAGCGCGATGCTGCAGAGGCGGTCGACCTCGTGTTTCGCGCCATGAGGATGTTCCGATGTTCCGGTACGTCCTGGCATCCCCTCTGGCACAGCTTCACCTCCGCCTTGCCCGCCGCCACCAGCGCCTGCGACTCGTTGTACGCCCTCATGTCCAGCGCCATGGCCGCGTCCGTCAGCTGCTCCACTGCCGCCTCGTACCTGCACGCATCAATCAGGCTTGATCACGCAAGCATCCATGATCGATCGATCGATCGAGATCCATAGCGGCGCCTTCATTGAACGGCGCGCACGCACGGCGTCAGAGCTAGCTGCTTACCGCTCCCCGCAGTCCTCGAGGCACTGCTGCAGCTGAGCCGTCTTGTTGACGTTGTCGTCCTCGTCGATGCTCGAGAGGTACGTGGCTGTCTCCGACGCGTTCTTCTGGACGGCCAGGATGGCCGCTCTGGTCAGACCCGCGGCGTCCGCCGTCAGGGAGGACCGGTCCGGGAGAGGGTCGCCATGCAGAGGTCGTAGAGCTCGGCGGTTTGCTTGCACGCGTCCTCGAGGGACAGCAACCCTGTCGCCGAAGGCGCCACGGCAGGGGCCAATGCCGCGTCGACGGTGAGTAAGAACAAGGAGAAGACGGTACCGATGATGGCTGCGTTGGAGAATGCCATTGGCGTTGTTTGGTTTGCTGTCCGCCAGATTGATGTGGCGTGCTTGGGCTTGTGATGTTGTTGCCCGAGTTCGACGGGAGGCCACGCAAGGACCCTACTTATACGGTGACGTGTTTGCCTAAATAAAGGAAAGGTTAATTAGAAGTGTCTGCATAATTGCAATTTTTTTATGCTTTACGTTGGACGGGAAAAAACATGAGCGTCTTCATTCCAAAGATGCAGTTTTAAGGGCAGTTGTGTCACACCGTGCGCGTGAATGGGAGATACACATCGAGGAGAGGGAAAGGCCAACAAGAAAAAAAAGTTGGTATGGAGGTGGCTTGAATCATTAGTGCCTCCAAAACTTATTTTAGGGTCATTTTTTAAAAGTGCCCCCAAAATCCAATTTTTCAAAGTCAATATTGGAGGAAAAGATGTACAGTGGACTAAATTTGGAGATTAAAACACGAAGTTTTCGCATGTTGTTGCCACATAAATGTACAGGAGAGAAACTGTGTGCCCAACTAAACCTTCCTATGGGTTTGAAGTTGTTTCATGTAAGTACAAGGAAATATTGGGCTCCACTTGCAATCTCCAATGTTGTTTGATATGGCTCTTCCAGCCTTTCATACTTTTGGAGAACTTCCTACGTGTTCTGATTAAACCAATTGAGGGGCTAGATTGACTCTCCCACCCATTCACTATAGAAGAAATTGAGTTGTAATTAGGCAAATGCCAATAGATAAAAAGTCCTGAGCCAGATGAATTAGTTGATCATTTTTTTAAACTTGTTGGCACATTGTCAAGAAGGACATATACAAGCTTTGTTTTGACATTCATGAAGGGAAGCATGACCTAGAAAGTATTAACATCGGAGATATCTGTCATGAGACACTAAATGACTTCGGACCTATAAATCTTTTGAAATGTTTGCTTGAAACGTATAACAAAAATTCTGGCAAACGGATTGCAAAAGGTGGTTCTTAGAATAGTACACACAAATAGAGATGCGTTTTGCTATCCAGGTCTGGACGAGGACCTGCTACTACTTTCCACCCCACGAACAACTGAAAATTTGAATCGTATGGAAAAGGTAGACCGCTAACCCCCCCCCCCCCCCCCCCCCCCCCCACTAACCTCTTGCATTCCATCAAATAAACTTCTACGCCTCTCATCCCCACAATCACATTCAACAAATTTTCCAAGATATCGTAAGTTTATGATTGCTACAACAAAGAAATGGGAAGGAGTAACCTCCACTGTGGGCCGCCAAAAACATCACCAAGCGCGTCGACGTCCTGAGCATCGATTCCCTCTCTCATGGCATGACGGGCATGCGTCTAGGAACTAAGAAATCCATGAACCCCAAGTTCGATTGGCCGAGCCATGCGACCACGACGAGAGGGTAAGAAAGTTTTATTTTTTGCTAGGCCTTTTCCATTAGTTCAGACACGTGATTGCGGTTGCTAGTGCATGCAACTTGTCAAACCATACTAAACCTATTTCTGATAACAGAAACACGAAAGTTATTTTCTCAGAGAAACTAACTTCTAGTATTCTTACGTGTGGAGGTTATATCATGTTTTGCTATTGTAACTTCTATTCGCTAATGTATGTCTTCAGGTTTACATCATTCAAACCATGTGGATGTAAACCTATGTACAACAACCATACTGAAAGGTAGGGTTATGCATGTCTTGGACCATCTGGTACCGTAGAAAGTTTTACCGACCTGGATGCAGCTTTTATACATTACTCTAGTACCGCGAATATGCATCTTGTTCTAGCAAGAAACATGAGGGGAGATATCCAACAAACAAAGGAAATGGTGAGATGTTTGTCTAGGTACGGAACTTACTTTGTTGATCTTGTGGAGTCACTTGCCCATCGAGTTGTGTTTGCTCTGAATCATGAGAGAAGTGGTTTTTTATGAGTTACTTTCTGGTGAGTTTAAGTTGGTTTGTTTCATGGGGAATTTGGCCTTCATCAGATTATGTTTATTAGGAGACATGATAAGGTATATATGTGCCTCTAATTCTATAAAGTGTTTCAGTTGCACAAATAGTACTGTAATCATGTTTATTATGTTTCTGTTGCACAGGTTGTACCGTGCAATGCTCGGGAAACGTTCAACCGGTTAGTAGGCGACACTTTGGTGCTTTGTGCTTTCGAGAAAACATACACCATTTATGTGACCAAAGGCCGGAGGACGACCCGCTTGCATGGCTTAGGATGGAAACTTTTCGTCAAGAACACCATTCGTCACGGGGGAGTAGTGCTGCTTGTTTTTACTATGACAGGACCAAATCCCAGGATCTCTCTTGCCTTTGGCAACAATGAAGAGGACAGTGAGGAGGATTATGACAGTTCTGACTATTATTCAGAGTTTGACAACCAAGAGTTCATCTTCTACCCAAGGGGCCAGTTACATAGTTTCCCCAAGAGTTCATCTGAAGACACATGAGAACGACCACTAGATCATCTTCTACCCATAAAAGCCGATGTTGGTGTTCCTTTTGTGACTCGTTTGACAACCACAAAATTGAAGAGACATGATATGGTATATATGTGCCTCTTTACGTGGTATATATGCCTCTTTCCTAAGTTAACTATACTATATGATGTCCTTTATGCGCAGAAACTACCTAAGATGATAGTGCAAGACGTTGGCCTACCTAGTCATGGCAAAGCTGGACTACGACTTGGAGCAGTTGGGGCCCTGAAAACCATTACCTACAGCAAGAAAAATGATGGCCGCATTGAGTTCAACAAGCTGGGGTGGAAGAATTACGTTGAAGGCAAGCATTTTAAGGTCAATCAACCTGTTTTGATCATTATGAGGAACACTAAGCTTGGAGGTCATGATTGAGATGCAGATCATATAGAACTTGTTGATCAATTTTCTTATATTAGGTAGTTTGTTTGCACAAACAATGCAGTTTTCAACAATCTATCTAGCTATAGTTTCCTGAACACTTTCTACATGTACGTTGTTGTGTAACTGATTTGAATAATGGTAGGTTTTGCTTTGTATAACTAGTTGGCTATAAAAACCGACCGGTTTGCTGTAATTATTCTGTTTTGCTTCACAAAGTTGGACCCTCGGATATATTCCCGGAGGCAACGAATATTACGGCCGGATGTGAAGGGGTTCGTAGCAGAAAACAATAATTTTTCTAACTTACGTATGAAGGGGTTCGTAGCGGAAAACAATATTTTTTTCTAACTTACGTACGCCAAAACTTAGCCAAGGATCTATCTATTTAGTAATGTTGTAACGGAGAAGATATCGGTAACATACCCTTGTAGACCGATAGCGGGGATTACGCTCCCGCAACAAGCATTGTCGATGTAGACGATGTAGCCGACCTCGAGGTCGCGAAGAACTTGGCGCGACGAAGACAAAGACGAAGGCGGCGTGACGATGACGCCCTGGTGCAGCTACTGCAGCACCTCCGAGTACTCGCACACGTGCGAATCTTGACGATGACTCCCGAGCTCTCCGATCCAGCCAAGATTGCGGAAGTAGAACTTTTGGGTGGAATCCCGCAGCACGACGGCGTACTGCGCTATAGCTTTCTCATGTGCGCGCAGTCCTTACAAGGGGACCACACTCTACGGGAGGTGGAGAGAGAGGAAGTGGGCGAAGGGGAATCCTCGGCCGACGGGAATTAATTCCTTGAATTATTGTGTATTAAAACAATTAATACGCCCATCTATTTATTAGGGGAGAGGGGGTGTCCCTCTCCTTGGCTCTCCCATGTGGGACTAAAGGAGGAGGGGGAGGTGGTGCGGCTGGCCAAAAGGGCCCAGCCGCGCCATGTGCAGCGGCATGGGCCCTAGGGCCCAGCCGCACCACCCCTTCTGGGGGGTTTGGCCCCACTTGGGCCTTCCCTCCGGGGTTTTGGCCCATTTAGGTGGGTTGCCCCAATTTTCCCTTTTTTATTTAATATTAAATTAATATTTAAATATATAATTCATAATTAAATATATTTACATATTATTTAATCTCCCGTGAGTCCGTAACAACTTCCGTACCACTCCGAACTATGTTCGTTTCCTCGAACCCTTCCGATTCCACCGAAACCTTTCTGGTTCATTCTCTCTCTCTATTTCTGTTATTCCGATAATTCCAAAACGATCTCTAAGCGTCGTCAAGACCTTAAGTGTGTTACCCTACGGTTCGGGAAATACTCTAGACATGGTCGAGACCCCTCGCTCGCCAATGACCGTCAGGGAGACCTGGATGGCTATGACGGTCCCTCTGCATTCCAGAATAATCGTTGTTGAACCGTTAACATGATATTCATTCCTTTTAAGAAGTGAGCCCAGCTCACTTGGTTAGGGAAGTGGATGTACAACCCAGCCACCCAGGTTCAAGTCCTCGCGGACGTAGATTTGGGTTCTTATTAAAAAAAACGCTATAGGGGCTTCCCCTACCGCATTTCTTTTACAAAAATAGTCATTCCTTTTGTTCTTTCGATACTACCCTTGTCCGAGATACGATCGTGAACATCCTATGCTTTGTTTTATCTCGTTATCAACAAGGGCTACTTAACTCGTTCTGTGATATTACATCTCCAATGACCTAGTCATACGCTGCGCAGCTTTATAGATGTAATCTCACCGAGTGGGCCCAGAGTATCTTTCCATCACGCGGATGAACAAATCCCGCTCTTGATCCATAGGCCTCAACATACCTCTTTTGAATACCCAAGTGTCCCACCTTTATAGTCACCCATCTATGGACTGACGATTGATGCACTCAAAGTATCCTCCGGAGGCAGCGATTAATATGATCTCACAGTCTAAGGAATAAGCTACCATATTACTTTCCTATTGCAATAATGAACTTTGTGACACGATCCTCTTGCAATACTTTGTTGGGTATGTCCATCATTTTATTCCACTAATAAAATGATCTCATCATCAACTATATAAATATCCATGATCGAGAATTCTCGATCATCAGTTGACTAATGAACTAGTTTATATAGAGGCTTACTAGGGACTCTGGTTTGTTTATATACCACACATGTATTAACAATTCCTATTAATACAGTTATAGCACGGTATAAAACTTATTATAAACTTAATGAGATAATGCAATAAATACTTAATATTTATTTGCCTCTAGGGCATATCTCCTTTAGTCTCCCACTTGCACTAGAGTACAAATAAACCAGCTGCATTTTATTATTAATCATAACACCTTATCTTATAAGCGTTTTTATAATGATGCTTGCTCGTGGAAGAGTTTTCCTTTAACGGCCTGTACCATACTGAACCGTCCACTCTTTGCGATTCATTGATTATCACCTTGTTTGATATCAATCCGTTATCTTGATAACACGTATACATATTCGATGACTAAGTGGGACTTTCGTTTCCCCGTGCATACTCTGATTCATAATCAGCTAAGTGCACCAGGAAATCACTTAGTTAGAGAACATGTTTTCTCCTCCAATCAATATGTATAATTTCGCTGTATCTATATACCTTTCATACCTATGTAGATTCGGACATTCTGTTGTCAATCTAGTGTCTAAAATAAACCTTCCTACGACATTTGGTCCTTCCAGTCATCCAGAAAGATCCTTTAACACCACACTTTGTTGAGTTCACTATCCTCTATAGACTTGAATTCTTTATCCTTAGTTTCCTTTAAACAACAATAAAGATTTTACTCATAGTGAATTCATAAAATTCACCTTAGTACTTGTTCTTCTTATAAGAACATGTGTCATATTACATCGAGCACATAATATGGTTTTATACGATGCCATTTAATACATCGGTATAAAAGAGGCAACATATCTCACAACCATAATTATCGTGTAGAAATCCACTAAATGTTTTAACTAGATTTTTTCAAGGACTTTTTCTTGATTTATTCCATTCTGACTTTTCAGAATCTAATCTAATAAAACATCTCGACCTTTTATTTAAAACTTCCTGATCTATCTAAATAGATTACCAACGTTTTAAATCACAACTTCATCGCACTTCCATTCTCATTATAATTAATTCTAATTTAAATTTACCAGTACTTTTCATTATATGTCATTTACATATAAGGACACTTATTAAGCTCCCACTCAAAATGTCAATCACATTTGAGACTATGCAGCTCATCTAGCTCCCACTCAAAAACATGTCTCTTACATATCAGATTTGGTAAGCTAATTCGACTCCCACTTAAATTATATAAACATAATTTCTTTCGATATTTTGGTCAATACAAAATCATTGATCATTTATCAATTCGAAATCCAACATACGAAGTATTAGCACTTTGCTAACACAGACTCAAGCATGTCTACATTTGTGTAGTCAAACCTTTTGATTTTGTCCAAGACATTCTTTATGACAAAATTAGCTTTATGTCCTTTCCATAGTTTCATTCCTTTCATATAACCTTCTATATAAAAGATTAAGTAACCACTTTTACTTAATAAGATTCAAATAACAATTACCTTTGTAATCTTAAATGTAACTCAGGATTTACAATTCTTAGTTGTTTCTCGTATTTGGTATCATCTAATTTCTTTGTAGTTTGCAGATGTATTTCGTTCTGGCAACAAAATCATTTAATCAAGAATATCTATTTGTGACTTGACAAATATATTCTTGATTCGTACCATTTTCACAAAAATCGCCTCATGAAACATTGTGATCTTTTATCATCATTTTCATTTCCTTTCGTAGAGTTTTTGTTTCCGAAACATATTCCGTCACATTACTCCATACTTCATAGGAATAAGGTCAATCACCTTTATTTAAGCTTTTGCACTATTCCATTAACTTTTCCTTTTGAAAAACAATTTTCCGCAATTTACCAAGGCAGCAACACAAGTTTTGCTCTTGTTGGTATTTGGTTTATGGAATATATTTTCATACCTTTTATGAATATTCTACAAAGAATTATTCGTGTATAGTTTTATATTATCATATAATCCTATAAACCACGACACTGAAAATATTGTCGTTTTACACGAATTTTGGATGAGAAAACAATTTTCTAAAGTGGGGCGTTTTACTAATACTACTCTAAATAATATTTAAACTTTTAAGAGATACTTTTAAGACCATACTTTATCAAAAATAGAGTATGATTATAATATTTATACAAATCAACATGATTGATGTGTATTCGATTATATAATTTGTGGAACAATATTTCACAAGTCTTTATGCTAAAACCATAACCCAAAAATCATTGCCCTTTTTGATCAAATCATACAGACCCGATTTAGTATCCACCTTTTTCTCAAAAATCCTTTTGATCTTTTATCAAAAAATTCAGATTAATGTCTCTTATAGTAAATACATTTTATTTACTTAGAGTCATTTTTAAAAGGTTCCGATAATAATGATATTCACCATATTGATTTAATTATCATCATGTATGATCTTCAATCAACTTTTCTTATACATTGACATATCAATGTTTGGATATTTTAATCATCACGTCTCATATAGACACTGGCTCATGTATGTTCAATAGATCGAAATATCTAGTGATATGCTACAATGCCAACATGATTAAACTTCGATGGTGTTGTTTCTGAAAACAACATTATTATTAACTCTGGATATTTATTTTATTTTAGCATTCCTGGTTTTATAAATGTCCAACGTTTTATCGATGAGATTAATATGCGAATAACTTATTTGCAACCGAAATGTGATCATAAGAAGAATTTATTCATAATAAAAAAAACTGGCTTGTTCCATTACACATATGAATAACTGTGTTGCACGATGCAAAAACACACTAATTAAAATCACTCTAAAAACGATTACAAAATCTCTTATTCAAAAACTACTAATCCGAAATGATAACTGTAGAGGGTAAACGTCATTGGTCATCAACTGTCTTGCTTGCCATAACTTGTTAACCATCACATTGTCCTTCTCAACCCACTTGTAAGAATCAGGTCCTGCTTTCATAAAACAGAATAAGTATCAGATACTTTTAAAAAGTGTTTTGAAAAATAATACATTTATAATTCTGTATTTCGAATATACCGTATGGGTCAATGATCTCTGTTTCAACGGGTTCCGCTTTCACATTCCTGAACCGGCTCATGAATTCAAGGAGAGTGAGTGATTCACTCTTCACAACATAGCCACGGAAATGCTCCACATAGCTGGAAGGTAGTGAACGTAACACAGCAGTTATCGCAAAAGCATCCGCCTTCCAGTAGTCATAGACATCCGTGAGACTCAAGTATATGTCGTACATCTTGCCCAAATGAGTTTCCAAGCAGGTGTGTTCTTTCATCTGGAGTGAAAGAAACTTATCTAGCTGCTCAAACTGCTCAAGTTTCATCTGGTCTATGAAACGGGTCTTGAGTGCATCAATCATCACATAAGGTTCCATGTGTTGAAACTGTGGTTTCAATTAAGGCTCCATGCAAAATTACATAGTGCTTTGAACACTTATGAAAATATCACGACGCTGGCGAAAATCCTCAGTTTCTTCTTCGCTTGCGGAATCTCCTGGACCATCTCCTAAAGCCTCTTCTATTACGTAGAGTATATTATTGTGTATGAGGGTTTCCCTTAATTTCTCGAACCAGTAGATGAAGTTGGACCCATCAGTTAAAAGTGACCTTCCTCTAAGGAAGTGACCAAAATAGAAATTGTCATTGGGGTAGAACACCATCTACAGAAATAATCGCAAAGATAATAAGGCTAAGTTTATAAAAATATGAGCTTAGTTTATAATCAAATTATCAAACATACTCCACTAAGATAATCATCCCTAAAATCATCTCAGCGCTTACACGATCCCAATTCACTATACCACCCCCGATTGTCACGGCCGGCGGCATAGTTGCAAGGGTGGACATCGAAATGTCGATCAAAACAATCATGTGACTCATGCTCGATCTTTCGATCTTCACGTGTTCCGAGGCTATGTCTGTACATACTAGGCTCGCCAATTAAACCTTAGTATTTTGCTTGTGCAACGTGGCTTACACCCACGGTATGTGAACACAGATACGTCTGACACCTGATCGTCACGGCCTGCCTCGTAACGAAAAACTTTCGATGGTGCACACTAAGGGAGAACACAATTTTGGTATTTTATTAAGGGATCATCCTATTATGGCTACCGTCGTATATCTAATATATATAAGCAATCAATAGGATATACACACAACAATACAATATCAAATAATGAAATGAAGTTCGATATGACATGGTCTTGCGCCATGATCTCCATGGCGCGCCCCGGCAGGGCTCCGAGTCCACGGCGCCTTGATACGTCTCAAACGTATCTATAATTTTTGGTGTTCCATGCTTGTTTTATACCAATTGCTACATGTTTTGCATCTACTTTATATCACTTTTATACATTTTTTGGGACTAACCTATTAACAAGATGTCGAAGTGCCAGTTTCTGTTTTCTGCTGTTTTTGTATTCCAGAAAAGCTAGTCTGGAAATATTCTCGGAATTGGACGAAACTACACGGGGGTGCCTATTTTTCCAGAACACGCCTGACGGAGCGAAGGAGCAGCAGAGGAGGGCCACCAGGGCCCCACACGCCACGAGGGCGCGGTTCCCCCCTCTGCCGCGCCCTGGGGTGGTGTGGGCCCCTCGGGGGTCCGCAGCCGCCGCCCTTTCGCCTACTTATTTCCCCCGATGCGAAAACCCTAAGTATCTGAGCAAATATCCACGAAAAGATCCAGAGACGCCGCCGTCGTCAACCCTAGCTCGGGAGGGTTCAGAACCTCTTCTCGGCACCCTGCCGGAGAGGGGAATCGTCACCGGAGGCTTCTACATCGCCATGCCTGCCTCCGGAGTGATGCGTGAGTAGTTCATCCTTGGACTACGGGTCCATAGCAGTAGCTAGATGGTTGTCTCTCCACTTTGTGCCATCATGTTTAGATCTTGTGAGCTGCCCTACATGATCAAGATCATATTATTGTAATGCTACATGTTGTGTTTGCTGGGATCCGATGAATATTGAATATTATGTCAAGTTGATTATCAATCTATCTTATATGTTATTTAAGATCTTGCATGCTTTCCGTTACTCGTAGATGCTTTGGCCAAGTAGATGCTTGTAACTCCAAGAGAGAGTATTTATGCTAGATAGTGGGTTCATGTCTCCGTTTAACCTGGGACAGTGACAGAAAGTTCTAAGGTTGTGGATGTGCTGTTGCCACTAGGGATAACCTAACGATGCTATGTCCACGGGCATATGTGTTTGTTTACATTACGCACTTTACTTAATGCAATTATCCGTTGCTTGCAACTTAATACCAACGGGGGACTCGGATGACAAGCCGGCGGTGGATTATTAGTCATAGATGCTGTTGGATAACGATCTATGTATTATGTCGTAATGCCCAATTAAATATCATAGTAGTCAACATGTCATGTATATGCATTGTCATGCGCTCACTATTCGTCAATTGCCCAGCTGTAATTTGTTCACCCAACATGTTAGTTATCTTTTATGGAGAGACACCACTAGTGAACTGTGGACCCCGGTCCATTCTTTTACACTGATTAAACAACCACAAACTGCAAACTGTTCATTTTTCATTCTCTGTAATTTAATACTCATTTTCCACACCATATGTTTAATCCTTTGTTTTCAGCAAGCCAGTGAGACTGACAACCTCACTGTTTCGTTGGGGCAAAGTAGTTTGATTGTGTTGTGTGCAGATTCCACGTCAACAGTCCAGACTCCCTGCGACAGCTATTTTTCTGGCGCCGTTGACAACCTTCTGAAGAGTTGCTGCTCCTACTGGTTCGGTAACCTTGGTTTCTTTCTGAGGGAAAACTTGCTGCTGACTACATCATACCTTCCTCTTGGGGTCTCCCAACGAACGTGTGTTTCACATCATCACGCCTCCTTTTGCCTTCGATAAGTTGATAAATTCATAATACTTACCGTAACCATGTTATATAAAATGCCTCTTCAAAACAAAGTTAGACGTTTCTACCTTCTTTATGTTTTGCAAGTTTTACGTGGCTTCTAAGGCTTTCGTAAGAGAACCGTTTCTTACCTACGAACATCAAACACAACATCGATCAAACAATTGTTTGTTTTATATCCCTTTCGGGCTCTCCATTGAAAATGCTAAGTAATCTAAAGAGAGAGAGACAGACACCTGCTAGCCGCATATATGGTACAAGCCATATGTTAGTTGCGGAACCAGTCTCGCGTAAGCGTACGCGTAAGGTCGGTCCGGGCCGCTTCATCAACTCGATGCTGACAACATTAGCAAGTGCACGCGAGAGGGTAACAATTATATGATCCATGCCCACATTCAACATGTTTTCTAACCGTACCAGCAAAACTACGCATAGATCTGCTCTAATACCACTGAAGGGGTTCGTAGCAAAAAAGAAAAAAAAAATCTAACTTACGTACGCCAAAACTTAGCCAAGGATCTGTCTATTTAGTAATGTTGTCATGGAGAAGATATCGGTAACATACCCTTGTAGACCGATAGAGGGGATTACGCTCCCGCAACAAGCGTTGTCGATGTAGACGACGTAGCCGACCTCGAGGTCGTGAAGAACTTGGCGCGACGAAGACGAAGGCGGCGCGACGATGACGCCCTGGCGTAGCGACTTCAGCGCCTCCGACTACTCCCACACGTGCGAATCTTGACGATGACTCCCAGGCTCTCCGATCCAGCCAAGATTGCGGAAGTAGAACTTTTGGGTGGAATCCCGCAGCATGACGGCGTATTGCGGTATAGCTTTCTCACGTGCGCGCATGCCTTACAAGGGGACCGCACTCTACGGGAGGTGGAGAGAGAGAGGAAGTGGGCGGAGGGGTATCCTCGGCCGACGGGAATTAATTCCTTGAATTATTGTGTATTAAAACAATTAATACGCCCGTCTATTTATTGTGGGAGAGGGGGTGTCCCTCTCCTTGGCTCTCCCATGTGAGACTAAAGGAGGAGGGGGAGGTGGTGCGGCTGGCCAAAAGGGCCTAGCCGCACCATGTGCAGCGGCATGGGCCCTATGGCCCAGCCGCACCACCCCTTCTGGGGGGTTTAGCCCCACTTGGGCCTTCCCTCCGGGTTTTGGCCCATTTAGGTGGGCTGCCCCAATTTTCCCTTTTATTTAATATTAAATTAATATTCAAATATATATAATTCATAATTAAATATATTTACATATTATTTAATCTCCCGTGAGTCCGTAACAACTTCCGGACCACTCCGAACTATCTTCGGTCTTCCCCGGAACCCTTCCGATTCCACCGGAACCTTTCCGATTAATTCTCCCTCTCTATTTCTATTATTCCGATAATTCCAAAACGATCTCTAAGCGTTGTCAAGACCGTAAGTGTGTTACCCAACGGTTCGGGAAATACTCTAGACATGGTCGAGACCCCTCGCTCGCCAATGACCGCCAGGGAGACCTGGATGGCTATGACGGTCCATGTGCAATCCAGAATAATCGTCGTTGAACCATTAACATGATATTCGTTCCTTTTGTTCTTTCGATACTACCCTTGTCCGAGATACGATCTTGAACATCCTATGCTTCGTTTTATCTTGTTATCAACAAGGGCTACTTAACTCGTTCTGTGATATTACATCTCCAATGACCTAGTCATACGTTGCGCAGCTTTATAGATGTAATCTCACCGAGTGGGACCAGAGTATCTTTCCATCACGCGGATGAACAAATCCCACTCTTGATCCATAGGCCTCAACAAACCTCTTTTGAATACCCAAGTGTCCCACCTTTATAGTCACCCATTTATGGACTGACGATTGATGCACTCAAAGTATCCTCCGGAGGCAGCGATTAATATGATCTCATAGTCTAAGGAATAAGCTACCATATTACTTTCCTATTGCAATAATGAACTTTGTGACACGATCCTCTTGCAATACTTTGTTGGGTATGCCCATCATTTTATTCCACTAATAAAATGACCTCATCATCAACTATATAAATATCCATGATCGGGAATTCTCGATCATCTGTTGACTAATGAACTAGTTTATATAGAGGCTTACTAGGGACTCTGGTTTGTTTATATACCACACATGTATTAACAATTCCTATTAATACAGTTATAGCACGGTATAAAACTTATTATAAACTTAATGAGATTATGCAATAAATATTTAATATTTATTTGCCTCTAGGGCATATCTCCTTCAACGTACGCCAAAACTTAGCCAAGGATCTATCTATTTAGTAATGTTGTAACGGAGAAGATATCGGAAACATACCCTTGTAGACCGATAGCGGGGATTACGCTCCCGCAACAAGCGTTGTCGATGTAGACGACGTAGCCGACCTCGAGGTCACGAAGAACTTGGCGCGATGAAGACGAAGACGAAAGCGATGCGATGATGACGCCCTGGCGCAGCAACTGCAGTGCCTCCGAGTACTCGCACACGTGCGAATCTTGACGATGACCCCCGGGCTCTCCGATCCAGCCAAGATTGCGGAAGTAGAACTTTTGGGTGGAATCCCGCAGCTCGACGGCATACTGCGGTATAGCTTTCTCACGTGCGCGCAGTCCTTACAGGGGACCACACTCTACAGGAGGTGGAGAGAGAGAGGAAGTGGGCGGAGGGGCATCCTCGGCCGACATACAAATTAATTGTATTTTGATGTGTTTAAAACAATTAATATGCCCCACTATTTATTAGGGGAGAGGGGGTGTCCCTCTCCCTAAGTTTCCCATGTGGGACTAAACAAAGGAGAGGGGAGGAGGGGGGTGCGCCGGCCACTAGGGCCCAGCCGCATCCCATGCTAGCCTTATGGGCCCTAGGGCCCAGCCGCACCACCTCCTCAAAGGGGTCGGCCCCCATATGGGCCTTTCCCTCCGGGGTTTGGCCCATTTAGGTGGGCTGCCCCAATTTTCCCTTTTATTCAATATTAAATTAATATTTAAATATATATAATTCATAATTAAATATATTTGCATATTATTTAATCTCCCGTGACTCCGTAGAACTTTCGGACCACTCCGAACTATCTTCGGTCTTCCCCGGAACCCTTCCGATTCCACCGGAACCTTTCCGGTTCATTCTCTCTCTCTCTATTTCTATTATTCCGATAATTCCAAAACGTTCTCCAAGTGTCGTCAAGACCTTAAGTGTGTTACCCTACGGTTCGAGAATACTCCAAACATGGTCGAGACCCCTCGCTCGCCAATGACCGTCAGGGAGACCTGGATGGCTATGACGGTCCCTGTGCATTTTACGAATATCGTCGTTGAACCATAAATATGAATATTCATTCCCTTTGTTCCTTCGATACTACCCTTGTCCGAGATACGATCATGAACATCCTATGCTTTGTTTTATCTCGTTATAGACAAGGGCTACTTAACTCGTTCTGTGATATTACATCCCCATGACCTAGTCATACGTTGTGCAGCTTTATAGATGTAATCTCACCGAGTGGGCCCAGAGTATCTTTCCATCATGCGGATGAACAAATCCCGCTCTTGATCCATAGGCGTCAACATACCTCTTTTGAATACATGTGTCCCACCTTTATAGTCACCCATTTATGGACTGACGATTGATGCACTCAAAGTACCCTCCGGAGGCAGCGATTAATATGATCTCAAAGTCTAAGGAATAAGCTACCATATTACTTTCCTATTGCAATTATGAACTTCGTGATGCGATCCTTTTTGCAATACTTTGTTGGGTATGTCCATCATTTTATTCCACTAATAAAATGACCTCATCATCAACTATATAAATATTCATGATTGGGAATTCTCGATCATCAGTTGACTAATGAACTAGTTTGTATAGAGGCTTACTAGGGACCCTGATTTGTTTACATACCACACGTGTATTAACAATTCCGATTAATACAGTTATAGCACGGTATAAAACTTATTATAAACTTAATGAGATAATGCGATAAATACTTAATATTTATTTGCCTCTAGGGCATATCCCCTTCAGTCTCCCACTTGCACTAGAGTACAAATAAACCATCTGCATTTTACTATTAATCATAACACCTTATCTTATAAGCGTTTTATGATGATGCTTGTTGCTTGTGGAAGAGTTTTCCTTTAACGGCCTGTACCATACAGAATCATATGTTCTTTGCGATTCATCAATATCACCTTGTTTGATATCAATCCGTTATCTTGATAACACATATACCTATTTGATGACTAAGTGAGACTTTCGTTTCCCTGCGTTTACTCTGATTCTTTATCAGCTAAAATATACCTGGAAACCACTTAGTCAGAGAACTCATTTTCTCTACCAATCATAATATGTATAATTTCGCAGTATCTATATACCTTTCATTCCTATGTAGATTCTGACATTCTGTTGTCAATCTAGTGTCTAAAATAAACCTTCCTACGACATTTGGTCCTTCCAGTCACCCAGATAGATCCTTTAACACAACACTTTGTTGAGTTCACTATCCTCTATAGACTCGAATTCTTTATCCTTGGTTTATTTTAAACAATAAAGATTTTACTTATAGTGAATTCATAAAATTCACCTTCGTGCTTGTTCTTCTTATAAGAACATGGGTCATATTACATCGAGCACATAATATGGTTTTATATGATGCCACTTAATACATCGTCATAAAAGAGGCAACATATCTCACAACCACTATTATCGTGTAGAAACCCACTAAAATGTTTTAACTAGATTTCCATGGACTTTTCCTTGGTTTATTCCATTCTGACCTTTCAGAATCTAATCTAATAAAACATCTCGACTTCTTGATCTATCTAAATAGATTACCAACGCTTTAAATCATACACAACTTCATCGCAATTCATTCTCATTACTAATTAATTCTAATTTAAATTCACCAGTACTTTTCATTATATGTCATTTACATATAAAACCACTTATTAAGCTCCCACTCAAAATGTCAATCACATTTTAGACTATACAGCTCATCTAGCTCCCACTCAAAAACATGTCTCTTACATATCAGATTTGGCAAGCTAATTCGACTCCCACTTAAATTATATAAACATAATTTCTTTCGATATTTTGGTCAATACAAAATCATTGATCATTTATCAATTCGAAATCCAACATACAAAGTATTAGCATTTTGCTAACACAGACTTAAGCATGTCTACATTTGTGTAGTCATTTGATTTTGTCCAAGACATTCTTTATGACAAAATTAGCTTTATGTCCTTTCCATAGTTTCATTCCTTTCATATATCCTTCTATATAAAAGATTAAGTAACCACTTTTACTTAATAAGATTCAAATACCAATTACCTTTGTAATGTTAAATGTAACTCAGGATTTACAATTCTTAGTTGTTTCTCGTATTTGGTATCATCTAATTTCTTTGTAGTTTGCAGATGTATTTCATTCTGGCAACAAAATCATTTAATCAATAATATCAATTTGTGACTTGACAAAAATATTCTTGATTTGTACCATCTTCACAAAAAGCTCCTCATGAAACATTATGATCTTTTATCATCATTTTCATTTACTTTCGTAGGGTTTTTTGTTTCTGAAACATATTCCATCACATTACTCCATACTTCATAGGAATAAGGTCAATTACCTTTATTTAAGCTTTTGCACTATTCCACTAACTTTTCCTTTTGAAAAACAATTTTCCACAATTTACCAAGACAACAACGCAAGTCTTGCTTTTATTGGTATTCGGTTTATGGAGGATATATTCATACTCTTTATGAATATTCTACAAAGAACTATTCGTGTACAGTTTCACATTATCGTATAATATCATAAACTACGACACTCATTATATGTTGTCGTTTTACACGAATTTTGAATTGAAGAACTATTTTCTAAAGTGGGGTGTTTCACTAATTCTACTCTAATAATATTTAAGCTTTTAAGAGATACCTTTTAAGACCATACGCTATCAAATCGAGTATGACTATAATATTTATACAAATCAACATGTTTGATGTGCATTAAATTATTATAATTTGTAGAACAAATTTCACAAGTCTTTATGCTAAAACATAACCCAAAATCATTGCCCTTTTTTATCAAATCATACAGACCCGATTTAGTATCCACCTTTTCTCTGAAAAAATCCTTTTGATCTTTTATCAAATAATTTCAGATTAATGTCTCTTTTAGTAAATACATTTTATTTACTTAGAGTCGTTTTAAAGGTTCCGATAATAATGATATTCACCACATTGATTTAATTATCATCATGTATGATTTCCAATCAACTTTTCTTATACATTGACATATCAATGTCTGGATATTTTAATCATCACGTCTCATTTAGACATTGGCTCATGTATTTCACTAGATCGAAATATCTAGGAACATGCTACAACGCCAACATGATTAAAAATTTGGTGGTGTTGTTTTCGAAAACAATATTATTATTAACTTTGGATATTTATTTTGTTTTAGCATTCCTGGTTTTGTAAATGTCCAACGTGTTATCGATGAGATTAATATGCGAATAACTTATTTGGAACCGAAATGTGATCATAAGAAGAATTTATTCATAATCAAAAACAACTCGCTTGTTCCATTACACATATGAATAACTGTTTTGCACGATGCAAAAACACACTAATTAAAATCACTCTCAAAACGATTACAAAATCTCTTATTCAAAACTACTAATCCAAAATGATAATTGTAGAGGGTAAACGCCATTGGCCATCAACTGTCTTGCTTGCCATCACTTGTTCACCATCACATTGTGCTTCTCAGCCCACTTGTAAGAATCAGGTTCTGCTTTCATAAAACAGAATAAGCATCAGATACTTTTCAACAAGTGTTTTGAAAAATAATACATTTATAATTATGTATATCGAATATACCGTATGGGTCAATGATCTCTGCTTCAATGGGTTTCACTTTCACATTCCTGAACCGGCTCATGAATTCAAGGAGAGTGAGTGATTCACTCTTCACAACATAGCCATGGACATGCTCCGCATAGCTGGAAGGTAGTGAACGTAACACATCAGTTATCGCAAAAGCATCCGCCATCCAGTAGTCATAGACATCTGTGAGACTCAAGTATATGTCTAACATCTTGCCCAAATGAGTTTCCAAGCAGGTGTGTTCTTCCATCTGGAGTGAAAGAAACTTATCTAGCTGCTCAAACTGCTCAAGTTTCATCTGGTCTATGAAACGGGTCTTGAGTGCATCCATCATCACATAAGGTTCCATGTGTTGAAACTGTGCTTTCAACTCAGGCTCCATGCTAACCGACATGGTGATTTGAACACTTATGAAAATGTCACGACGCTGGTGAAAATCCTCATCTTCTTCTTCGCTTGCGGAATCTCCTGGACCATCTCCTAAAGGCTCTTCTATTACGTAGAGTATATTATTGTGTATGAGGGTTTCCCTTAATTTCTCGTACCAGTAGATGAAGTTGGACCCATCAGTCAGAAGTGACCGTCCTCTAAGGAAATAACCAAAATAGAAATTGTCGCTGGGGTAGAACACCATCTACAGAAATAACCGCAAAGATAATAAGGCTAAGTTTATAAAAATACGAGCTTAGTTTATAATCAAATTATCGAACATACTCCACTAAGATAATTATCCCTAAAATCAACTCAGCGATTACACGATCCCAATTCACTATACGACCCCTGATCGTCACGACCGGCGGCATAGCTGCAAGGGTGGACATCAAAATGTCGATCACAACATTCATGTGACTCATGCTCGATCTTTCGATCTTCACGTGTTTCGAGGCTATGTCTGTACATACTAGGCTCGCCAATTACCCACGGTATGTGAACGCAGATACGTCTGACACCCGATCGTCACGGCCTGCCTCGTAACGGAGAACTTTCGGTGGTGCACACTAAGGGAAAACACAATTTTGGTATTTTATTAAAGGATCATCCTATTATAGCTACCGTCGTATATCTAATATATATAAGCAATCAATAGGATATACACACAACAATACAATATCAAATAATGAAATGAAGTGCGATATGACATGGCCTTGCGCCTTGATCTCCATGGCGCGCCCCGGCATGGCTCCGAGTCCATGGCGCCACCTTATGCCTCCGATAGTTTGAACAATTCATAATACTTACCGTAACCATGTCATATTAAAAGCCTCATCAAAACAAAGTTAGACGTTTCAACCTTTCTTATGTTTTGCAAATTTTACGTGGCTTCTAGGGCTTTCGCAAGAGAACCGTTTCTTACCTATGAGCTTGAACCACAACATTAATCAAATCATTGTATGTTTTTTATCCCTTTCGGGCCCTCCATTGAAGATGCCAAGGTCATCTATTGAGAGAGAGAGACAGACACCCGCCAGCCGCATATATGGTAGAAGCCATATGTCAGTTGCGGAACCAGTCTCGCGTAAGCGTACGCGTAAGGTCGGTCCGGGCCGCTTCATCAACTCAATGCCGATAACAGAAGCAAATGCACGCGAGAGGGTAACAATGCTAAGATCAACGCCCACATTCAACATGTGTTCTAACCGTACCAGCAATACTACACATAGATCGGTTCTGATACCACTGAAGGGATTTGTAGCAGAAAACAATAATTTTTCTAACTTACATACGCCAAAACTTAGCCAAGGATCTATCTATTTAGTAATGCTGTAACGGAGAAGATATCGGTAACATACCCTTGTAGACCGATAGCGGGGATTACGCTCCCGCAACAAGCGTTGTCAATGTAGACGACGTAGCCGACCTCGAGGTCGCAAAGAACTTGGCGCGACGAAGACGAAGATGAAGGCAGCGCGACGATGACGCCCTGGCACAACAACTGCAGCGCCTCCGAGTACTCGCACACGTGCAAATCTTGATGATGACTCCCGGGCTCTCCGATCCAGCCAAGATTGCGGAAGTAGAACTTTTGGGTGGAATCCCGCAGCACGACGGCGTATTGCGGTATAGCTTTCTCACGTGCGCGCAGTCCTTACAGGGGACCACACTCTACGGGAGGTGGAGAGAGAGGTAGTGGGCGGAGGGGCATCCTCGGCCGACATACAAATTAATTGTATCTTGATGTGTTTAAAACAATTAATATGCCCCACTATTTATTAGGAGAGAGGAGGTGTCCCTCTCCCTAAGTTTCCCATGTGGGACTAAACAAAGGAGAGGGAGGAGGGGGGGTTGTGACACCCCTCCCTGGCACATATCACCAGAGAGGCAGTCGTCCCGTGCGCCATCCCAAGATAACTGGCCGCACGTCACAACAGTGTAACATAATGGACATTATTACACAATCAGGCACATCAGTGCTACAAATGATTTACAAGGCCATCAAGGAATGACGAAATATCAATCCCAGCATGGCACGATACAGAGTTTTAACTGGCAGCGGAAGACATATGAGAGGCTACGGCTTGGAGCGGCTCCACTCCACAGGTTCTGGCTGGGCTACTGATCCTAGCACGCTCTTGCTCCAAATCCTTGCTAGGGAAGAAGATGGATCTTCGCTGAAACTAGCCATTGGAATAGCCAACGTGAGTACAATGATGTACTCGCAAGTCTAACAACCACTCGACACGAGCAGTCTAACAATCATGCATCAAGGTATACATTGGAAATAAAATCCTACAACATGGCAAGAGTCTACTCAAGATAGACCAATATGATAACATAAAGGTAGCATGGCATCACAAGCAAAACATGGCATAAGCAAACAACAAGAGTATCACCAGTACAGAGTCCAAGCCAGGTGGGGTTGGATCGTATACCGGCAATCAAACAAAGAGGTTACCTGTGACGAGTAGACGAATGTACCAGTTGGTACCACATCTTTCAGGGAGTTTCGTTGTTGCTAGAATGAGATCACGTTTCTCATTCCACAACATCTAGGCTGTCAAGCCTCTAGCCAACTCTGGCTTAATTTCTTGCCAACTATGGCTTTTACTCACGCCAACTCTGGCTGTCATTCCAGCCAACTCTGGCTATCTCCCGGGGCATGCACGGTTGATGTTGGCTCTGGCCTAACTATAGGCTTCCAACGCATCACACCGCCATCCCATTCACCTCACAAGTAACATTCCCTGCATCATCTTATTGTTCATTTAGTGAAATCAGGTTGTTCATCTTTCTTTCAAACAAGCCTTAGGTTTAACCTCCTGACACGACACGGACACACAGTGTGACCGACACTGAACTGTTGTTCCATAACCTTGGAACGAGGCTAGACATCCAGATTTGACACTCTCGAGAGGTTGCAGATACCACCCATCTAAGTGCACCCCACTCAGCCGGTACTTTAGGATATCATCCTTAAGGCGAACTCAGCAAGATACACTCACCTGACCGTTCACGCTACCAAGACACTCCATGTATAGCCACCGACGCAACTCTATGTCTTATGACGAAGTGAATCCGACACGTCCCCAACCCATGAGCGACGCCTAGCTCCGGAACCTTCGCAAGACTAGCCCCGACCACAAAGGTAACCGACTAGACTTGCCAAAATGGTAGCATCAAAGGAGGCTCAATAGGTTACGAAGGTCAAGGCCCGCCCATGTGAGCGACAGTGGCAGTGCTTTCGATGTTCAGATTAGTGGCACCGTGGACTGACCCTATCGTTGTTTGGAGGGGTGTTTCATTTAATCAAGTTTCATCAATCACAAGTCCAAATAACAGAGGATTAGTCCAACACAACAACCACAATAATATATCATCAAACGACAAAACATTAGCAACACAATATTTCAAGAAATAGTAGTATCCATGTCCAAACTTAGCAAAATAAAAAGAACGTCAATCGGAAGACTACGGCGGCGATTCCGCCGACCAGAGCCTTCTCGTTCGACAAGGATAAGAAATGTCAATCGGAAGACTACGGCGGCGAACCCGCCGACCAGCGCCTTCTCGTTCGACAAGGAAAAGAAACGTCAACCGGAAGACTGTGGCAGCGATTCCGCTGGTGATGCATGTAAACTGCATACATGAACTTTGCATTATTTTATTCATATTCCAATCATATTTGCATCATATAAGGGTTATATCAATGATTTATTATGATTTTGGGAATAATTCACAAGTTCCCCTATTTATTTGGAATTAACCCTGTTTTCCAGAAAACGTCTTTTTTAGTGTTTCAGACTTTCCGGGAGCTTCGGGACTCCAAAAAGGGCAAGGTCAGAGAGCACGGTTCAGAATTTTCGAGACGAACGCAATGGGATGAAAATGAAGACCAGAAGCCCAACCAGCTGGAAAATAGAGGGCCCCACGCGGCCAAAACCCTAGGCCGCGTGGGCCCACCTATTTTCCCCCTCGGGGCTCGTTGCCGTCGATCTTTCTTCCACCGACTCCGTCTTGACCTAAAAACGTCTATAAAAATAGTCCCCGAGGAGTTTCACGAGGTGGCGGCGGAGAAACACAAAACCAAGAAACAGGAGACAGAAGGCTGCCGCCGGAGAAGATCGGAGGGGGAAACGCCGCCGGAATCACCTCCGGAAGGCTCCTCCATCCCCCCTCCGGAAGTCTCCATCATCACCACCGTGAAGACCAGCACCATCTCCATCACCATCTTCGTGATCCACTTCATCCCCCTCATAGTTTGAGATTGTTCGAACCCTAGCTATTGTCTAAGTACTATTCTACATGTTTGTGAATTGTTACTTGTCATTGTTTAGTGGGGAGATTATATTTTCAGATTGTGTTGTATCACTTATACCATTGAATTATACCATGTCTTCGCGTTGTGAGTAGTTCTCTCATGTTCCTGGGGGCATAGGATGGATTGTCAATGATTTCTACTTAACATGTATTGAGTATTTGGTCAAGTTTTTATCTTTTATGATTGTCTTGATGTACAATGTATGAAGTGCACCATACATTGAGTAATGCATGAAGGTGTTTCACACTAGTGTAATGGATTGAGGGAGACTTGGGAGGACACGTAAACCCTTGACCGAGTCATGAAGTTACATTAGGAGGGGATTTATATCGGGGACCTTAGAGTGTAATGCTATGGTGGGACTTTTTGTCTTAATAACTCTTGTGCAGTCATTTACTTGGCCACATGATCCATCATAAGGGGTTTAGTTTATTTATTTAGCTACACCTAATTATGGCTCCGTCCAAAGAAGATTAAAACTTGACAAAATGTTTACCTTGTTGTTCTAGAAATATTTTTGCCATGAAATCCATGTAGCCCTTGGGAACGTTTTCCACGCATAAGAAACACCACTCAAGCTTGTCCTCTTGCTGCATAGGGGATTGGGCTTTCTCTCTCTTTGAGAGCTTTCACTCATCATATTTTATTTTCAGCTTTGCATTCTCTACACCAAAAAACCCAAAAACACTTGCATCATTTTAGTTTGTCTAGTGCATAGATACTAAGAGAAGTGACACTCTTATTTGAGAGGATAAATACTTATACCTTCTACTCCTCGTGGGATCGATACTAATACTTACACAGCGAAGACTTCAACGATCTCCTGCACTTGGGAGTCATCCGGAGGACTGTGGCAGCGATTCCGCTGGCAAGCGCCTTCTCGTTCGACAAAAGAAAAAGAAACGTCAACCGGAAGACTGTGGCAGCGATTCCGCTGGCAAGCGCCTTCTCGTTCGACAAAAGAAAAAGAAACGTCAACCGGAAGACTGTGGCAGCGATTCCGCTGGCAAGCGCCTTCTCGTTCGACAAAAGAAAAAGAAACGTCAACCGGAAGACTACGGCGGCGATTCGCCGACCAGCGCCTTCACAGATCAATTACAAAATATAACACAGTTGGTTTGCGTCGACCGGTTGACTACGGCGGCGATCCCGCCGACCAGCGCCATCACAGATCGACATTAATATTTTAGTGAGACGGCGGCGGTTCCCCCAGTCCATTGTCTCAAGAAAGGTGTGTGTTTGATAAATATTAACAATACATACTATGACCAAGCAAGTACGATAAATAAATATGCAACATAATATGCAACATGGCAGGAGCAATATTACAGGTCTCATATTAAACAAGGACAACAAACAGACATGCATAAATATAACAGTAGACAGACAAAAACATAAACACCCGGCATGGTAATAAGCAAATAAACAAACAAACACTGTTGGGCTGCTCATAGCAAGTGGTTAGCTTGCCTTCGAAGACGGGGATCCACTGGGTTCGGAAAGGTCGGGGTGATTCCGCGACGTAGGGCAGCGATAGCCCCGTTCCACGGACTCCGGAATGCACGTATAAAAGGGCACCCCATAGAACTATTTTGGAATGATATGAAATCAGTACCACCGGAAAGAGCTCGTCGAGACGAAGATTTAGAAATTTGAATCACTCCGATCGGAGCTACGGTTTAAAAGTTGTGGATGTTTGAAAGTTGGTCCAGCAGGAAAAGAAAAACTGGACCGGGGAAAAAAACTGCCGGGCCGCAAATGGGCCACGGCCGCGCGCAGACGGGCCGCTGCATGCCGCACGCGCGCGTGCTCAGCGCCAGCGCGGGGTAGGCCGCTGGTGGGCCGTTCGGCCTGCCGCTGGCTGCTGGACCGGGCTGAGGAAAACGGTTCGCAACGGAGAAGGAAAACGGGAAAAAGAAGAACGGATCGACGCGGTCGTCTTCTTCGTGCTGGCCTGCGCACGGGAGGCGGCCGGCGCTGGCGCTGCAGGCGACGGGAGGCCAGGAAGAGGACGGGGGCGAGGTGCGGGGGCACCGCCGCACTCGGGGACGGTTCCAGCGCGCGGGGGAGAGGCCGGGGCGTCGCGTGCATGCTCGGCCGAGCTCGGCCAACGCGGCCATGGCGGGTCGAGCACGCCACCGTCCGCTGGAGCAGCACGGGGACCAGCCGATGGTGGGGACGAGCTGGCCGCGGCCCACCACGCCCAGGGGATGCTTCGGCCAGGAGGGGGAGGCCACGGTTCGGGGTGCTGCCGTGCTCTTCAAGCTTCGGCCATGGTGGTCGCAGCTGGCGGCGGTGATGGCGACCACCCCTTCCTCTTGCGTGAGCTCTAGGGGGTGGAGGGGAGTGAGGTGAGCGAGAGAGGAGGCTCGGCTAACCAGAGCAGGCTACGGAAGGGAGGAGAAGGTGGTGGCCGTGCTGCCTTAAAAGGAGCCGTGGTCACCGATGTCTCTGGCTGCAGTGGAGTGGATAAGAGAGGGGGGGATAAGGTTTCCGTGCTGGATGCACAGGGGAGGCACGAGGTGTACTGCAGCTGAGGGATTAGGCACCAACCATAGCAGTAATCGAAGGTTAAGGTCTAAGCATAACTTCGGCCATGCCACAGTGTGCGTCCAGGACGTCCAGAGCGTGACACGGCGGCATCGTTGCGTTCCCGGTGACTCGTGGGTCCAAATGGAAAAAGGTTTGCACCACTGGGTTCACAAGGATAATACCAAGACAACCAAACTGGCCACACTCAAAAACTCCACACTTCGCAACACAAGATTTTCTGAAAACCGAAGGTACCGAAGGTGCTCGATGAAATGAAAATGGACTTCCACTATTCCAAATGAGCTAGGATTTTTACTGGTGATGTTCTACTGGTAGTTGAGCAATGTGGTCCAGTTTCACTCAATTTGGAGAAGATTTCATGTGTAAACATTTTCGGGTTTCGAAGATGGCAGGAGTGTTCGATGGATGTTCCACAAGAAAAAGTTGGTCCAAATGTTCCCAACTTTTTACCACTGCCTAGGTTTGTTACAAGGAGTGTGTCTATGGAGTTTGAGCTCAATTGAACATTGGTAAGTTGGGATTTGGCAAGATGTCCAAAAATTGGCATATTGGCATGATCAAGGCAAAGTGATTTTTCACACTTCACCTTGGGGTGATCTTATGGATTTGGGTGTCTAAGGACCATGTGGTCAAGGTGACCAAGTCCCATGGTCATAGGATTTTTCTAGATATAGGTTTGCTTGAAGATCTTAAAAAGGCATGAAAATGGCCTTACAAAGGAAGTACCTCAAATATTGCTCAAATGGGTTTGGCCTCAAAAGATGAAGTGTAGGGAATGCAAAAATATTCATCCCCTGATTTTATCAGAATTTCTGGAGATGCATAGCTTGACTCAAACATCTCGGGACCAGAAATGGCATTTTGGAAAATAACGCTCAACTTGGAAATATTGCATTGGAGAATGCAATATTTTTGCATGGATTGTCTTTATATGAATATGGGAGTCCTCTGGTATTTTTAGTGGAATTTCTCCGGCTATGGAAATAGGCTTCCCTTTGGTAGGTAGAGAAAAGGGTTTTAAAAGGTTCGATAATTAGGGCTAGGGTTTTCGGGAGGAAACCTAAGCATCAAAATTATCACGGGTGATGGAGTGGTTCGTGGATCACTGGGAAATTCTTGAGGGAGCAATTCCCAAGTCCATTCATCCTCAAAAGATTTAAAGAAATATTTAGGATAAGAGGAAAAAGTTTTTCAGGTGTCAGAAAACACCACTAAAATTATGTTTGAATTTTCGGGGTGTTACAGACCTTCCCCCTTTAAAAGAATCTCGTCCTCGAGATTAAGGATGTTGTACAAGATAATTCTTGAACGATCCATTTATACCCCAATTAAAACTTTTCTACAAAATAAAGGAGTTTAACATTCGAGAGATTAACACACCACAAGATTTTTATTAGAACAGTATGATATTTCTACCATACTCAATGCATTTAAAAGATGGCATGGCAGGGGCTCACTCAATCTATCAACATAGGGTCTACTAGCAGGTTTATAAAAATTAAAGCTAAAGTTTTGCTCACCAAACACAAACATGGCAAGATCAAACAACATCTACAGCCAAACTATCAACCAACAACCAAAGATTTATCTTAGGAAAATAATTACCTCAAGTTTGAGAACACAACGGTTTACGGTTTTATTTTAGAAAAGCTGTATATTCATTTTCATGCATACACAGGTTTTGAAAAATTACAGGGTTTCTTTTAAAAGAAAATATCTGTGCCACCGATAATTGGCTCACAGACACCGTGGGATAGGGCTATTCCAAAAATCATTTGCAGTGGTATGGCATAATCATTTCAACCATGCCGGTTATCAAATACACAACATCTACTAAACACTCGACAAAAACTTTTTACTTGCGTGTGGCACATGATCTGTCCCAAGTGGGGAACCATGTATAACACCAAGTAGGTGATTTTTCCAACCTACACACGAGTTAACATCAAGTGAGCGGGGCACCGTGGTTACAGTGTCTCATCAAATACTTTCCACTTAATGGTTAAGCTTGTGCAACACACGCAAAAATATCCTTCGTAATAGAAAATAATGGCATTCAAAGTTTGGGTTAATTTTCAGGTGGGTATATGCGTCTGGGTTCACATATACAGTCTTTGTTTGAAGTGATCTGTCATCTCTTCAAAAACCATTAACTGAAAAAAACGACATGATATTCCATCATGTGTCAACCAAGTGGCTAACAAGAGGATCAGAACACCAAGTTTTATTTCGGCTGATTCGACATCAACCAGAGAGCATACCACAAACTTACATTACAAGCTAACACAAGAAAAACAAACAACCTCACCAATTCTCACCCACCAACATACAAGCGCCACTCGGCTAACTAAACAGGGGTTCTACTCAGCTTGACGGCCTCTGGTAGTCGGTGGAGCGTGGCCGAGACGAAGAGTGGTGTCCACATCTCCATCTCCCGCGGGGTGGGGAATTGCAGGCACGCCCTCGGGTACCGCACCCGTGCTTCGACGGACTGGCGAACTGTAGTTGCTGCTTCTGTCGGGATAGCACGGAGACTGGGTCCTGGCGCATCGCCCGGGATTGGGATCTCCTGACTGCGATCTGGTAGGAGGGAGGAAAGGTTCCTTGATTCCTTAAGCTGTAGGCTAACGTGGTTAAGGTTGCGCCTAGTGGCCACGAGTCCTTCCAACATGGAATCGCAGAGCGTCGACATTGCAACTCTGTAGGCGACGGTGCTGATCATGGCAGGGTCGGCTTCTTCGTTGGTTGAGGTTTGGATCAACTCTGCACCAGGCAGGGGCCTAGCTGGGAAAAAGCGGAACGCTCGACTTTGCGCTATCGCCGGTTCCGAGTGCCGGAGACGAGCGAGGGCTTCCCAGGCTGCTTTCTGGATGGTCTGACTCAGAGTAGGCATGTTTCTACCACGGATCACGTAGGGCTGCTTCGGGCCTGAAGGGTATGGACTGATGTGTACGTTTGCTCGAAATTCACCCCCAGGGAAGGGACTGAACTTCTGAACACAACATAACGAGGGCGAGCATGGCAACCGAGGAGATCACAGACTTTCCTAAGGACCAGTGGAAAGCCGAGGTGATCATCGGCAGTGGTTTCTAGGAGGAAGGAGAGGATCACCGGTGGTTCACTCGGGGCTTTGGGACCGGGGCAAGACATGAGGGTAAGGTTTCGCAGCGGGATCCTACTTCGATGGGGTTGGGTTGCCAAGGTTAGCAGGCGAGGGTGGGGATAAATGGCGGCTAGGACTGGGGTCTCATATATGCTGGGTTTTGTCGGCTCCTTCTCTTGGAAGAAACCGGCGAGCCTCTCTCAGGGAATGGGACAAGTCCTACTGCACCTTACTGTGGACCGACACCAGCCATGCCGGTTAGGCGGAGATGGGTTAAATCCATCGGCTCATTGTCGGGCAAAAGTAAGGCGGGGTTTTCCATGCTAGGGTAGTCTACAGCCAGCCTGGTGCTCTGATACCATGTCTGTGACACCCCTCCCTGGCACATATCACCAGAGAGGCAGTCGTCCCGTGCGCCATCCCAAGATAACTGGCCGCACGTCACAACAGTGTAACATAATGGACATTATTACACAATCAGGCACATCAGTGCTACAAATGGTTTACAAGGCCATCAAGGAATGACGAAATATCAATCCCAGCATGGCACGATACAGAGTTTTAACTGGCAGCGGAAGACATATGAGAGGCTACGGCTTGGAGCGGCTCCACTCCACAGGTTCTGGCTGGGCTACTGATCCTAGCAAGCTCTTGCTCCAAATCCTTGCTAGGGAAGAAGATGGATCTTCGCTGAAACTAGCCATTGGAATAGCCAACGTGAGTACAATGATGTACTCGCAAGTCTAACAACCACTCGACACGAGCAGTCTAACAATCATGCATCAAGGTATACATTGGAAATAAAATCCTACAACATGGCAAGAGTCTACTCAAGATAGACCAATATGATAACATAAAGGTAGCATGGCATCACAAGCAAAACATGGCATAAGCAAACAACAAGAGTATCACCAGTACAGAGTCCAAGCCAGGTGGGGTTGGATCGTATACCGGCAATCAAACAAAGAGGTTACCTGTGACGAGTAGATGACTGTACCAGTTGGTACCACATCTTTCAGGGAGTTTCGTTGTTGCTAGAATGAGATCACGTTTCTCATTCCACAACATCTAGGTTGTCAAGCCTCTAGCCAACTCTGGCTTAATTTCTTGCTAACTATGGCTTTTACTCACGCCAACTCTGGCTGTCATTCCAGCCAACTCTGGCTATCTCCCGGGGCATGCACGGTTGATGTTGGCTCTGGCCTAACTATAGGCTTCCAACGCATCACACCGCCATCCCATTCACCTCACAAGTAACATTCCCTGCATCATCTTATTGTTCATTTAGTGAAATCAGGTTGTTCATCTTTCTTTCAAACAAGTCTTAGGTTTAACCTCCTGACATGACACGGACACACAGTGTGACCGACACTGAACTGTTGTTCCATAACCTTGGAACGAGGCTAGACATCCAGATTTGACACTCTCGAGAGGTTGCAGATACCACCCATCTAAGTGCACCCCACTCAGCCGGTACTTTAGGATATCATCCTTAAGGCAAACTCAGCAAGATACACTCACCTGACCGTTCACGCTACCAAGACACTCCCTGTATAGCCACCGACGCAACTCTATGTCTTATGACGAAGTGAATCCGGCACATCTCCAACCCATGAGCGACGCCTAGCTCGGAACCTTCGCAAGACTAGCCCCGACCACAAAGGTAACCGACTAGACTTGCCAAAATGGTAGCATCAAAGGAGGCTCAATAGGTTACGTAGGTCAAGGCCCGCCCATGTGAGCGACAGTGGCAGTGCTTTCGATGTTCAGATTAGTGGCACCGTGGACTGACCCTATCGTTGTTTGGAGGGGTGTTTCATTAAATCAAGTTTCATCAATCACAAGTCCAAATAACAGAGGATTAGTCCAACACAACAACCACAATAACACAATAATATATCATCAAACGACAAAACATTAGCAACACAATATTTCAAGAAATAGTAGTATCCATGTCCAAACTTAGCAAAATAAAAAGAACGTCAACCGAAAGACTACGGCGGCGATTCCGCCGACCAACGCCTTCTCATTCGACAAGGAAAAGAAAAGTCAATCGGAAGACTACGGTGGCGAACCGCCGACCAGCGCCTTCTCGTTCGACAAGGAAAAGAAACGTCAACCGGAAGACTGTGGCAGCGATTCCGCTGGCAAGCGCCTTCTCGTTCGACAAAAGAAAAAGAAACGTCAACCGGAAGACTGTGGCAGCGATTCTGCTGGCAAGCGCCTTCTCGTTCGACAAAAGAAAAAGAAACGTCAACCGGAAGACTGTGGCAGCGATTCCGCTGGCAAGCGCCTTCTCGTTCGACAAAAGAAAAAGAAACGTCAACCGGAAGACTATGGCGGCGATTCCGCCGACCAGCGCCTTCACAGATCAAATACAAAATATAACAGAGTTGGTTTGCGTCGACCGGGTGACTACGGCGGCAATCCCGCCGACCAGCGCCATCACAGATCGACATTAATATTTTAGTGAGACGGCGACGATTCCCCAGTCCATTGTCTCAAGAAAGGTGTGTGTTTGATAAATATTAACAATACATAATATGACCAAGCAAGTATGATAAATAAATATGCTACATAATATGCAACATGGCAGGAGCAATATTACAGGTCTCATATTAAACAAGGACAACAAACAGACATTCATAAATATAACAGCAGACAGACAAAAACATAAACACCCGGCATGGTAATAAGCAAATAAACAAACAAACACTGCTGGGCTGCTCATAGCAAGTGGTTAGCTTGCCTTCGAAGACGGGGATCCACTGGGTTCGGAAAGGTCGGGGTGATTCCGCGGCGTAGGGCAGCGATAGCCCCGTTCCACGGACTCCGGAATGCACATATAAAAGGGCACCCCATAGAACTATTTTGGAATGAGATGAAATCAGTACCACCGGAAAGAGCTCGTCGAGACGAAGATTTAGAAATTTGAATCACTCCGATCGGAGCTACGGTTTAAAAGTTGTGGATGTTTGAAAGTTGGTCCAGCAGGAAAAGAAAAAACTGGACCGGGGAAAAAAAACTGCCGGGCCGCAAATGGGCACGGCCCGCACGCGCGCGTGCTCAGCGCCAGCGCGGGCAGGCCGCTGGTGGGCCGTTCAGCCTGCTGCTGGCTGCTGGACCGGGCTGAGGAAAACGGTTCGCAACGGAGAAGGAAAACGGGAAAAAGAAGAACGGATCGACGCGGTCGTCTTCTTCGTGCTGGCCTGCGCACGGGAGGCGGCCGGCGCCGGCGCTGCAGGCGACGGGAGGCCAGGAAGAGGACGGGGGCGAGGTGCGGGGGCACCGCCGCACTCGGGGACGGCTCCAGCGCGCGGGGGAGAGGCCGGGGCGTCGCGTGCATGCTCAGCCGAGCTCGGCCAACGCGGCCATGGCGGGTCAAGCACGCCGCCGTCTGCTGGAGCAGCACGGGGACCGGCCGATGGTGGGTTAGAGCTAGCCGCGGCCACCGCGCCCAGGGGATGCTTCGGCCAGGAGGGGGAGGCCACGGTTCGGGGTGCTGCCATGCTCTTCGAGCTTCGGCCATGGTGGTCGCAGCTGGCGGCGGTGATGGCGACCACCCCTTCCTCTTGCGTGAGCTCCAGGGGTGGTGGGGAGTGAGGTGAGCGAGAGAGGAGGCTCGGCTAACCAGAGCAGGCTACGGAAGGGAGGAGAAGGTGGTGGCCGTGCTGCCTTAAAAGGAGCCGTGGTCACCGATGTCTCTGGCTGCAGTGGAGTGGATAAGAGAGGGGGGGGGGATAAGGTTTCCGTGCTGGATGCACAGGAGAGGCACGAGGTGTACAGCAGCTGAGGGATTAGGCACCGACCATAGCAGTAATCGGAGGTTAAGGTCTAAGCAAAACTTCAGCCATGCCACAGTGTGCGTCCAGGACGTCCAGAGCGTGACACGGCGGCATCGTTGCGTTCCCGGTGACTCGGGGGTCCAAATGGAAAAAGGTTTGAACCACTGGGTTCACAAGGATAAGACCAAGACAACCAAACTGGCCACACTCAAAAACTCCACACTTCGCAACACAAGATTTTCTGAAAACCGAAGGTACCGAAGGTGCTCGATGAAATGAAAATGGACTTCCACTATTCCAAATGAGCTAGGATTTTTACTGGTGATGTTCTACTGGTAGTTGAGCAATGTGGTCCAGTTTCACTCAATTTGGAGAAGATTTCATGTGTAAACATTTTCGGGTTTCGAAGATGGCAGGAGTGTTCGATGGATGTTCCACAATAAAAAGTTGGTCCAAATGTTCCCAACTTTTTACCACTGCCTAGGTTTGTTACAAGGAGTGTGTCTATGGAGTTTGAGCTCAATTGAACATTGGTAAGTTGGGATTTGGCAAGATGTCCAAAAATTGGCATATTGGCATGATCAAGGCAAAGTGATTTTTCACACTTCACCTTGGGTGATCTTATGGATTTGGGTGTCTAAGGACCATGTGGTCAAGGTGACCAAGTCCCATGGTCATAGGATTTGTCTAGATATAGGTTTGCTTGAAGATCTTAAAAAGGCATGAAAATGGCCTTACAAAGGAAGTACCTCAAATATTGCTCAAATGGGTTTGGCCTCAAAAGATGAAGTGTAGGGAATGCAAAAATATTCATCCCCTGATTTTATCAGAATTTCTGGAGATGCATAGCTTGACTCAAACATCTCGGGACCAGAAATGGCATTTTGGAAAATAACGCTCAACTTGGAAATATTGCATTGGAGAATGCAATATTTTTGCATGGATTGTCTTTATATGAATATGGGAGTCCTCTGGTATTTTTAGTGGAATTTCTCCGGCTATGGAAATAGGCTTCCCTTTGGTAGGTAGAGAAAAGGGTTTTAAAAGGTTCGATAATTAGGGCTAGGGTTTTCGAGAGAAAACCTAAGCATCAAAATTATCACGGGTGATGGAGTGGTTCGTGGATCACTGGGAAATTCTTGAGGGAGCAATTCCCAAGTCCATTCATCCTCAAAAGATTTGAAGAAATATTTAGGATAAGAGGAAAAAGTTTTTCAGGTGTCAGAAAACACCACTAAAATTATGTTTGAATTTTCGGGGTGTTACAGGGGTGCGCCGGCCACTAGGTCCTAGCCGCACCCCATGCTAGCCGCATGGGCCCTAGGGCCAGCCGCACCACCTCCTCAAGGGGGTCGGCCCCATATGGGCCTTTCTGATGTAGGTTGGTCCCGATTTTCACGGATTTGTGCGGAGGGAACGATGAACACGAAGAACAAGTGATGAACACAAGAACACAAGAGGGGAAAACTCGCAAATCAAGATAACTAGCAAGTAGCAACTCAGCAAGATTCAATTGGTAACAAATCCCCTAGGGCAGCCCCAATTCTCTTCTCCCAAGCACACCTTACTCTTAGGATTGTTTGTCCAATTGGTCAATCCAACCAATCCAATCTAGCCACTACAAGAGGGAAGATTAGCAAGTAATCGCAACTACAAGAGAAAGCGTTGGTATACACGAAGGGATCTTCTCTACAAGGAGAGGCCTTGGTTCATCTTCACAAGGGGAGGCCTTGATTCATCTCCAAAGAAGGAAAGAGATATTTTGAGAAGAAGGAGCAAGGCTCTACTCTAATCTCAAATCATTGTCTAACCCTAGATCTGGAGGGGAAGGGGTCTATTTATAGTCAAAGTCACGAGGTGGGTGAAAAGGTGGGGTACAAGGCCACACGGGCCCGTCAAGCGCGCAGGCTGAACGACTCAGGGAAACCTGCCTTGGGGCCGGCCGAGGCTGGTGTGGAGGCCGACCTGGGGGCTGGCTCGGGGGCCGGTTCGAGGCCGGTCGTGTCTGGTGGAGGCCCGGCCCTGTGGCCGGCCCAGGCCAGCTGGGAGGCCGGCTGCCTCGGGGCCCAGGCCGGCTGGAAGGCCGGTTGAGTCGGGAGGCGGGCCGGCCTGGAGGCCGGCCGTGTCTGGAAGCAACCGGCCCTGGGGCCGGCCTGGCTGGCTGGGAGGCCGGCTCTCCAGTCTTCTCCGCTGCTTCTCCCTCGTCTTGCGTCATCTCTTGGCCATCTTCTTGGGTCTTCTCTTGGTCATCTTCTCCACTCCATTGTGGGTTGTCATCAAGGTGGTTCTGAGTATGCACAAAGTATCCGAATGAAGTAGCAACCCATTCAAAGGAGTGTCGAGTCACACATAGATAGGAGTGAATTCACCTTATCATGGAGAGCTTTGACTCTTGCTCTTGTCATTGGGCCACTTGTTGTAGGAGCGTAGGGGGCTACATCATCTCCCCCCCCCTTGGAAAAGAGTCGTCCTCGACTCTTGGTCATCCTCATCGCTTGATGTTCCAAGGTATGGCGATAGGTCGGCGACGTTGAAGGTGTCATGGACCAAGTGTTTGGAGTGGAGATGTCGATCTTGTAGGCATTGTCGTTGATGCGCTTGATAACCTTGAAAGGTCCATCTCCACGAGGGTGAAGCTTGGACTTCCTTGCATCCGGAAAGCGATCTTTGCGAAGGTGTAGCCAAACAAGGTCTCCTTCTTCAAATATCATGGCGCGCTTGTGTTTGTTCATCTTCGTAGCATGGTCTTTGTTGTGCTTCTCAAGCGTAGTTCTTGTTTCCTCATGGAGCTTCTTCATGTAAGCGGCTCGCTTGTCGAAGTCCATGTTAACTTGCTCACGGAGTGGAAGTGGTAGCATGTCGAGCGCGGTGTAGGGGTTGGAGCCATAGACGATCTCGAAGGGTGTTCTCTTTGTTGCGCGTGTAGTGCTCGATTGTAGGCGAACTCGGCGTGTGGGATGCACTCTTCCCAATTCTTCAAGTTAGGCTTGATCAACACACGAAGGAGTGTAGATAGGCTTCGGTTCACCACTTCGGTTTGGCCATCGGTTTGAGGGTGGTATGCGGTGGAGAATAGTTGCTTGATTCCCATCTTGGCCATCAAAGTCTTCCAAAAATAGCTCACGAACTTGTCACGATCCGACACAATGGTCTTGGCACGCCATGAAGACGGACGATTTCCCTGAAAAACAAAGTAGCAATGTGTGAAGCATCGTCGCTCTTGTTGCAAGGTATAAAGTGTGCCATTTTAGAGAAGCGATCAATGACGACAAAGATGGAATCCTTGTTTGTTTTAGTGCGTGGGAGTCCTAAGACAAAATCCATAGCTATATCGGACCATGGGTGATGTGGAATAGGCAAAGGTGTATATAACCATGAGAGTTTAGAGTAGACTTAGCTTTGAGACATGTAGAACATCGTCGAACTAGGCGTTCCACATCACGCTTCATTCTGGCCAATAGTAGTTGGTGGCGAGCATGGCGTAGGTCTTGTCGCGGCCAAAGTGACCCATGATCCTCCATGAGATTCCTTCAAAAGGACCAAACGAAGCGAAGACTCGGGTATACATAGTTTGTTAGCCTTAAACAAGAAACCTTGTGCAAATAGAAATCACCAATTCCTTTGTGCTCCGAACATTGAGCGAAAATGTCTCCAAAGAAAGCATCGGTAGCATACAACTCTTTATCTCATCCAAACCCAAGACACTAATGTCAAGACGTGTAAGTAGGTTGGCCTTGCGGGATAGAGCATCCGCGACCACATTGTCTTTACCTTTCTTGTATTTGATTACAAAGTGAAAGACTCAATGAACTCAACCCACTTAGCATGTCTTTTGTTCAAATTTGTTTGACTTTTCAAATATTTCAAGGATTCATGGTCGGAATGAATGACAAATTCCTTAGGACGAAGGTAATGTTGCCACACATCCAAAACACGAACCAAAGCAAATAACTCTTTGTCATAAATGGGGTAATTCAAGCGAGCTCCATCTAGTTTCTCACTATGGTATGCGATGGGTCTACCATTTTGCATAAGCACTCCACCAATGCCCAATCCACTTGCATCGCATTCAATCTCAAATGTCTTAGAGAAATCCGGAAGGGCAAGGAGTGGTGCTTCGGTTAATAACCGTTTGAGCTCATTGAAAGCAAAATCATGTGCATTGCCCCAAATGAAAGGTACATTTTCTTTGTAAGTTCATGGAGGGGGCAAGCAATTGTGGAAAAATCCTTGATGAAACGGCGGTAAAATCCGGCAAAACCAAGAAAACGTCTCAACTCCTCAAGTGACATCGGAAAAGGCCAAGTCCGAATTGCTTGTATCTTTGCTTCATCAACTTCGACTCCATCCGAAGAAACAACAAAACCCAAGAAAACAAGTTTGTTGGTGGCAAAAGTGCACTTAGAAAGATTTGCATAAAGCTTTTCATTGCGAAGAACCAACAAAACTTGAGCAACATGAGAAGTGTGCTCTTCCAAAGATTTGCTATAGATAAGGATGTCGTCAAAGTATACCACAACAAATTTCCAATGAAAGGACGCAAAACATGATTCATGAGACGCATAAAAGTAGAAGGTGCATTGGAAAGACCAAATGGCATGACAGCCACTCATAAAGACCAAGCTTTGTTTTAAATGCGGTCTTCCATTCATCACCTTCACACATCGTATTTGTGATATCCACTTTTAAGATCAATTTTGGAGAATATAGCGGAACCACAAAGCTCATCAAGCATATCATCAAGTCGAGGGATAGGATGGCGATACCGAACGGTGATGGCGTTGATGGGCGACAATCCATGCAAAGGCGAAGAGTGTTGTCGTGCTTGGGTACCAAGATGACGGGCACGGCGCACGGACTCAAGCTCTCGCGGATATGTCCCATGGCAAGAAGTTCTTGTATTTGCCGCTCGATCTCCTTTGTCTCTCGGGGTTGGTGCGGTAAGGAGCGCGGTTTGGTAGCGGTGCGCCGGGAACAAGGTCGATGCGGTGCTCGATTCCGCGTAGAGGAGGTAGTCCCGGTGGCACTTCTTGAGGGAAGACATCTTCAAAGTCCTTCAAAAGAGACAACAAAGAAGGAGGAAGGTTTGTGAAAGTGTTAGTCATAGAAACTTCACCCTTGCATATGAGCACATAGTGGAGGGTGGATGGGTTCTCTCTCAACTCCCTCATCTCTCTCTTTGTGGCAAATAGTGTAAGTTTTGTGGGAACTCTCTTTGAAGTGTCACACTCATTTGGCTTGTGGCTCTCACTCACTTTATGGTGGGTCTCTCGCTCACCACTCATCTCACTAGACGAACGATCTTGTTGTGCCCTTGCAATAGTCTTGGCGTTGTCGGCGATGACTTGACTTGGTGTCATGGGACGAAGGACGAAGGTCTTGTCGTTGTTCTTGAAGCTATAGTATTTGTCCTTCCATCATGCATAGCACCCTTGTCAAATTGCCAGGACGCCCAAGAGTAAGTGACAAACGTTCATAGGCACAACATCACAATCAACCGTATCTTCATAGGCTCCAATCTTGAAGGACACTTGCACCATGTGTTGAATCTTGACGGCTCCGGTATCACTCAACCATTGCACATGGTAAGGATGTGGGTGCTTCTTGAACTTCAAGTTGAGCTTATCACAAAGTTCTTTGCTCGCTAGTTGTGGCAACTTCCACCATCTATGATGACCTTGATGGACTTTCCATTGATTCCCGCTCTTGTTTGAAACAAGTTGCATCTTTGGTCTTCTTCCACTTGAACATTGGTGGTTAAGCTCTTGCCACAACCAAGGAAGGGTTGTTGTCGCCATCACAATATATCTCACTTTCTTCTTCTTGAGCACTTTGCATTGTGGCGACCTTGTTCAAAGCATTGTACTCATCTTCACTCATAGATTCATACTCTCCCATGTCATTGATGATCATGACCTTCTTGTTGGTGCACTCAAAAGATTTGTGCCCTTGTCCGCCGCACTTGTAGCATTGCAAAGTCTTGTGCCGGACGAAGATCCTTGAGGCGCCTTGGTAGGGGAGGTACTTTCTTGAAAGGTTGAGGCGCTTGAGGTGTCGATGTAGAGACTCTTGGAGGACCTCGAGTGTTCGCTTGAGGAAGAGCTTGTGAAGGTGTAGGAGTTGACGAAGAAGGCTTGTTGGCGAAGAATGCCTTTGTCTTGAGGTATTTGAGCTCTTCAAGCACGTGGCGCTCGGCCTTGGAAGCTTGATGTACTAGCTCAACCAAAGAGGCATATGGTTGGAACTCCACGATCTTCTTGATGGATAGTTGAGGCCATTCATGAAACGAGCCATGGATTGCTCTTCGTACTCGTTGACATTGGCTCTCATCATGGAGATTTCCATCTCCTTGTAGTACTCATCAACCGACTTCAACCTTGCTTCAACTCTTGCAACTTCTTGTATAAGTCTCTAGTGTAATGGCTTGGCACGAAGCGCTTGTACATTGTTTCTTTCATTTCAACCCAAGTGTCAATTGGTTGTTGGTGGTTAGCGACGCGAGCATCTTGTAGTTGTTCCCACCACAAGAGGGCATACTCTTCAAACTCCATCGAGGCTAAGGCAACCTTCTTGTTGTCGGAGAAGCGTTGCACGCGGAAGATCTTGTCAACCTTGAGTACCCATGAGAAGTAAGCTTCCGGATCACTTGTGCCGTAGAACTTGGGTATGTCAAAGCGGACGTTGGTCAAGTCATCATAGTCGTCATGGCCACCACGTGGGAATGCACGTCCACGTCTCCTTCGATTGAGTCCATCACCATTGTGTTGGCTTGACTCGTTATCACTTGACTCGGAACGTTGGTGTTGTGACGATCATTGAAGCGGTTGCTCTTGTTGAGGAACGGGTTGTTCGTTATTGTTCGCATTGTCATGATTTTGATGACGTGGCCTTGGAGGATGACGGGGTGACGTCCTTGTTCACCAAAGTCATTCGCACCCGGAACGCCATTGTCATTAGCCAATGGGTCATGACGATCACGTTGTTGCGGTGGTGGTGATGGTATGCGTTCGTGACGTTCATCATTTTGGTGAGGTTGTTCTTGATGCGCATTGGCATTGTTCGCGTGAAGATCATGTGGTTGTTCAACGTAGGAGGAGGTCGTTCATGGGCGTCGCGCCTTGGTCATGTTGACGTTCTTGTCGAGGTTCATGACGTCCATGACGTGCTTGTGTCGACCTTGAGGTGCTTCTTGTACGGCTTGAGCGTGAAGAAGCTCGTTGTCGCACAAGGTTGTTGAGAGCTTCGGTCACCGCTCCATATGCTTCTTGCGCATGCATGCGTCGTTGAAGTTTCTCTTGAGCTTGAAGACGGCGCTCGTAGCGTCCTAGCCATCACGAAGAAGTGTCGAAGACCAACAACTCCGATTGTGTGACATAGCCATGATCACCGCGAACTCCACCATGGATTTCATCGTCCGAGCTTGAGCTTCCGTTTGTACTTCCCCTAAACATTTTCTCAAGAACAAGTGAGATGTGTGGTAAGGAAAACCAAGACAAACTATATCCCAAGTATAATGTGCTTGAGAGGAGAGAATCCGGTTCTAACACCCAACACACACACTTATGAGGATAGGAAGGTATGAAGTGGCAAACGAAACAAGCAAACCGCGAAAGTATATTGTCAAAGGTAGAGAAAATCCACAATGATCAAATTACCAAAGAAACTCCAACCACAAAGTATCAAGAAACACACACAAAAGCGAATGATGGGTTGGGCGACCAAAGGGCGAGCACTCGAAGATAGACAACCTAACGAAGACTACGTGCTCAAATGTCACCCAACACAAGAGGACGCTAGCTCAATTGCTTTTGATGGGCAACGGATTTGCACAAGAGTTACACACTCACACTCACTTTGGCGGTTTCAGCTTTGTCGCAACCTACAAGAGATGATACTTGGCACTACTTATTCTTTTCTTTTCTCTTTCTTTTTTTTTTTGATTTTTGCTTTTTGACGATGATTCCTTCTCTTTTGCTAGTGCCAAGATCTCTAACGATACACACTCGCCAATACTTTAAGACAATCACTCGACAAGTGCAATGCCCCGCAATATCAAAGAGCTAGTCCGATAGGTCAAGTACGCGAAAGGAAGAAGGGTTCACAACGGATTACGATGCGGGAAATGTCGAGTCCTTGGTGTCGTCTTTGCTTGGCGTTGATGACGCGTTGCTGCGGAAGCTTGTCGATGTTGTAGACGTTGCACACACCGGAAAAGGACTCAAACAACAAAGGAGAATTGCCAAAACGAACCGAGGAAAACGAAGGAAAAACAAATTTTCTGGGAAACCCAGCCTGGGGGCCGGCCTGGGCCGGTTGCGTCGGGTTGGGGTCCGGCCTCTGGCCCGGCTTGGGCCGGTTGTGGGGCCGGTTGAGCCTGGAACTCGAAATCCGCGAATTTTTGGGCGGAAAGGCGGCCTGAAAACCCGATTTCGTGGGAAATTGGCAAAATTAAGGCTAGGGAACGCAAACAAGGGTGGAGGGGGTCCTAAAGCAACAGATCCATGGATCAAAACTACCAAAAACTCATCAAATCGACCAAATCGCTCGAATCCCAAAATGGCTATTTTTGGTGGAAATTTTTGAATTTCTCAAAACAAAGAAAAATTTGGTGGATTTTGGTGGAAACACAAAACAAATCCGTGTCAACCTAGAGCTCTGCTACCATATGATGTAGGTTGGTCCCGATTTTCACGGATTTGTGCGGAGGGAACGATGAACACGAAGAACAGGTGATGAACACAAGAACACAAGAGGGGAAAACTCGCAAATCAAAGATAACTAGCAAGTAGCAACTCAGCAAGATTCAATTGGTAACAAATCCCCTAGGGCAGCCCCCAATTCTCCTCTCCCAAGCACACCTTTCTCTTAGGATTGTTTGTCCAATTGGTCAATCCAACCAATCCAATCTAGCCACTACAAGAGGGAAGATTAGCAAGTAATCGCAACTACAAGAGGAAGCCTTGGTATCCACGAAGGGATCTTCTCCACAAGGGGAGGCCTTGGTTCATCTCCACAAGGGGAGGCCTTGATTCATCTCCATAGGAGGAAAGAGACATTTTGAGAAGAAGGAGCAAGGCTATACTCTAATCCCAAATCATTGTCTAACTCTAGATCTGGAGGGGAAGGGGTCTATTTATAGTCTAAGTCACGAGGTGGGTGAAAAGGTGGGGTACAAGGCCACACGGGCCCGTCAAGCGCGCAGGCTGAACGACTCAGGGAAACCGGCCTTGGGGACGGCCGAGGCTGGTGTGGAGGCCGGCCTGGGGGCCGGCTCGGGGCCGGTTGGAGGCCGGTCGCGTCTGGTGGAGGCCCGGCCCTGAGGCCGGCCCAGGCCGGCTGGGAGGCCGGCTGCCTCGGGCGGGGGCCCGGCCCTGGGTCCGGCCCAGGCCGGCTGGAAGGCCGGTCGAGTCGGGAGGCGGGCCGGCCTGTGACCCGGCCTAGGCCGGCCTGGAGGCCGGCCGTGTCTGGGAGCAAACCGGCCCTAGGGCCGGCCCAGGCCGGCTGGGAGGCCGGCTCTCCAGTCTTCACCGCTGCTTCTCCCTCATCTTGCGTCATCTCTTGGCCATCTTCTTGGGTCTTCTCTTGGTCATCTTCTCCACTCCATTGTGGGTTGTCATCAAAGTGGTTTCTGAGTATGCACAAAGTATCCGAATGAAGTAGCAACCCATTCAAAGGAGTGTCGAGGTCACACATAGATAGGAGTGAATTCACCTTATCGTGGAGAGCTTTGACTCTGGCTCTTGTCATTGGGCCACTTGTTGTAGGAGCCGAAGGCCAGGCTACATCACTTTCCCTCCGGGATTTGGCCCATTTAGGTGGGCTGCCCCAATTTTCCCTTTTATTCAATATTAAATTAATATTTAAATATATAATTCATAATTAAATATATTTTCATATTATTTAATCTCCTGTGGCTCTGTAACAACTTCCAGACCACTCCGAACTATCTTCGGTCTTCCCTGGAACCCTTCCGATTCCACCGGAACCTTCCCGCTTCATTCTCTCTCTCTATTTCTATTATTCCGATAATTCCAAAACGTTCTCCAAGCGTCGTCAAGACCTTAAGTGTGTTACCCTACGGTTCGAGAATACTCCAGACATCGTCGAGACCCCTCGCTCGCCAATGACCATCGGGGAGACCTGGATGGCTATGACGGTCCCTGTGCATTCTACGAATATCGTCGTTGAACCATAAATATGAATATTCACTCCCTTTGTTCCTTCGATACTACCCTTGTCCGAGATACGATCGTGAACATCCTATGCTTTGTTTTATCTCGTTATCGACAAGGGTACGGATGGCAATGGGTACCCGATACTCGCTAACCCGACAGGTACCCGCACTAAATGGGGAGGGTTTGGTGACGATTTACACCCGCGGGTGTGCTTAGCCATAAAAATCTAGACCCGCCGGGTCTAGCGGAGGCAGGTATGGACTATGGAGGTGCCAAACCCGCACCCGCCAACCCGCAGACCCGACAAAAACACTGCCACGCATGCACCTAATACACTCTCCACGCATGCACCACACATTGCCACACCGCAGGCAACACCACACCACCCACGCGTCCATGCACGCACACAACACACACAGCACGCACGCACACATCACATCCCACACCACGCACGTAGGGCAGCACTACACACACCAATACACCACGCACGCGGCCACCGCCCTGCTCTTTCTCTCCTTTACATCTCGATCTCATCCAACGCAGCCGCCGCACCCCTGCTCTGCTCCTCCTTCGGTCCTTTCCGCATCTCTCCTGCACGCCTGAGCTCTGCCGCCACCGCACCCCTGCTCTGCTCCTACTTCGGTCCTTTCCGCATCTCTCCTACAGGCCAAGCTCTGCCGCCTCGAGCGCTCCGACGCCGCGTGCACCCTGCGCCGCATCGGCGGGCATCCTGCTCCGCCGGAGGCGTCCTGCGTCGCCGCGTGCGCCCTGCGCCGCCCCTCGGCCTCAGTCGCCTCGTGCACCCTGCGCCGCCACTGCGCGTCTGAATTGGTGGGTACCCGTCGGGTCCCGCAAACCCGGCGGGTGGCGGGTATGGTGGCGCGCTGGACCCGCCGATGGGTATGGGGGCGGGTGGCGGGGGCGGGGAGAAGGGGCGGGTGCGGGTATGGGGGTGTCAAACCCGCACCCGAACCCGGCGGGTGCCATCGGAGACAAGGGCTACTTAACTCGTTCTGTGGTATTACATCCCCATGACCTAGTCATACGCTGCGCAGCTTTATAGATGTAATCTCACCAAGTAGGCCCAGAGTATCTTTCCATCACGCGGATGAACAAATCCGCTCTTGATCCATAGGCCTCAACATAACTCTTTTGAATATCCAAGTGTCCCACCTTTATAGTCACCCATTTATGGACTGACGATTGATGCACTGAAAGTACTCTCCGGAGGCAGCGATTAATATGATCTCACAGTCTAAGGAATAAACTACCATATTACTTTCCTATTGCAATTATGAACTTCGTGACACGATCCTTTTTGCAATACTTTGTTGGGTATGTCCATCATTTTATTCCGCTAATAAAATGACCTCATCATCAACTATATAAATATCCATGATCGGGAATTCTCGATCATCAGTTGAGTAATGAACTAGTTTGTATAGAGGCTTACTAGGGACCTTGGTTTGTTTACATACCACACGTGTATTAACAATTCTGATTAATACAGTTATAGCACGGTATAAAACTTATTATAAACTTAATGAGATAATGCAATAAATACTTAATATTTATTTGCCTCTAGGGCATATCCCCTTCAGGATGGATATGCCGGACCCCTCGGGTCTTAGCGACGGCCAGTATTTGTGAACGTCTCTGATTTAGTCAATATTACGACGGGCACTTTTGTTGGCCGTCTATATATTACAGACGGTTCGTTTTCTCGGCCGTCTGCGGGGCTGAGGTCATTACAGCCGGCTCCAGGAAACCGGCTCCAATTCTCTGGGGCCGGCTCTAATGTAAGGTTCTATACTAGTGGTTTGTTGCTGGTGGTAGTGTGGGGGTATTAGGGGAGGTGGGGAAGAAGATTATTTTTTCTTGTTAGGTGACAAACCCTTGCGCTGGACGCGAGCGTCGTGAGACAACACTTGATCTATATAGACCTTGATTTGTTCATTTTCAAAAAGGGTTTGTCTAAAACTATTTTTCAGCTAAATAGTGATATTGACCACCATATAGTCGCGTCCTAAATCTAATTAAGCGGGGCTAATCCAGCTATTCTAGTTGGTCTATTACATTTTAGTGTGGTGGGTTTAAAATAATAACTTTCACGAAAACAACTTCTCTCCTTTAGGGGGTTGTTCGTTTAATCCTCTCGCCATGTTGACTAGAGTGGACGGGAGGGGTTTTAACTTGCATGGGATTTAATCCACCTCAATCCGTGTCTCAATTTGTGTCGATCCTCTTCAAAATTTTGCAAACCAACATGGCCTAAAAACCACTTTAATGTATGAATAGCGATTTGTCTTTTTGTGAGTAATACTCAACGGAAAAAAACGCGAGTATAGCAAAATAGTGTCGGCCTTAAAATACGCTATTAGGGTGCTATATCGCGTAATAGCAAGCTATTAGCGAGACATTGTACACTGATTTATTTAGCGAGAGAAGTTTCAAAACGCTACAGCGCGCTATTTTTTTCCATTGTTAGATTACACTTAGAGAAAGTATATCGCAGCAGTGGAACATGGGGTTCCCTGATGCTGCCAAAGTGGGTCCACCACTGGGGCCCACCAAGAAGATGGACAAGGCAAGGAGTCAAGATCAGCAGATGGGTCAGCTCATCTGCCCCAAGGAAACCCGACAAGTTCGACATCGACACGCTGCGGCTAAGGACCAGGTGACCTTCCGGGGTCATCCGTTGCCCGGAGAACAAGGCGGAGTACCCGCGGATCCGTGCGCCTGGCAGGAGGCCAGGCGTACCCCCGGGTCCTCCATCCATACCGCCAAGAGGATAAGAACGCCAGCTCGCGCCGGAAGCTGGTAGAAGGCTTGGGCGCCAAGACGAAGGATGCGCCCTGGCGACGTCGCCACGAGCATGGTTGGTGGGGCGGACAGGCTTTGTCCGTCCCACCTTTCCCAAAGGGCGGACGACCGCGCCACCCTCCAGAAGATACTTGGAGGAGAAGAGGCCACGTCTCCTCCAAAGACCACCGGGGGGTTCTCCCGCCAAAAACCCCTCACGCCCCTCGCGTGCCCATGTCAGATCCCCTTAGCCTATAAAAGGAGGACCATGGCACCGAGGAGAGGAAAGGAAGAAACGGACGGAAGCAAGGCTAGACTAGGGTTTGGAGAGTAGAGATAGAGAGGTGATCTCCCCAGGGCAGGATCTGCTCTCCGTCTACCTCCGGCCGGAACACTGCCGGGTTCATCCCAGAACACCCTTGTACACCACACCATGATGAACACTTCAATCCAGACATGCAGGTGTAGGGCTTTTAGCCTCCAGGCGGCCTGAACCTGGGTAAACTCCGTGTGTCTCTCTGTGTTGTTTGCGTGCCTGTCCCTACGAAGAACTCGACGATCTTGCTCCCGGGTAAGGCGTCTTCCAGCCTCCTTCGTGCCCCGTGCCGAACCTAAAAAGGGGTATCCTCTACTCCCGGTGTCCGTGACCCGAGACACGACATCTGACGCGCCAGGTAGGGGGCGCAAGCGCTGGATTCGTCTTCATCAACCTCAAGTTCTGCGTCAACTTCTTCGACAAGTTCTACGTCAAGCTCTTCGTCCGCGGCAAGATCAGCAACCTGATTTTTGTCTGCGACAAAAACTGCCTCAAACTTTTCTTACAAGAGCATCAGCACCCTCCGGTCAAAGTGGGAGGTCGCCTCGTCAGCAAGCGGAAAACATGTCGGGAACTCGGGAGGTCCTTGGTGAGCCGGCAAGCCAGTCAACTCGGAACAGCTGGGGGCTAGAGGAAGCTTTGGGTGCAGCCCGAGCGCTTCTCTCTTTCCCACCAGACCAGTGCAAGAACGATCCCCGTGCGAAGGCATGGATCGCTAGCTTGGAAAGTCTGTTGAACTACGCTCACCAATGCCACGCTCTCACGAGTTCTGCCCCGACTGTCGACGTCGGCGCCGCCATCCCTGCACCAGCACCACCGGAGGAAGAGCAGCCCGAGGATCCTCATGGCAAGAGGCCCATTGAGCCTCTTCACGAAGGCACTGGCCAGAGCTCCAATCCCCGGCGGCGCTCCCGGGAAGAGATGGAGGGTCAGACAGGCCAGCACCTCAAAACTTGCTGCACGCCGTACCCAGCAACCGTCCTCGATCTCTACCGCCTGGAGCAAGAGACTGGGGAGACGCTGCATCATTACATCTGGAGGTTCCGGGGCATCGTCGACCGCATTCCCCCGGCCGATCTCCGAGAGGTCTCCATCATCGTTGTCTTCCACGTCAACGTCCGCAACCTGAAAATGCGTGAGAAGCTGAGCCTTCATGCTGTGAACACGTTGGAAGACTTGTGGAACATAGCTGACCGATGCGCCCGAGCAGAGGAAGCTCTCAACCTTCCTCCCCGCCAGACTCGCTGAAACATGTCACCGCAAGGTGTACTCGGAAGTATCAAGTTATCGTTCAAGAGCTCCTGTGGTCATCAAAAGATAAGTCTTCCCCGAGCGAGTCAACTCTGTGTTGAGCTATCTATTTCGCGGGTATAAAACATGTGTAAAAACCGGGAACGTGGCTCGACCGTCGAGCGAGCACTCATGGGGTAGCGACTCTCCCGGGGGTAAAAAGCGGTGCGAGACCTGATACTCCCCGGGGACGTGCGTGCCAACAGAGTGAGCGGCCTTCTGGGAATCGGTAGGGCTTGTGAGTGCATTTCTGACCAGTCAGGGCCTCACAGGTGAGCTTACATCCCCGAAGGATCCCTCAGAAAGACGTGGAGACAGTAAAAACATGATAAGCTCAGTAAAAATACCCGCAAAATAGAGTAGCAAAGCGAGTTCTAGCATATTACATCGAAGTTTTGGAACCAAAGCACGAGATCTGACTCAAAGTTTATTACATTTGGGGCACAAGGTGCTCGAATGTTTTGCAGGAAATCTAGTGGCGCGGAAACATCTTCGCGGCAATCGCGGTCGCGGGAGCGTTCATCGCCTGAAGAGAGCCCTTGGAGGGGGACGAGGCCGTGAAGTCCGGCATGACGACATCCGGGTTGGCCTCCCGGAACACCGCCATCACAGAAGCTGCTGTCAGCTTGCTCGCCTCGTGTTTATCATCAACGAGTTGGGCAGCCATCTTGTTCTTGAAGGTCCGAACATCGACGGCCACCTTCTAGATGAATTCCGTGACGGGGGGCAAGCTCTGGCAGTTCGGCTCCAACGTTGGAAGTGCAGTCCTCAGGTTCAGCCGCTCCACCCGTTTCGTGGCCTCTTGGCTAGCCTCCACGATCATGGCAAGGCCTTCCTGGATGAAGCGGCGAAGTTCTGACAGCTCAATTGATACTTGGGAGTTGACCTGGGTCAGCTTCTGGTTGTTCTCCTTCAACCCCACAAGCTCGTTGTTCCGCTTCTTCACGGATTCTTCAAGTTCAGATATCTTTCGGCCGTCCTTCTCGGCCTGCTGTTGCAAAGTGCGGACGGACTCTCGCTCCTGATGGAGGGTCTTCTTGATATTCTCGAAGATCTGGTTGTTTTCCTCCTCCTTAAGCTGGTGGCTCCTGATCTCCTTGTCCTTGGCCTCGAGCGCCTCCCGGTGGTGGTCGGTGGCATCCTTCAGGCGTTTTTTTCCGTTTCCTGCTCTAGCTGCAGCTTCTGGCTTTCCAAGGATTTGACTTTTTTAGCCAGCTCGGCCTCCCGGGTCATCAACCGTTGCTCCCTCGCCGCCATGTCCTGCTCGCGTCGCTTGTTCTCAGCTTTCCGCTCAGCACCTTTCTGTTCAAGGGACTCCCACAGGCTGGAAACCTGGATTGCAAGACGATTCAGCTTACCCATTCCTCTCTGGATCAGATCTTCAGCTTTTCCAATTATTTCCACGATGGCCGCCTCGCGACCATTGTACTCCTCGTCCAACTGGTGCATCCCGCGGAGAATGGCGTCCATGGCATTCTCCCCACTGATAGTAATCTGGGGAGCAGCTTCCGGAGAGCTCCCCGGGGCATTTCAACCCTCAAACACTTAGCCGTGAGGTCCTCCTTAATCCTCGTCAGCTCAGCGATCTCTTTGCTGGCTCCTGAGTCTGTGGAGAAGTTGGTAAACGTCCTCGGAGTCAACCCAGTCATCAGCGAGCTCTCCAGCAAATCAGGGGAGACCTCAGGACCCGGCGCCTCGCCACGGTTTTGGCCTGGAGCAAGGATCATAGTTTGAGTCCCAGCCACGCGCGAGCTAGGCGTGCCTTTTGGACACCTCCTGGGCATCCGAAGGAGTGAAGGAAGGCAGCTTTTCTTGGCTAGCGACGCCAAGCAGGTCGCCTGGGGAAAATATGTTCGCCACATAAGCATCTGGAAACAAGAAACCATCAAGCACACTGAAGACATGAAACCAGAGCGGCATAACCCGGGAGTCCGAGTGTACCTGCTTGCTCTGGCGCCTGGACCTTCTCTGGGGCGGGCCGGGGAGGCCACAGTCATGCTCCCCACCCCGCTCCCGCGGCGACCATCAACTTCCGCCAGTGGGGGAGGGAACATCCCTCCACCGCAAGCTCCGAAGCTGTGGCGGTGTCGTCCTCCGCCGCGCCGCGTCGCCTCTTGCTGGCCTCCAGGGAAGGCGTACCCCTGCACCGACACATGGTCACTTTCCTTGGGGAGGCGAGAAATGCAAAAAGCTGGAAGAAGATCGGGGAAAAGGCTTACTCCCGGGTGCGCTTGTTCCCTAAGGACACCGGAACCTCTACAGACCCGGCAGAGGAGGCGTGGGGGCTCCGCTGATGCTCGCCCAAGGAGGTGACTGGTCCCGCCGTGGGAGGCGAACGGTGGGGAGATGCTCTTGGCCGCGGGGCCAGGACAAAGTCGGCTGCGTCGATCTTCGCGTCCATGAGGTCCCCATCGCCGCCCACCACTTCTGCGGGCAGGAAAAGAATGCTTGCCCCCGGATCGGGGACCATGGTGGTCCCCGGAGAGCGATGCGGGGAAGAAACCTTCTCCCCTGCATCCTCACCGTCGTCGTCGTCGTCATCTTCATCGTTGTCGTTGTCTTCACCATCGTCTTCGTCGTCGCTGCCGTCGTCATTGCCAGCAGCGGCTTCGTTGTCGATGCCATCGTCTCCGTCATCAGAGCCAACAGAATCCTCTCCGGATTCTTCTTCGCTCTCTTCATCAGACTCAGGGACTTCTCCTTCTTCGTCGGAGCTAGAAGGAGCCTTGGCCTTCCGGGATGTCGTCCCGGCGGGTTTGGGCCCGTGATCAGATCGGCCCACAATGCCGAAGGCATCGCAAATCGGCATTGACTCCAGAATCTCTGCCTTCTCCGGATCATCACACAAGGGCCGGAACCCTGCCGGCAGCCTATATTTGACACCCGGGGTGAAAATCCCGTTCATGTTGACCCGGAGGAGGGCGTCGTCCATGTCAGGACTCCTCAGGCGAGACGGGTCCAGGGGACCCTGGAAATCCCAAGCTGGGTGCGGCCGTTTCTGCAAAGGCGCCAGGCGATTGCGAAGGAAGTGGGCAACGATGGCAGCTCCGGAAACTCCTTTCTCACGAAGGAGCTTGAAGCGTGCAATCGCCGCCGAAAGATCATCGTCCTGCAAGCTAATGCTCCTCCAAGTCTCCATGCCCACCGGATGTTCCGTCGGCTCTTCAAGGAGTGGCAGGGCTTCTGGCACCTCAACCAGGAACCAACCTTCCCTCCACTCGTCCCACTTGGACTTGGTTGCCAAGTGAGGGTAGCTCAGCTTGACCTTCGGACGGAAGCAGAAGGTGAAGCCACCCCCATCCAGCCATCCTTCCCGATGCGGGGGTAGAAGAAGTGGCGGAACAGGGTCACAGACGGCATCACCCCAACGAACACTTCGCAAGCATAAGCGAACACCGTCAAATCCAAGATCGCGCCCGGGGTCAGATGCAGAAGCTTCAACCCGTACGCACACAAGATCTCTAGGAAGAAATCTGAGATGGGAGCGACAAGTCCCATCATCATGATGCTGTCGAAAATTGGGATCTGCCTGGGCGCCCTGGTCTCCGAAGGAGGGAAAACCTTCGTCGGCACTCGAGCAAGAGCATCAGGTGCGTCGTCAGATTCCATCACCCCGATGTGCATAGTCTTTCGCATCATCACGGCGTTGTCGGCATAGTCGCTTGGAAATAAGGCCTGCCGCTTGCGGAGCTCAGCCTGCTCGGCGCTGCGCTCCGATCTCCGCCGCGCCCTATCAGATCTAGGAGACAGTTCCCTCCTCATGAGTGAGGACCTGCTGGCTTTCTTCTTCCGAGCCACGACCTTCACTCGCGCCATCAGAGCAGAAGAAGAACTGCGGCGACGGATGGTGGAGGCGGCGGCACGAAGCAAGGAGATGGAAATGGAGGCGGTGATTTGGGGATTTCGGAGATTTGGGAGAGTAACGGCTACAGTGCTGCGAGGCGTGGCTTATAAGGCATCCCACGCGTCATGTCACAGCCCCATTACTCCGACTGGCGCGGGGATCGAGGGGATGTTCCGCTTCGAGCACTCCCTCCCGTTGGATTCAAGATAGACGCTGGCCGTCCGAGCGAACCGCAATGTTCGCCGCGACCAAGTCCAAGTCGCCGGGTGCTCGTCTCTACTTCACCCTGGCGAACCTCCGGCAAAGCAGACAAGACAAGTCGCCGGGTACCCACTTTGGCCAACTCTTTGGCCATAGCCCCGGCAGCAGTTGAAGCAAGAGCCGCCGGGACCATGCCCGGGGGCTACTGTCGCAGCAGTGGAACATGGGGTTCCCCTGATGCTGCCAAAATGGGTCCATCACTTGGGCTAACCAAGAAGATGGACAAGACAAGGAGTCAAGATCAGCAGATGGGTCAGCTCATCTGCCCCAAGGAAACCCGACAAGTTCGACATCGACACACTGCGGCTAAGGACCAGGTGACCTTCCGGGGTCATCCGTTGCCCGGAGAACAAGGCGGAGTACCCGCGGATCCGTGCGCCCGGCAGGAGGCCAGGCGTACCCCCGGATCCTCCATCCGTACCGCCAAGAGGATAAGAACGCCAGCTCGCGCCGGAAGCTGGTAGAAGGCTTGGGCGCCAAGACGAAGGATGCGCCCTGGTGACGTCGCCACGAGCGTGGTTGGTGGGGCGGACAGACTTTGTCCGTCCCACCTTTCCCTAAGGGCGGATGACCGCGCCACTCTCCAGAAGATACTTGGAGGAGAAGAGGCCACGTCTCCTCCAAAGACCACCGAGGGGTTCTCCCGCCAAAAACCCCTCACGCCCCTCGCGTGCCCATGTCGGATCCCCTTAGCCTATAAAAGGAGGATCATGCCACCGAGGAGAGGAAAGGAAGAAACAGACGAAAGCAAGGCTAGATTAGGGTTTGGAGAGTAGAGAGAGAGGTGATCTTCCCAGGGCAGGATCTGCTCTCCGTCTACCTCCGGCCGGAACACTGCCGGGTTCATACCAGAACACCCTTGTACACCACACCGTGATGAACACTTCAATCCAGACATGCAGGAGTAGGGCTTTTAGCCTCCGGACGGCCTAAACCTGGGTAAACTCCGTGTGTCTCTCTGTGTTGTTTGCGTGCCTGTCCCTACGAAGAACTCGACGATCTTGCTCCCGGGTAAGGCGTCTTCCAGGCTCCTTCGCGCCCCATGCCGAACCTAAAAGGGGTATCCTCTACTCCCGGTGTCCGTGACCCGAGACACGACAAAGTACAATAAGGTACAGTCAGCGGGCTATAAGCATTTAAATAATATATTCGTGCTTACGTGGAGGGGAGAGAATATGAGAGAGAGTGGAAGCGGGCTCTCATGCAAGAGCTAGCTGCACCACGTGCTCCTAGACATTTTGTGAGAGTGAAAGGTGAGCCAACTATTAATAAAGTGGTACATATTTCTAGCCAACTATTATACTTGTTGGCTATTAGGTTGGTTATAGATGACATGTCACTATCTTATAGCCAACAGCCAACTATACTATTGTACTTGCTCTTAGCAACCTATCGGGTCGTTCTTATCGGACGGCTACCCTATACTTGTCTCCACAGTTTCTGGTTCCATGCAAAGCTGGCAAACGGCCGGCCCGGGCAAGGCACGCTCGCTCCGGCGCTAAACGGGCCTGGCACGGCCCAACACGTGGCGGCCCCTTTATATAAAGCATGTCGTGTTGCGTGCCTCGCCTTTAGAAACGGGCCGACCCGTTTAGCACGATAGGGAAAATTTGGACTGTTTTTGGAATGTTTTTAACTGTTGGACCTCTTTTAGAAAAAAATAAAAAATGATAAACGAGCCGTGCCATGCCGGCCCGCGTGCCTGAGGCCCAGGCACAGCCTGTTTAACCGGGCCAAGCGGCCGACCCGCGAGCACATGCCAGGTGACCAGCTCTGGTTCCATGGAATCATACAGCTATTAGTCTGTTCCTTTTTTTTTGAATTTAGCTATTAGTCTGTTCCTAATAGCTGTCACAGTGAAATTGAAATGTTTCCAGCAAGTTCAGATTCAAAACTGAAATTCTCCATTCCTACTATATTTGTTTATCTATAGTCGGCGGAGCGGACGCGGCATGGCGCGTCATTTCCTTCTAGTCCGTTCCTAAAACTGAAACCACTTTCCGGTAACCACTCAACGTCTCAGTGATCCCTTCACTCCGCTCTGCCCTCTGCTTTCGTCTTCCCCTCTCCGCCCCTTCCTCACCGACTCCCTCCTCTTTCTCTTTCTCTCTCTCGCCCCCTCCATTGCAGGAAAAAGCCGACACAGAGACGGAAAGGTGCGGACCGGAGGAGGAAACCCCGCGCAAGAACCTCACTTTTCCGTCGGATTTCACGGCCCGCTTTCCTTCCGGGAGCTAGCCGGCCGTATGCGCCGTCGCGGGCGGTTAATATCTAGTTAGGACTATATCACACCACGCGCCTGTGCCGTCAACGGCTACCTGCGCCCCTCCATGGAACAGCGGGCAGCGCGGCAAGAGGAGGCGGAGAAGCAGCAGGAGGCGCCGCCGATCCCTCCCACCAGGGTGAGCTCGCTTCTTCTCTGTTTCCTCCTCATACGGCGGGATCTGGGACTGATTCGGTGTGTTCTGGGTTGTTCTTGGTGTGGAATTGAGGCCTTGGGGGAAAGAGCCCAAGAATATGCTTTAGGGCTGGGTTGAACAGCCAAAACCCAAATGCGCGTGCTACCTTGACAATTGATCTCGATTCGGTGGCGAGAAGCAATGCATTACTCGCTAGGCTAGTATATGTGAGCAGAGCACCCCCTGATCGACTCGAGGAAGACATTATATTCATTTGGAGTTAGGGCTTGGGTGCGAACATATCCCGCGATCTATTGGTCTCCATCAGTTTTATAGCTTTTGACTACTCTACAAAATTAAACTTTCTAACAAGACGTGCAAAAAATTGGAAATTTTCAATGCAAATTCGGGAACCAAGGCCTTAATGTGACTATTCCCCCAACATAAGGATAGTTGCAGGAGTTCTTCTCATTCTAGTGTTAGGTCTGCACCCTCTTGCACTACTCTGCTTGTTTGTAGTTGTGAATTTGGAGAAGTTGGCACCAACTTTATCCGGATCATTTTAGAAAGAGCCGATCTTGTTATGTTTCTGCTGTGTATTTTTTATCTTAAAGCTATCATCGATCAAACTATGCTGGTGGAGTATGCTACTAATCTGATGTTGATATTTATATCTGCCGCAGACTTTATAGTTTATATAATAAAATTAATATTTCTTGTAGGAAAACGAGGAGAGAGAGCTGAAGCTATCCTCTCGAGTAAGTACTTGGTTTGCCAGTATTCATTTATCGTTTAATGTTTCTTGGTTTTCTTTAGTGAGCAACGCCTGAGATTACAATCCTTTGGATTTCCCTAATTTTTTCTTGTGTGTGTAGGTGGTGTCTTTGCTCTTTGGTAGTGACATCTCAACACCAGCACAGACATTCGAGAAATGGGTGTCGCTGGTACGTAAGCGGAGTGGAACATTCCGTCCATCAGGGTTCCCGCGTAGCAGTTCAAGGATTGAAGTGATGCCAAGTGGAAGCTTCTCACTATTTAGGAGCGCAGACTTCAGGTAGCTTGTCTAAATTAATCTAAATCCTAGTACTTGCTAGTGCTTAATTTTTTGTTTTCGGTTAAAATGAAAAATGTGTCTGTAATCCTCTTATTCGTTCTGTTGAAACATTATTCTGATTTTTCTAAAAAAAACTTCTGGTGAAAATCTCGCATTATGTTGAGTATACTTCTTCTAGAGGGAAATGCTATGCAAATAGTTTATGCAACCTTACCTGAACACTCACCTAGGAAAGAAGATTGAACCCTCTTTTTAGTTTCTCTAGTTTATTCCTTTCGGTTTGTTTTACTTCTAACATGTAGAGGTTTATTTCCTTGTGCCACATAGTTGATCATATGCTGGTAAATCAGCTTCTTATTCGTGTTGTACTAATGCTATCATTGTTTTGCTACTGTGCTCACTAGTGAGCAAGTGGTTAAAGCAGAACCAGCAAACAGAGAAAAGAATCCTACATTTGATCAGCCTGCTGAAATAAGCGTATGGGAGAGGCTTGGGAATGCTTCTGCATTACACATTGAATCATCTGACTTCTCATGGAATATGCTGTCATCTCTGCACCATACAGAACACAGTAATAGTTCAGAACACTCTGAAGATGAGATGACTAAAGCTCTTGAGGTTTGTTCCTGTATATTATGATGTCGAGTTGAACATTCTTCGTACAATTTGCTAGTGAGAAAAATAAGTATTGGTCTGTACTTTTTTTTCCATATTGGAGACCAATTTTCAAGGCAGTTAGCAGGGCTCCAACATGGATTTACATTTTGTGGATTATATATTATACTTATTTTCCCGTGATTTCGTATTTATTTACTCGTGCATTTGACATACTGCTTTCATGTTCCTGTCTTTTATAGATGACTGTGAACTCTGGTGGCGTTGTATTCTTTGCTCTATTTAATTCTTTAAGTAACAATGGTTTACCAAAAGAAGAAGCAGCTGTTATAAAGTTTGCAGCATCAAAGATGGCAACACAGGCAGAACTTTTGGGTTATGAATTTGCACGCTTGCTTGGAGTCCAGACACCACAAGTATTTGCCAACCCCCAGTGAATAGTTAAACTTATTTTATGCCACCAATTAGCATTTGATTTCTTATTCAGCTTCTTCTAACAACTGCAGGCTAGAGTGGTACATAATTCTAGCCTGGAGTGGCAGGAGATTATACATGCTGCAGAAAGTGCACGAGCAATAGCGGTTTCAAATAATGATGAGGTCGGTGAGATGACTTGCTCAGAGTTGTTGGAAGCTCTTGAGCTAAGCCGATGTCTTCTTCTAATGAGGTACTGCTAGCCCTTAGTACAAATATGATAATACAGGCATTTTGCACTCTGAACTGCACATGAGATGTTAATTGTTACCTTGTTTGTCAGCTATATCCATGGGTCACCCCTGCTTGAGAGTTCAAAGGCGTTCAGTTCGCAGCAAGTTGCGTGTGCTACTTCTTCATCCCTTGGAAGGGTTTGATGCTAGATCTGATACTCAGGAATGAGGATAGGCTCCCATGCCGTCAGCTTGGTTGGCGTGGCAATCCTGCAAACCTGATGATTTCAGATAGATCATCCTTCCCCAGTGTGGACAGATTTGAGGATTCAAAGAGCACTTCAGAGAGCTCGAATCCACTGATTGCTAATATGTTCCAAAAAGAGAAACGGTTTCACTCTGCAAATGGAAGATTAGATTCTCTTGAGGTGGACCTCGTGTCAGGAAAAGCAGATGCATTTAAAATTATGCAAGAAAATGCTGGAAGTACGAGCGGGACTTTCCACATTGTAGCAATTGACACTGGGGTGCCCCGTCGCCCACCTGCAGGGAGACGTGTGAAAGATCATGAACGATATCCCAAAGTTGTAGAGCTCATTTTGAATAACTCGGACTACTCCTCAAATATCTTATTTGAAATTTCTGGTGGTAAGCTTGGGCTTGCTGGACCTGATGAGGCAATTACTTCCATTGATTCTTGTTGCTCTCTTTCGGATGAAGAAAATGCTTCTGCGATCCACGAATTCCGAGTGGCATTTCGTGCAGCTCTTAGGGATTTGGAGGGGTTCCATCTGTTTCTTCTCCAGCTATACCAAAAATTGGACGGTGTTCTGCGAGTTTTCTCGTCCATAATCACTAAAAGCTCTGAGGAATCTGACCATAATGATATTACAATGTCGGATTTTCCATCTCCAGGAGTCAAGTACAGTACTCCTTGCCCACCTAATAAGCAACTGAACAGTGAACTACATAGTGACTCTGGTGTTCTTAAATCAGCAACAAAGACATCCTCTGCCGGATCCCGGGGAAGCTCAGATTCAGTCTCTCCTATGTCCAGGGACAGTTGGAGCAATAAACATATGAAGGGGAGTGCAGATACTCACCGAAGTCTAAGAATGACAATGAGACTTCGTGATTTTCACAAGATTCCAAAGGTAAGAGTTTTGAGTACCAAACTGAAAAGTCAATTTACTTGTGTTCAGATTTCAAAACACACCCAACAGTGGCACTGCCATGTTACAGTTGTCGGGTCAACTAAGCCGCAACTTTGCAAAACCATCCCATACAAGTGAAAGTTCATGCATAAAGCCAATGCAATTTTATTTTCTTGAAGGCAATGCATATTTTGTAGTAATCATGCATTTGAGCCCCACAATGTTGCAGCTCATTGCTGGCCCTAAAGATTACTTATATGATTGTGTAGTCAAGTTGATCAGTGTATAAAACATATAACGGTATAGTCTTTTTAAAAAAAATCTTACATGTAGCGTTGATATTCTAGAATATATTAAGCCGAAAGATTGTCCTGCTGTCAAAAATACATTTGCCTAGCTGACCATCTCAACTGGACGCTCCATGAGTATGAGATTGGCTTGGGTTTTGCAATAATGTTAATGGTGAACTAAGTCAGAAGTGCTATTGTGATGCAATAGGTTGATCTAGATCCTGAGTTGCTCAAGGAGCTAGAACAATGGAATGAAGCGTTTAAGAACGATGTGATCAGATTTTGTCAGGAGAACAGTTTTCATTCTGGATTCTTTGATGGAACCGAGAACAACATGGTGGGAGATGCCTATGAGTTAAAGGTGGGTGACGAAATTTGTCTAAATCAGTACATATATTTTTCGAGCAACTAGTCTGATGATAAATAACTTGCAGGTGCGTCTTGAGCACATCATTGAAAGGATAGCGTTGGTGTCAGATGCTGCAAATACTGAGCGACCTTCTCTTGTGATCAACAACTTATTTATAGGTGGGGCTCTCGCTGCAAGGTCTAAGTACACTCTTCAGCATTTGGGCATTACCCATATACTGTGTTTGTGTTCGAATGAGATTGGTCAATCTGATACCCAGTTTCCTGATCTTTTTCAATACAAGAACTTCTCAGTAAGAGCGTCAACTTCCGGTTTAGTGTTTTGTTATATATACTGACTTTTTTTCGTATTGATGGAAAACCATGTTACCTTCCGCAGATTAGTGACGATGATGATGCAAACATCAGTGATCTTTTTGAAGAAGCATCAGATTTTATCGATCGGGTCTATGTTGTTGGGGGTAAGGTTCTCATTCATTGCTTTGAAGGGAAAAGTAGGAGTGCCACAGTTGTCCTTGCCTACTTGATGCTCAGAAAGTAAGAATCCTAGCTTATTCATCCTCATTTCAGTGAAAATTATCATAATGGCCACAACCCACAAAAGGACTGCATTTCATGCCTGATACTCTTTTGGCTTTCAAGACAAAAAAAGAATGACATTTATCTGTCCAGGGGCTTCACTCTCGCGAAAGCCTGGAACTTAATGAAGAAAGTACATCGCCGGGCACAACCAAATGACGGTTTTGCAAAGGCCCTGCTAGCTCTAGACAGGAGACTGCACGGTAAGGTGTCGATGGACTGGCAGCAGAAGCGTCCTGAGATGAAGGTGTGCCCAATATGCAACAAGAACGTGGGGCTGAGCACAAGCTCGCTGAAGCTGCACCTGCAGAAGGCGCACAGGCGGATATCTCAAGGCAGTGTGGACAGCGCCATGACTATGGAGATCCAGAAATCGATCCAGTCGCTCCGGATCAGCCGTGGTGGGAGCCTGAGCCCTTCTCAGAAGCTGGCTAAGGCATTTGCTGATGAGCTGAGCTTCTGACCATTTGATCTTTTGTACTATCTGCTGTGACAATGTGATGTATACGGATTGACACAGTTGTACTCTTGTGATAGATGGATCAAGCGGACAAACATTAAGGTCGAGAGAACGGGAGTTTGGTGTGAATAAAGAAATGTTCAGGTTTCCAGTGCAAGCCCCCATGTGGCCATGTGGTCAGCCCACAAACGTTCAGGATTTGGCTCATTAACCTAGAAATAAAACTGAAGCCAAATCTCTTGAAATCACTAGGTTAAATATCATTTTTGTGGCCAGCCTTAGCATAGCGTAGCGGTTTGCCACCTTGCATGTTCCGTTGATGAACAAATTTGAGTTTCCACCGATCATTGGCTGAATAAGGCTACAGCTTCTGGGATTTAACCAGAATCCAGTGGGTGGTCAATCTTAAGATGTCGATGGCATATTATTATGTTTCGTTCAAGCTAACCAAGCATGAGAAACCAGCTTCACGTCCGTGCAAAAGCAACAAAGTGCATTTGATCGATTTAGCCATTCCCGGAGGTTCTTTTGTTTACTCCATAAAGGGACGTTTTAGGATCTTTGTAAGCTTTAATTTGGATGATGGAATATTCGTTGTTCTGGTTGTTGAGATGGAATGGAATATTCCTTTTTTATATAAAGGGACGTTTAGATCTTCCTTTTTCCTACTTTTTCGACAAGGCTCTCAAGTGAAGGTGAAAACCGACAAAATTAACCCTCAAATGAAACTTCAGCACAAAATAAACCTATATTTCTAAAATAAACCCTGTGGAGGGTAGCACCGCGGTACATGCGCTACTGAAAGGGTTAGATATGAAATTATTTTTGAAATAGGTTTATTTTATGCTGAATGTTCGTCTGAGGATCTGTTTGACGTTTTTCACCAAGTGAAAAGCATTAGCCCTATTCTAAAAACTCTCTGTCACAAGCTCTAATCAATATCACAACTGTAAAAAAGGATAGACATCACGATCCATAAAATAGTTAGCCAAGTAGGCATTACCCTGGTTGCGACTTGCGCGGCTTTGCGAGGAATGGTCTGAGCACCAAATTTCAGCATATTCTCGTGATGCTTCGAGTGATCCCCTAATCTTATCGGTCCATTTCGCATTTAGCATTACCCTGGTTTTTAGAGCACTCTTCAGTATAGTGCTATGCTTAGACTAGACCAAAGCCATGCCCGCATAAAGAAAGACGAGAAGAACTCGTGCGTGCTTTTTATTTTTTATTACTGTGCTGGCCTGGCCTCTTCTCGTCCATGTGGCATGTCCATGAACTTTTGGAACGACCATTGGTACGTCTCTCCTGAGGCAGCCGTTGAATCTGGAAAAGGTCACTTTGATTGGACTTTCATTCGGAATTGCACGCAAAGTAGTCCGTAGGGTTAAAATTATACGATTTCCTTCATACAAACCAAGCAAGTTTTAGGATCTCTTTAGTTCAAAGGGAATTCTAGGAATTTGAGAGAATCATATTAATCCTTACAAAATTTTCTTTAAAACTTATTTGGGTTGTAGGATTGAAACCCATATGAACTTTCCTATAGTATATGGTTCCTACAACTCTGAATAAAAGGTTGAAACAAGACTTATGCCATGAAAACTTTACTTTATTTCAATGATAATTATCAACATCCATTGGAAACTACCGCGTTTTTTAGTATAGTTTAATTCAACTTGTCACGACATCCAATATGTGTTTTTCCTAATTCAACACTTATGAATCATGTGAATCAAATAGGCCCTTATACTCCCTCCGTTCCTTGTTATAAGGTGTATAGTTTTTCCTGAAAAGTCAAACTTAACTAACTTTGACCAGGATTTTAGAAAAAACTATCAATGTTTGAAATACTAAGAAAATAAAATATAAAAATATATTGCATGATGAATCTAATGGTACCGATTTGATATTGTAATTGCCAATAATATTCTAAAATCTTGGTCAAAGATAGTTAAGTTTGACTTTTCAGGAAAAACTATACTCCTTATAATAAGGAACGGAGGGAGTATAATTTCAAAAGATAGAATCCTTCGCTTGTTTCACATAATTTGTTTAAACAAATAGACACGAAAATTGCACATTTTTTTACGGTGTGTTTGCCTTAATCCTGCACTCCCTTTCCGAACCATTATTTAACACTTCGTATTCATTCATGGATCCGAAAAGCAAATCACCTATGAGATCACAAGCTTGAAATAAAAGATAGATGTGTGCATCAGTCGATGCAGAGGCCGAGGATACACTCGTTTTAAGAAATAGACAATTTAGAAATCACAAGTTGTAGTGTTAAGGTTCATTTGATGTTGCAGATTTCATATATCATAATCTCCGTTGTTATTCTTGGGATTACTACTAGCCTACCACAACTTGGTCAGGAGTAGTGTCTTCCTTGCTGGTTTGCAGGCAAGGTGAATTTTTTTCTTCCTTTACCCATTAAGGTATATTTTCGTGATATACTCTACGACAGCTCAACTTGATTCCCAACGAACAAGGCATGGACATGTACTAGACTTCCAAACAAAGACACTACAAATAGAATATATGTTAAAAAAACAGAAAAACGACCCTCGTGTTGCTCTCGCCAGGGCGACCCGAGGGAGCTCGCCGGCGCGCCACCAGGACCCTCCCCCCCGGCGCCCCTCCCTGCCGCCGCTGCCGCTGGCCTTCGCCGCGGTGGCGGCGGGCCCCTCGCTGCCAAAATGGTGGAGGAGGGGATGCTCTGAGGTCCGCATCGAAGGAGGTCTCGCCGGAGCACGGCGGCAGTAAGCCAGGGCGGCGGCCCTGGGCCATGGTGGAGGCCGGCGGGGTGTGGTGCGGCGCGGGCCGCGCGTCCCGCGGCGGTGCGAGGATGGGCGAGGCGGTTGCGGGCGCCGTTGACCCGGGCCCGATCTGGGCCGGGAGCGGGCCGTGCGGGCCGCGGACGGCGCGAGGCGCCTGCGTCCTGGAGCTCGTCTCCGGCAGGGGCGCGGGCTTGGCGGCGCACTGAGGAGGGTGGGAGCGCGTTTCGTGGGGCGGCAGCAGCCGGCGGCGGCCCGGGACGGCCGCGGCTGTTGCGCTCGTTTTTCGGGCGCGCGGTGCTGGTGTGGCCTGGCGGGACGGCGAGGAGGCTGGGGCAGCGGCCCCAGGCCATGGCAGGAGGTGCGGCAGCGACGGGATGAGCTGCAAGGGGGAGGTGGCGGAGACTCCGGCGCGGGGCAGGAGATGGCCTCTCCTGCCGCCGTGCTCCGGCGTCCGGGCGGCGTGGAAGCCGGGGCGGCGGCCCCGGACAGTGGCGGCTACTCCGGCGGAGCGGCTGAAGCGGGCATGGCCATGGCAGCGGCCGTGGAAGGTGGTGTCGCGGCTGCTGCGGCATGCGGTGGAGCTCGGTGGTTGACGACATGGCCGGAATGCCATCCTGCTGCTCCCGAAGCTTTGCGGTCGGGTTGAACTCCGGGCGAAAGCTCGCACGGACTTCGGTCGGTGCCGACGACGGCGGCGCCCTCGGGCGTCGTTCTCCTTCCTGTTGGCGTTGTTGTGGAGCTTTTCGACCTCGACTAACGCGTGTGGTTCCAAGAGTTCCGGGTGAAAATCTAGCTCCTCGGGAGCGGGCGGCGGTGACGATCTCGTCACTACCTTGTTGGAGGCGCCGCTTTGGAGCTCTTGGCCTGCGTGGTGCGACGGTTTCGCGGCGGATGTGCAAGACGGTGCGTGTGGTCGTGGGTGGTGGACGTCGGGGCGGCGGCCCTGGAGGGTGGTGGACGTCGAGGCGGCGGCCTCGGTCTCCCACGCTACGACGGTTCTATGAGGCAGAGCCGTTGTCTAGCGGGGGTCTGGGTGGCGACCTGGATGGAGACTGCGCGGGCAGAGGGTTCGTCGACCTGACTGGATCACCTTCGGGCAATGCGAAGGTCGATCTGGTTGCTTCTCCGGGGCGGCGGCCCCGGTGCATGGTGGTTTTGGTGGCAACCTGGATGAAGACTGCGTGGGCAGAGGGTTCGTCGACCATGACTGGATCGCTTTCGGGCAATGCGAAGATCGATCTGGTTGTTACGCCGGGGCGGCGGCCCCGGAGCGGGTGGTGTGTGTTGTGGCGTTTGTCGACTTGGGTCGTGTGGGCGACGGGTCGCTTCGTTTGTGTCATTCGTTTGTACAGATTGTATGGTTTTTGGACCCGGTTTCCCTTATAAACTGGGTCAACTCTTTCTATCTATTCGGGTGGTGGATCGACCACCTTGTCCTCCAAAAAAAAAAAAAAAAAAAAAATATATATATATGTTTATTTTTAATTAATTTTGTGTTTCATTCCATTGTGCTCACTCTTATTTGTGTACTAATGCCTAACTGTCTATTCTTTTCATAGACATTCTTTGCCGCTCCGCGCAACAATGTACGGGGTATCATCAAGTATCATATATAGACAAATCCCACTACAAGTTGTTAAACAACTATTTTGGTATACATTCGTGTTTCCACATCATCATTCAAATCCAACCACATCCATTTATTCTTCAAATGGCACACATCCGTAGGACATTCCTCTCAAGTGATTCAGTTAATATTATCTACATATGGCTTTTTAATTACCACTATAGGTAGTTTATGTTGGTCCTATTTAAAAAAACATGATCATGTTTCGACAAATATTGAGTTTAGAAGTCTATATTGCACCTGGTGCGTATGGAACTAAAAAAAAAATCTACGTAAAACACAATTCATCATACACGAATATTTAAACACCACACGGTGATTTTTAATATTTCTAATATACTTTTGTTGACGACTAAACATGCATTTGCTATAATAGAATCAGAGTTAATTGATGTGTCAACACATTCATGTTGAACATTAAGAACTCTACGTTTATTGTTTTATTTACATTTATGGTTCAAGTGACATGATCAACATAACTACATTTTTTTATTATGCATACATGGCACAAGGAAGAAGTAAACTTCTTTTACTTCATTATGTACAAAATCAACATCCTCTGTATATTTCCAACAATTTCCGCAGCGTGTGGGATGATTCAGCTGAACCAGATGAATGCGCCGGTAAAGTAGGATGATTTTCAATATTGTGCATCTGAATAGACGGCGAAGATGATCATTCATTATATTTTGGATCTTTTTAGTTTCTTTTTGTGTAATTCCTTAGATTTCTTGTTTTCATAGTAGTAGCGGAGCAAACACACTTGCCATGTAGGGCAGTGAGCAAACACAGTTTGGAAGTCTGTATTGCACCTGGTGCGTACGGAAGTAAAATAATATCTATGTAAAACGCAATTTATCATACACAAATCTTTAAACACCACACGGTGAATTTTAAATATTTCTAATATACTTTTGTCGACAATTAAACATGCATTTGCTAAAATAGAATCAGAGTCAATAAACATGTCAACACATTCATGTTGAACATTAAGAGCTCTACATTTATTGTTTTATTCACATTTATGGTTCAGTTAGTGACATGATCAAAATAACTATATTTTTACTAGTACGTGGCACGAGGAAGAAATAAACAAAATCAACATCCTCATGTATATTTCCAACAATTTCCGCAGCAATGCGTGAGATGATTCAGCTGAAACGAGATGAATGCACCGGTAAAGTCGGATGATTTCAATACTGTGCATCTGAATAGAAGGCGAAGATGACCATTCAGGGCCAGTTGGATTGAGGAAATTTCATTTTTTTTTTGAAGGATTCCAATCCATAGGATCTTTTTTCCTATGGAATGCCTTTGATCATAGGATTGAGCCCAGCAAATTACTAAAGAATCCATTCCTATGCCCACTATTGCATAGGAATATCAACATGAGCTCAAACCTCATTTTATTTTTCCTTTGCAAAGTCCAATGCACTCACACTCTATCTCTATCTACTCTCTCTCCTCATTCCTGCGAAATTCCTGTGTTTATTTCCTGTGCACCATCAAAGGCATCGTTTACAAAATTCCTTTGTTTTGAAATCCTGTAGAAATTGAAGTGTATAACATCTTAATCCTTTGTTTTTCCTATCCCTACGTTTTAAAAATCATGTAATCCACAAAGAGGCCCTCATTATATTTTGGATCTTTTTAGTTTCTTTTTGTGTGATTCCTTAGATTTCTTGTTTTCCTAGTAGTAGCAGAGCAAACACAGTTGCCATGTCGGACAGTGAGCCCCTCCAACACCACGACGTCCATCGATGCACTTCCGGCTTCAGAGTAGTCCTGAATCCCGACACTCCCAAATCTGGCAGACAAGACAACCATAGCTGCCGGTCAGTTGGTCACCTCTTACCTACCTTCCATCAAACTGCCCCTTAGATTCGTGTTTCGAATTCGGCATCAAACTACAGTAATTACCATCGGACCTCCCAAAACAAACACCGAGTGGAAATTGCAGCCGGATTGATTCTATGAGCAAGGAGCAACCCGAGGAGGAGGAGGACGGGCAGAGGTACGTGCGGATGCCGCCGGAGCCGTCGGCGTCGTTCCGGCTGCCGGACTCGGCGCGGGTGTTCGACGAGCTGCCGCGCGCCAGGATCGTGGCGGTCTCCCGCCCCGACGCCGGGGACATCACGCCCATGCTGCTCTCCTACACCGTCGAGGTCCAGTACAAGCAGGTCTGTCTGTCTGTGCGCTCCTCCTCCTCTTCGCCATCTTCAGATTTGGGGCCTGTTGTCGGGTCTGTGCCGCGTGATTCGGTGCTATGGGTGGATCGGTGTTGTGCTGGGCATTGCTGGTGTAGAATTATTGCGTGAAGTGGCTGCTCGGTCATCTCTTTCCTTCGATAGCTGCGCGTTAGCTATTCTGGTTGATCCCCCGGCTTAAGGCTCGGGGATTCTCTACTTCAAGTGCTCCAAGTGCAGGAGCGAAAACTGGTTGCATTATGTTGTCGGCACAGCAATGCTGTCAGTGAACAGTTCAACAATACAACCAAAGAGTGGCTGTTTCCTTGAATTGTGGTATGAATGTTACCAGTTTGATGCAAATGCTTGAATATTGTCTGCATACGGACCTCTGTGGTTAGGTTCCATGTTTGTTGGATTCATTTGTTGTCGTCCTTTGTAAGGCCGAGTTATTATTACTATACAAATGTAAAATGCAGAACACATTTCTCTTTGTCAAGTGAATGAGTGAATGTTAGTTTTTGGATTTTTTATAATGTTGGCTTTTGCAGTTTCATTTTCTTTAGGAACTGTGGGTTTCCATTTGATTTGAAATGTAATGGAAAATTTGGAATGCCTTAACGGATATGATTACCTGCGGTTGGATTGGATGTTAATGTGGGAATTATTCTTTGTTGCTGTTGAATATAGTTTTCTAAACATCTCTAACGAATGTTATATCTTTATTATTGGTGGAAAGATTAACACGGATAAATAATCCAGCAATGTGATTGGAAGTGCTCTCTATAACCGCATTGCACTAAGCAAACATGGTTTATCTTTGCTATGAAAAATATCATATGTCTAGTGATTCATCGTCCACATCTTGCTATGTTCAATTCATATGTTTGTATTGTTGACATTTGGTGGCTCATCAGAATTAGAACCGTTTATGTGCAATCAGTAATCTAACTAGTTCTTCTATCAGTTTAGATGGCTTCTATACAAGAAGGCTTCACAGGTTCTATATCTCCATTTTATGTTGAAGAGACGTGCATTTCTGGAGGAATTCCATGAGAAGCAGGAACAGGTTGGGGATGTAACAATCACGACTGATTTGAGCTGTATCCGTTTTTTTATGGTGAAGCGGTGCATTGCTTCAAAATCACATATATGTTACTGTTGAAGAACTTCTGCAACTGTTTTCTCCCTTTCTAAAATATTTACGAAATAAATCTACAAAACAGATTTGCTGTTTCGCACTTCCTTCCCCATGATTTCTAATTTTCCACTTACTTGCCCATGTTTTCTAATTTTCCACTTACTTGTTGCAAAAATGGCAATCCATGCCCGCATGAAAATATGCAGTCTAAACACAAGGGTTTTCTTCTGATATTTCCACTGCTTATATTTGACTGCCAGTTCATACCCGTATGACACACTGAAAAAATCCTCTTCTTCTTTGTTACTAAAGGTCAAAGAATGGCTTCAAAATCTGGGAATCGGGGAGCATATGCCAGTTGTACATGATGATGAAGAAGCAGATGATGTACATGTTCTTTCACAACATGATGATCACTCTGTCAAAGTTAGGTAAATTGCCGTCCTTATTAATGATATTGGCCTCAGTGGACGAATGAAAATATGGACAATTCAATGATTTGCAAACATCATACTGACACATTTGGATTACATTTCCCATAAGTTTGCATTAGCATATTCATTTCAAAATATCTTAAACTACTGTTGCAGAAATGTTCCCTCAAGTGCTGTTCTGCCTGTCATTCGACCAGCGCTTGGTCGTCAGCAGTCCATTTCTGATCGTGCAAAGGTTGCCATGCACGAATATCTGAACCATTTCTTAGGGAACTTGGATATTGTCAACTTAAGAGAGGTACCCACATGCATTTGTGTTTGTAATTTTATCCTGTCTGTTTTGGTTGAAATAGTGAAATCTATACATCAACTCCGCCTATCTTCTAGGCATAGCCGGTCCCAAGCCCGGGTAAAGGAGGAGGGTTGTGATAGGCTTGGCGAGCCAACGTAAAAACTAGCCAGTCCCATGGGTATGGAACTCATTTGGACGAGAGTAGTACTAGGCTGGGTGACCTCCTGGGAAGTCCTCGTGAAAGGGTTTCATATCTAAGGGTTGTGATAGGCTTGGCGAGCCAAGCGTAAAAACTAGTCAGTCCCATGGGTATGAAATCCATTTGGGTGAGAGTAGTACTAGGATGGGTGACCTCCTGGGAAGTCCTCGTGAAAGGGTTTCATATCTAGCCTACCCCAACTTGTTTGGGACAAAAGGCTTAGTTAAGGTTAAGGTTAAGTGAAATCTATACATCATGATGACATTGTGTATCTCAATCGTTTTAGACTATAATCTTGCTGCTTCTTGTTCTGGACCATAATATCTATTAAAATGCAGGTTTGCAAATTTTTGGAAGTCTCTCTGTTATCGTTTTTGCCAGAGTATGGGCCTAAACTAAAGGAAGATTATGTTACAGTTGGACACTTGCCAAAAATTGACACGGAGAGTGCAAAGAGATGCTGTTTATCTAGCTGTTTTGGTTTCTGCAGTAGTAGCTGGCAAAAGGTACATAGCAGTATGGTATCATTTTATTTACACGTTACCATGATTTCATCCTTCTATGTGAGCTGGGAAGTTGAACACTTATTAATAGGTCTGGGCTGTACTAAAGCCAGGATTCTTGGCTTTGCTCCAAGATCCATTTGATCCAAAGCTTCTGGATATAATTATCTTTGATGTGTCACATCACCTGACTAGAAATGGAGAAGGCCAAATCACTCTAGCAAAGGAGATCAAAGAACGTCATCCATTGCATTTTGGATTTGAGGTACCTCTTTCCCTTTATAAAATTACAACAGCTTTACACCTCCCTCAGTGGCTCAAATGAAACATAAGAAATAGTGTCTTTCCCTTAATATTAGGACTCAATTGCCTCAAGGATCTCTGTAGCCTAACTTAACAGTGTGCCCTCTTTTAATGGAGCAAGAGGCAGTCTTTAGGAAGTTAACATTGAGCTTGCTCACCGCGTGTCACCAGAAGGAACCAACACGATGACCAGACGCACCCATGGGATGATGGCACTGTTGTAGAATTTGTGAAGATATTTCATAATGAATGCATCCTTGTGGTGCGAGAGGTTCACGATCTCAAGTCCGCCCTTCTTCTTAGGTTTACAAACTTTGTCCCCGGCCACAAGAGATTTGGGGTTTCCAGACAATTCAGATTTACCCCATAGGCAGATATGTCTAGCCTTGTCAATCAACTTGAGAGCCCATTCGGGATATTGAGAGTGCAGAGATAAAAAGTGGGAAGGGCGCTGAGACTATTTTTTGTACCTAAAATTCTGCCTCCAAAGGCGAGGAAATGGAGCAAGTTGCCAGCGACGATTTATTCTGCAGGCCAACGGAGCTAGCTGGCAAGTTCTGGGCCTTGTCAAGCCAAGGGGGATCCCAGATAAGTGAAAGGGAAGCTGCCAACAGGGACGAAGCTAGAAAAACTGTCAATGGGGGTCATCTATATATCCTCTCTATTACAGTGGGGTCATCCTCTATTAGAGTGCGGTCATCCTCTATAAATAAACCTTAGTTAAACAATGAAGAACTTACTACTTTCATTGGAGTCAGCTGACCCCACAGTACCATTAAGGCAGCTCCTCCGTCCCTGCTGCCAACCACCGAACCACGGCATCCAAAGGGACCTTTCAGCCTGATGGCTTTCTCTTCAGAACATTCATAGGGAGCAGGCAAGATTTCTGAAAGGTACACGCAGTGGATTGGCTAAAGGTTTCCAGAAGGGCTTTAAGACAGAGCAGCTGGCGATGGCAGGCTTGCATGATAAGGAGCGGGTCGTCTGCAGGGCAGGCTTGCATGATAAGGAGCGGGTCGTCTGCATATTGGATAATAGGGAAATCCATGTTAGGGATTGGGATGGGGTGCTTGAGCAGTCCAAGACTGCATGCTTTGTTAATGATGACCTGGAGCAGATCGGCAACTAGAACAAAGAGAAGAGGGGATCACCCTGCTGGTTCCCCCTTTTGCAGTGAAACTTTTATGTAGATTGCATTTATTTTGATATTGCATTTATGTAGCTCAAATAGAGTAATAAAAAGCATTAAGTGCTTATCTGATATTGGCCTTAATTTTTCTATGGCAAGCAACATACTAGTACATAATAGACGAGGCATCAGCCTTTTCAGTCTGATTTTGCTAACACTGATCCATGTGCAAGGTTTCTTCTGGGGGGAGGACAATGCAATTGAGAACAAGAAGTTCTGCCAAAGCAAAAGATTGGGTAGCTGCAATAAATGCTGCTCGACGCCTTCCAGAGGGGTGGTGTCACCCACACCGTTTTGGTTCATTTGCACCACCTAGGGGCTTGACTGAAGATGGTAGTACTGTACAATGGTTTATAGATGGGCAATCGGCATTTGACGCTATTGCTTCTTCCATTGAGCAAGCCAAGTCAGAGGTCAGTTTTTTCATCAATTTCACTATGGTTTCTGCAGAAAATTGTATTGTTGGCCTGTCATGTAAAATAAATTAAATTTAGTGCAGATATTTATTACTGACTGGTGGCTCTGCCCGGAATTGTACCTTCGACGCCCTTTCCAGTATCATGGGTCTTCCAGGCTTGATATTCTTCTGGAATCAAGGGCAAAGCAAGGTGTACAGGTAATTATTGTTTTACAGTGTTTTGTATCAGATAAAGTGTTAGAACTTTGTTGCCTTATGCACTTTGTGTCTAGACTGTAGAGCAGTCTTGCTGCTTTGCAGCATTTCTTTTGTTGGGATCAGGTATGGTATGTACCAATTTCAATCATTTGACGGTTAGTTATCTGTATGAATTAATAAATATGCCGCGTATAACCACCATGTAGACGTTGCCTTCTCCACTAATGTTTTAATATTTAGTAAGACACAAGACATGCTGCAGGCCTGAAATGGACCAAAGAATCTAAACCTTCCAAAATAACATACTATATGTTTTGAGGCTAAAACCATGTGTTTCCTCCTTAATTTCACTATTATCTAAGATAAACGTGGTTTTGGTACTAGTTGCGCCTGATTTTTGTTGCTGGAGAATTTAGAAGTAAAACCTACCATCAATCATAGGGTTAATCCTACCCAAATATGTCAGTTGTTAACCATTGTATTATGGCACTTTTGCCTTCCTTTCGGTTAATGTTTGGCTGGGATATGTGCCAACCAGTGTTGTCCCCGAGGGGTCACTGAATCATGGATCATAAGTTGAGTTCTTGTCTGAGGTCGATGGTGCTGCGATGATTCAGTATTGATGATGCAAAGCGGGGAAATGGATTTTCTTATCGGCGGGATTAGGGGAAGGGAACAAGGCAGGGAGATAAATTGGGTGGAATAGAGAAATTGCAGTTTACGATATTGAGTAGCAAGTGTAGATGCTGGGGGTAGTGCTAATAAAGAAGGTCAATTAGGAGAGCTGAAGGTGCTGTCGGGCACAAAAATCCCATTAGAGGCGATGGACTAGAGAAGGGACTGAAAGATGCAGGGGTGAACACTGAGTGGGTGTTATCCTAATGTGGATGTGCAAGACGGTTAGTGACGAATGGGGGTGTAAATATGAAAGATGCACATCTCCTAGACAGTGGTACCACTAGGGTATTACCGTTCCTAGAATTCCAGAATGTGTTCTATACATCTAGCCTGTCATTTGGCTGGGTACCTTTATCTTGGATCTCTGTATATTTTCAAATTTCAGAGAAGATTCCTTGTGTGGCGCAGAATAACCTTCCAATCCCAGATTTGCCACCTGATATCTTCTGGTTCATGCCACAATTGTTAGGTCAGAGGTACATATTTTGTGGTATTACACAAATACTCTGTACTCTTAATCTTTCTGATCCAAATCTAACGTTCTAGCTGAGAGACAGGTAGAAGTACTGAGTTAAGAGCATCTCCAGCGGCGCCCCCCAATTGACCCCCCAAAGGCTCAATGGGGGTCCAGACGCAAAAAACGGCCACAGCGGCACCCCAAGTGTCCGGCCCAAGCCAATTTGTGTCCGGCACTCCCGAAAGGGCCCCCAAGTTTGGAGGCCCTCTCGGGGGTGCCGGACACTGGCCGGACACGCCCTCCGACAGGTATGCCCCACCCGTCATACACACAGCGCGGCGCGCCCGTGTTAACGAGGGCGCGCAGGAGGCCGTTCCACCTGCGTTAATGGCGCGCAGTCGCTGGGCGGTTTCCCAGACGACGCGACTGGACGGGACGCGAGGCGACGGGACACGGCGGCACGCCTGCCAGCACGCGTCTCATTAACGCCGACGACAGCGTGCGCCGCAGTCCATGCGCCAGCGTCGCACACAATGCATTTACGCCGGCGCGGATGCTCGTGCACTGCTCACTTCGCCGCGCGTATAAACCCCTCTCGCCGTCCCCACATCGCCGCACCCACCTCCTCGCCTGCGTCCCCACATCCCCCTCTCCCACGCCGCTCACCTCCGTCGCCGCGCAATGGCGAACAACGACGAGTCGGGGAGCAGCCGAGGCGGGCGCACCATCGGCACCCCCGAGGCGTGGGAACTCTACCTGTATGGGCTTCTCGTCCCGCCGGATTCCCATCTCCCCAAGGGGTGGGCTACGTCTTGGAACGGCGGCTCCCCGTTCCAGCACTGCCGGAGACCCCGGAGCAGATCGCCCGCGCCATCGCCCGGCGCCGTAGCTTTCTCTCACAGGAGCAGCATGCCGCCCCAGAGTACGACGACAACAACTGGGGCGTGGTGGGACGAGAACGACAACGAGTAGGCTGTAGGCTAGGGTTAGGGCGCCGTATTTGCTCAAATTTCGTTCAAAATATTTGTAATATATAACAAATATGAATGAAACTTGGAAACCTTTAAAATTTGTACCAGACACATATTTGGAGGGTGTCGCTGAAGATGCTCTAAGATACAAGGGTGACAGTACAAGCGAGGTACCTTCCTCTCAGCATCCAGATCTCGGCTATTGGGATTACTATTTTGGTTCTCGTGGAATCTGCAGAGGCATCCATGTATTTTATGACAAATCTGGCCCTTTTGAGCAACTAAAAACATATATGGCCTCTACTCAAAACTATTTTCAAATCTGGCCTCTTGAGGTCGGCGCCAATGAGGATGGAGCCGAACTTGTTCAGTTCGGCGCCATCCAGAAAGTCACATAATTTTCTTAAGGATTTAGAATTTTTAAAACAGGGGGACGGCGCCAATGAGGATGGAGCTGACATGTACAAGGTCGGCGCCATCCTCGTTGGAGCCGACCTTAGGGGCCAGATTTGAAAATAGTTTTGGAGAAAGGCCAAATTTGAGATTAATTTCGTCAAAAGGCCATATTTGGCAAAAAATATGGCATCCGTGGCCATGCATTCTGCGGGGGCCATGCCGACATGCTCCTCATCCCACAGGTGTTCCGTGCCTGTACCGGGGCGGGCGCTCTCTGCCTTACTATGCAGCACGACCGCTCGTGCCAAGGGTGTAGCATCACTCGAGGGTGACGCCGTAGTAGGGAACACGGGTGTCGCCGTGTACCTTGCTCAGGGACATTAGTACCTCTCATCCAGGGTTCGCGTGCTCCCCAAACTCGACATCAGCTCCAAGCCGACGGTGTGCGGCATGTAGCCAGATGTGGTTTCATGGAACATGCCGGTGCTTCATTTTGCAATAAGTCGGCAACCTTGGTGCTACGGTGCATCTGCTTGATGGGTATCAAGATGGCGGTCAATTCTCAGTACATCTCTGGTCACAATGCACGCAATGACACGGCTTTCTGCATTTTCTGAAAGATGTGTGTGAGCAAGAGGTCTGATGCACTTATTGTGGCTATTATAGGCCCATTCCCAGTAAGACAGGAGGAAGGAGGGCCAATATTGGTGGGCATCACTTTCACTGTCTGTTAGTTTCTTAAAAACAAAAGACTATCTTGTGGCATACGGGAAGTAAGTAATTATTAGGTATCAAACCAGGGATTGCAGATCTATACTATGGCATATAGGGGATTTTAAGATGTGAAAATGGCGACATCTGTTAAAAGAAAAAAGTAATACTGCACACTGAACAGTGTTTGCTTGCAGTTCGCTCCTGTGTAAGTAGTCATTTTTTACTAGTGTGTTACCACAAATTAGATTCCAATTTGTGCAAGTAGTCAGGTTTATCAACTGTAAGTTTCATATGACTTAACTGTAGTGTTGTTTTGCAGATTTACATTCTTCTGTACAAGGAAGTTTCTCTTGCGCTGAAAATTAACAGCATGTACAGTAAACGAAGGTTGCTTAACATTCATGAAAATGTTAAAGTTCTGCGCTACCCTGATCATTTCTCAACTGGCATATACTTATGGTATAATGAAAAGCTCAGACTTGCTATCTGTTTGTAGGAGTTGATTAAATTCTTACAGTTCAACTCTTTTATATGGCTTGAAGGTCCCACCATGAGAAAATTGTTATCGTTGACAATCAAGTTTGCTACATCGGAGGTCTTGATTTATGCTTTGGACGTTACGATACTCCTGAGCACAAAGTTGTGGATTGCCCTCCTTCAACGTGGCCAGGAAAGGATTATTACAACCCGAGGTAATTTCTTGTGCTCATCGTATTTTTAGCTATGATTTGGGGCATAATGTTTCCGATTAGGTCTCTTTGGATTTAATTCCCATTCTTATTGTTGCTTTTACCCTGTTTAAGGGAATCAGAGCCAAATTCTTGGGAGGACACAATGAAAGATGAGCTTGATCGTACTAAGTATCCTCGCATGCCCTGGCATGATGTTCAGTGTGCTCTTTATGGTCCAGCATGTCGAGATGTGGCAAGGCATTTTGTTCAGCGCTGGAACTATGCAAAGGTCTGTTTGATGACTAAGTATAAATATTTTTGAACCCTATATTTGTTGGAACTTGACGATCACACTTTTATGCAGAGGAATAAAGCACCAAATGAGCAAGCAATTCCCTTACTTATGCCTCATCATCATATGGTAATTCCCCATTACATGGGTAATAGCAAAACCACAAATTGTGAGACAGAGAGTAAACAGACTCACGATAAAGATATCAAAGTGAGGAGGCTAAGCACCCTGACAGCACCAGCATCATGCCAGGACATTCCGTTGCTCTTGCCTCAAGAGCCTGATCACCTGGCTTTGCGCAATGGAGATCTTGGCCTGAATTTAGACATCAATCATGGCCATTTGGATTACCCACATGAAACCAATTTCAAGCAGCCACTATCAAACCAAAGGGCGAAACAAGACCTTTGTCCTCAGAATTTACAGATGAAAGGTTTTGTGGACAATCTTGGATCTCCTGAGGTTTCACTTGTTATGCATCATAACACCTCTAAAGAAAATATACACCAAATGGACAAGGAATGGTGGGAGACACAGGAGCGAGGAAGCCAGGTTGCCTCTGTGCTTGATGTAGGAGAGGTTGGTCCCCAAGTAACTTGCAGCTGTCAGGTCAGTTCATGCTGGTTGCAAGGATTAATTTACCAATTTAATAATTTATCAATGTCTCAGAATTATTCACCATGATATTATCTCTTCAAGAAGTAATGTTCAACATGAAGAACGTAACTACTTTATCTAAATATAAGATATGTCATGAAAAACCACATATTAGATAGGAATAAGTTGGATAGCTACTTTTGTGTCAATTTGGAGGCTCACGGCAGTATTATAGCTTGCCTTAATAACAACATATAAACACCATAATCAAGACACGTGTATACTTCCCACTTGTCATGAGAGGAACAGTAGTCTTGCAGTTAGAGATTCGTGATCTTGTGTCAGTTGCCAATGCCATCAAAGCCAAAGCCGAGCGTTCATGGAATGCAGATTGTTAGAGGTTTATTCTGTGCTTTGCTGGGTTTCTGTCGGCTTTTTCTTTGGGTTCAAAAGATTCATGGCTTAAAAGTTGAAACCTTCTAACTGCACTTAGGTCAGATGTGCAAGTACGGTTTGAGCTCAACCCGCCAAAATAGTTAGTTCATTTTTTTTGTACTAGGTCCGCAGGTCAAGTTGCAGTTTGTGAAGGAAACTTAACTAGTTGGCTGATCGCTGGTTTACACGGGTTAACCTCAAACCGTACTTGCATACCCCTAATTACACTTTGTTTTTTTGCTTACTGAAAAGATGTAAACTTTTGTGCGTTCTCTCCTTTGATTCAGATTATTAGAAGTGTTGGTCCATGGTCAGCTGGAACAACTCAAATTGAAGGAAGCATACACAATGCCTATTTTTCTCTCATTGAGAAGGCGGAACATTTTGTATATATCGAGGTGTTGTATAATTTCTTGTTTCTCTTTTGATTTTATATTTAGGTGTTCAAAATTATAAGTTATACTTGATCGGGTGTATTATGGTCATAAGTTTGAGAATCTGTGGAGTACTGAAATTCCAACATGCACATAACATAATTACAATACATACCTGCGCTTTTTTTCTGAACTTCTTTCTGCTGGCCTTTGCAGAATCAATTTTTCATATCAGGTCTTTCAGGAGATGACACAATTAAAAACCGAGTGTTAGAAGCATTATACAGAAGGATACTTAGAGCAGAAAAGGAGAAAAAGTGCTTCCGGGTTATCATCGTCATACCACTTTTACCTGGTTTTCAGGTAATGTGCTGTGTAGCAATTACTGTTTTTTCTTATGTTTTTGTGTTGGCTGCCTGTTTATATATATATAATTACAGGGAGGCATTGATGATGCTGGCGCGGCATCTGTGAGGGCAGTTATGCACTGGCAATACCGGACTATTTGTAGAGGGCCTAATTCAATACTTGAGAATCTTTATGGTGTAGTTGGCTCCAAAGCACATGATTATATCTCTTTTTATGGGCTTAGAGCACATGGTAGACTAGGTGATGGAGGGCCCTTGGTCACCAATCAGGTAAATAAGCATCTCAATTAATGAACCACATTTTCTATTCAGATGTCTTCCGTTACCTTCCTAGGTCATGGCTTTAGGATAATGGTTAATTTTCTTCCTTCCCCTTTCTATTTTTTCCTCCTTTGTTTTGCTAACAATCTAAATGTTGCAGATATATGTACACAGTAAGTTGATGATCATTGATGATCGCATGACACTGATTGGATCAGCAAACATAAACGATAGAAGCTTGCTTGGATCAAGGGATTCTGAGGTACATAGATGAATTATTATTCTGCATACTTGTATGCTTGCATGCTGCTCAAATACTATTTGACGTCACGTAGAGAAGCGCTCCTATGGGTTTGGTCCTGAAGTTCTGCAGTAGATATTGCGCATGCCTTACATTTCATGCAGAACTACTAATTTCCTGAAATAGAGAATTATCTTTTTAAAGATTACCTTCTTTCTTGGTCAACTGCAAATAGTCAGATATTAAACGACATGCTTAGTTGGGTTAACAGGGCAATTTTTGGTAATCTGCTCTGAGCCTCCTCTTGACTTAATAATGTATTTTTAGATTGGTATGATTATTGAAGATAAAGAGGTGGTCAGTTCAACAATGGACGGAAGCTATTGGGAAGCTGGGAAGTTTTCTCTCAGCTTGCGTCTTTCTCTGTGGGCAGAACACCTTGGTCTTCGTGCAGGAGAGGTTTGGACTCTATCTTCAGTCAACTTAAATCACAAAGTGATACTTGAGTCTACAATAAAGATATAAGCCTGGATGGGCGAAAAGCATGACTTGGCCTTGTTTTTTTTTCATTGTTTGTTCGTTGTAGTACTAGTCTGTATGACATCTGAGTCTTGTTCAAAGGCCGAAGTGCTAAAGTGGGGACTTTTACTTAATTTTCTTTCTCATATATATGCACCATCCTAACTATTTTACCAAATCGTAATATGCTTGAGCCTGTGATGTCTTAAACAAATCTATTTGTTTTACTGAGCACAAACATACTGATTTCAAACTGTTTTCTTTTTATATCAGACTTAACTAAACATAATTGATGAGCGGTTCTCATTCGGCTCAATGTTCTGTCTCACCAACAGGTTAGTCAAATCATGGATCCTGTGGCTGATTCTACGTACAAAAACATCTGGATGGCGACTGCTAAGGTCAGTGAAATGCAGACGCGGTATCTTGTACTAAGTGTTAGTTCCTTCTGTTCTAACCTCCAAAGCCCCAACCTGGGAACCCTTTGAATATGACTAATGTTAATATTGCACTGTATTCCTGAATGTTGCCATGTCCGGCAGCTGAGAATTTTCCATCGCATGATCTACTCACAGCGTTTCTAACAAATTGGTACATGACAGGATAACACTGCCATCTACCAAGATGTCTTCTCGTGTGTGCCCAATGATCACATCCACTCCAGGTAAAATGAATGAATGAAATATCTCGCTCGTTTAGTTGCATTTATTTCTTGAAAGCTTAAATTTCTGTGCTCATTGCTCGGTAAACTGTATGGCCACTGTCAGGGCCCAATTTCGGCAAAGCTTTGCTCAGCGGAAGGAGAAAATTGGCCACACAACCATCGACCTAGGTGTCGCCCTTGAGAAAGCAGAAATCCTCCAGGAAGATGGGGACATGGTGGTGGTAGGAACCGACCCTACAGGGAGACTGCAGGCCGTCAGGGGCAACCTCGTTTCCTTCCCTTTGGAGTTCATGTGCCAAGAGGACTTGAGACCATTCTTCAGTGAGAGCGAGTATTATACGTCCCCACAAGTTTTCCATTAGCCTTGAGACCATTCCTTTTTAGATGCATTAGCTTCTTCTTTGTCCCCACAAGTTGTATGTATAGTCCATTCGCCACAACTATTTTTCGGAGTGAATGTTATACCTTTCAATTCATTCCTTGCCGGTGCAAAAGAGATGGCACTTGTGTAGCGAGGTTTTAACGATGAAAATCATCACTAGTAGAACCATGACGCCATAAATCATGCTACGTGTAATTTATTTGCCTCACTAGTCACGAGGACAGTGATGATTACTATACAAAAGCAAAAGACAATCATTAAAGTACTCCAAGCGAGCAAAGTCACAGGTTAAAATTTGTTTTTTTTTTAGGGGTCGCAAAGTCACAGGTAATCTTGATAGCAGGCCGAGTTCTGGTTGGTCGCGGCCGTTTTGGGTCCACTGGGCGAATTGCAGCCCAGAGAGGTCCGCTCCAGTAGTAGTCCATTCCGTTGCCAACCAAACGTTTAGTCCCACCTCGGCAAACGATGGAGGAGCGGCAGGGCCAGCGTGCTATAAGAGCAGCTGGGGGTGGGAGAAAGAGAAACTTAACCCGTCCCTGCGGGGGTGAAAGGCGACTCGTTGATGATCGTATAGTGACTGACGTGTCGCGCCAACACCCAAACACCGAACACGTTTGCCAAGGTGCGAGCGATGTCCCGCCCCTACTTCGGGCGGGCTCGCGCGCCAATTTTTGGAAGGCCCTGTCCCACGGGGGCCTACATGACACCAATACATATCGAAAACATTTATATAGTAAAGCCGAATTTGGTTTTAGGCAAGCTGATTGACACTCGTCCAGATCTACTTTCTTATTTGCATGTAATATGTTGCCGTACCTCAACTTTACCTATAAGTATTTTTTTTTAGAGTAAAACGTTCCTGGAGTCTATCAAGTTGCGGAGTTGGAGCGGATTGGTCACCTACTGGGAAAATGCTAACTATTGGTCACTAAGTTGTGTCAATGTTAAACGTTAGTCATTCTGTCACTCCCACCGTTTCACTCCCACTGTTAAAATGCAGACGTGGACGATGTATTTTTACAAAAAAGACCTTAACCTTCCATTTTTTCTTATTACCCGGTCCTTTTCTATTTGTTCACAACAACACGTTCATCTTATCGTACAGCTCACAGAGGGACAGAGCGGCGCCGCCGGAAGTATACGAATCTCCGGCCGCTCGGCGGCCACGGCGCCAGCACAAGATGCCTCTCCTCGCCTCCTCGAGTCCTACTCACAACGCTGCTCCCGCTTGTGGCCACCACGACCAGGACGCCGTTCGAGGAGAAGAGACGGCAAGAGAAACAGCCACCGGCCGCCATCCGCCGTGGAAGAGAAACAGGCGCCGTCGCCGCTAGCCTCCATCGATCTCTCCCGCAGTAGGCTCCTCATCTTGGTCGCGGTCTTGGCTATTTTAGCCTCCGATTCAGAATCTGGTGCGATTCCTCTTTGGCTTCCGATTCAGTCCTGCACGGGCTGTACGACCAGGGCGTGGCCCGGCACCACGTCAGCGCGCAGGCGTCGGCATCCGGGAGCGCGAGCAGCCTGGCACTCCTGCCGGCCGCCCCATTCCTTGCACTCCCCGGCCCCGAAGGCGTGTTCGTCGGGGGCGACCCGTTCGCTGCGTCGCTGGCGGTGCCGCCGTCGTCGTACGTGCAGATGGCGGAGATGGAGAGCAAGGAAGAGCTGCTGGCGCAGGAGCAGAGGATATGGGCGCAGTACCGGCAGGGCGGGATGCAGGGGCAGGCCGGCCTCAACGGGCTCGCTTTGGGCGGCGGCGGAAGCTCGTTCGGGTCGAACACCTCCGTGGCCATGCCCATGGCCTCCTACCACGGCGTCGGCGGCTACTACTACGAGCAGAAGCAGAGCAGCATCGAATGTTCATTCTTGATTGTTTTTCTGTGAATAATGCCCTAATCGATCTCCTGCTCGATCGCTGGAGTAATAGTAGCTGTTGAGATCGATCGAGATTTTAGCAGCGATAATAAGATGAACGTGCTGTTGCGAACAAATAGAAAAGAACCGGGTAATAAGAAAAAATGGAAGGTTAAGGTCTTTTTTGTAAAAATACATCGTCCACGTCAGCATTTTAACGGTGGGAGTGACGAAATGACTAACGTTTAACATTGACACAACTTAGTGACCAATAGTTAGCATTTTCCCAGTAAGTGATCAATCCGCTCCAACTCCGCAACTTGATAGACTCTAGAGGCGTTTTACTCTTTTTTTTATCTGCCTAACATCATAATACGGAGTATAAGATATGTTTTGAGAGGAGATTTCGTGTGGAAGATTTTGTCATTTTTTGTAGGACAGAATATTTGAATTGATTTTTTGCATGTTTGTATCCGGAATATATTTTAAACTCGCAATTTTTGTTTCGTTTTTTTAGAATAACAGGATCACTGCTACTCGGGAGACAAATACATTTTTCTCTATGTTTTGCTTCAGGACCTTTATTTTCCATTGGGGGGGGGGTGGAAAATCTAATATTTCGTCATCTAGAATTTATTTGCCGTGATTGAATTTTTTTATAAAAGAGCTAAGCTACTGCAATATTTTGATTTTAGCAAATTGATTCTTCATGAACAAAACATGGGCATACTCTTTTATCAATTTGCAGCTGATTTACGCGTTTCGCCAAAAAAAAAAAGGTAACTGGTAGCGAATTATTATGTTGGCGAATCTTTGTATGATGCTCTTACAAGTAGCGTGTTATTTTGGTCGGTCCTAAAGTATTTTTGCATAGAAAAATACAATGTCTTGGAAAATATTTCCGTCTCTACAACGTAGACCAAAACAACTTTATGTCACCAGATGGACTGTCTTAACTTTATGGGCAATTACACAATTACGGTGATACATGCACCTTTAAGTTTCAAATTCTAAAACCCATCTACAGTTATGATTTAAATTTCCAGCATTCATATTCCAAAGAGTATACAGTTACAAAACCAACAGTATACCAGCAGCTGGGATGTTAAATGCTAATGCCAGTTTTCCTTTACAATTTACACATCCACTCACACAAACCTAACTAAAATCTATTTGGACGGATCAGGGATCTGTGTATATATATATGCACTGCCAAATAATGGCTAATGGCAGCTAAGCAGAAAAGGAAACTATTTTACACTTGATGTGTAAGTCAACCAACTATTCTACTGTAGAATCTGCACAAAAGTTGTCATCGTTGTTTGCAAACTTCTCAATCAATATTTCCATAATTTTCTTGTACATTGGCATATAATGGTCATTGATCATGGTATTAGATAGTCGGATCTTGCTGTAAAGATGCCTCGGTGTCTCGTATATTCCAACACTGCACTCATCAGTGACAACAGGATCCTCCGGACCAGCATTTGGAGGAGGCATTGCAACCATGTGCATGATTCTACCAGGGGGGTAGAATTGCTGCCTCTCCAAGCTATCTGATGAGAAGGATTGCCTATCCTCTACATTCATTAGGACAGCACTTTCCTCCTCCATTATTTCCTTGGCAGCAGCTGCCTCTTCCTCCCGGGTCTGAGCTTCCACTTCTGCCTGCCGATCCCGGTCCTTCTCAAACTCAAACCACAACTCGCCTTCAGTTATTTCTTCTTCTGTATGCTCCCTAGAGGTTTCATGGTCACTCAAAAGAGCTTCTTCTTCTGTTTCCTCGTGAACTGAAATAGTGGTTGCAGTGTACTGCAGCTCCTCCACTACCTCGGTGCTGTGTTGTTCTACAACAAACGACTCCGAATCTACTGTAGTTGTAACATGAGTTTCTGTAGTCATTTCATCGTTCGAACTTGCAGCTACTACACTAACAGCTCGACGGCGTGCACCCATGCATGACCATGAAGACAGTGCTGACCGACTTCTAGCAACAGCCTGTGCAACATTCTGTGCTTGTTTCATCACAACCTGCACCGAAATATACAACAAGGTTCTTGTAACTCTTTAGATTTCGGTGGACAAAATATTTATAGATATTATTAGGCACAAGGCTATCATGGAATACACTAAATAAATTTTAATTGTATCTTTTAGCTGTTTAGTTGAAGCAGCCTTATCAAAATTCAAATTTAAAAATAGAGAATGCTTAACATGACAGTAGAAAACTAATAGAGAATGTGGTACACAGATTAACTCATCTACAGATTACAGCTTGCCAGCTTATGGTTGATATAATTTACCAGGGTTTTGCTTGAAACAGGTCGTAGCAGTGCCCCAGCACCAGCGACCCTAGCTCTAGCACCAGAAAAAGATTGCAGACGAGTTCCTAAAGCAGTAGCAGACCGGTAAACGACATTTAGGAAACGTGTCTGCTGTATTTGATCCCTCAAATCATTCAACCACGAAGATGCTGTTACCTGTATGAGGGATAAGACGTGAGGATAAGGATTAAGAGACCATGAAATCATTGCAGCTAAATTTTGCAAAATGAGATTGTCATAGTGTATTCTGCCATTTCTATCGTGTATTTGAACCATAAATGTAACAGAAAATTACATGTTCCCCGAATAATAGTAATATTGCATGCAGAACAACACCATTAGGGCAGGGACTACCAGGCCCTGGGCTGCACTTGGCCCAGTCCAGGGCTAAGCAATGTGAGTCATCTCTCCTGGCCTACAAACCTACAGTAACCCTACATGGTGTCTCACACAGCCCATTGTCACTTTCGAAGCTCAGCATCTTGCTAGCAGGGTGACGATGAGGATCTCATCTTTGCCTAGGGAAGAACTTCCTCATGCCAGTTGACCACAAGGCCACTGACATCCAGTCTACATGTAGTCTCAAGAGTCATCGCCATCCTGCCCAGGACCAGGAGCTCCCAAGTCTTCACCATGCAACCACCGCTGCTGGGCTGTGCTGCACCTCACAGCTTCAGGTTTGGTGCTGTGCCCCTCAGCGACTCATTTGTAAGCACTAATTTAGTGTGGGTTTGACATGTAAGTTATTAACACTTCATACTTGTTAATAAAAGTTTTGTGTGGTATTTGGTTTTATGTTAAGTAGGAATTTAGAGATGCAAAACAAGTACAAAATATGAAATAAAATGAAGTTTTTTCTAAAGTTTGTCCAGAAAAAGCAGCTCAAGTTGGTTGCTAGTTTTAGACTGTTCAAATTCAGCCTGGGCATGTGGAATCTTGCACCACGTAGAATGATGATTAACACGGAGAGGAATAGCAAGTCACAGAAATAATGGAGCTACCTCAGAACGAAGATCATCAATAGATGTAGTTGATACCGTAGGAACCAGATCAGCACCATTGACAATAGTGGTTACAAAGTGCTTGCCTGATTCTGCTAACTCCCATGTCATGCATGAAGCTGACAACAAAAAAATCAACTGTTACCAAATTGTCAACTCAATTTAAATGCATACATTTGACATACCTGGCGCAAATGCAACACAAGTTGTTGTGGAGAACTCTGTGTGTTCTCTCAGGATGTATGTCAGTAAAGCAGCAGTGCCACCACCCAATGAGTGGCCAACAATCTAACAAAGGAAAATTAGACAATAAAACAATAATATAGTGGATGATGTTTTATTTAAACAAAATGACATGTCACTATCCAAACAATATCAATGCGTGTTTCACAGCCAAGGATACAAGACTTTAATCAGCTAGCTGACAAGTACACCTACACTCAAAGGGTGGAACAACATACTTACCAAAACGAGGGAGACTGCCATTCATTAACTCAGTACTTTTTGCATTATCTATGTTTTACATCGCTAAATTCCTACTCCCAACTGGAGATATTTCCATATGTGATATAGTTTTTTTTGGGAGAGAATCTATGATATAGTTAGGTCTTAAAAGGGCTTTCTTTTTTAAGGGCACCTAATTTGTTCCAAAGGGATCTTTTTCGCGGATAACTAGGGATATGCTCCCAACTCTCAAGTCTCAAGCTAGTGCAAGGTCAGCACTAGGATAGGAAATGGGTTCAAAATAGAAAAGAGAGCTGTCCGCAGTTGCATTCTTATGTCATTCACGAAAACACTAGTTTCAGACTTGTGAATCTTACTATTGTATCCCGACTCCCGAGTTTTCGATTTCTCATTGAAATTGCAGGGCCAAGCTGTTGCTCGGTTGGTAAGTTCATGGAGGTGGCAAGCAGCCCAGCTATGGAAAAAAAGACCCGCAAGAAGCCAGTGAATGCCGGGTTCTGCATGGTGGTGAAAATGAGGTTCAAGATGCCCCGGCTGAAAATCGTTTCTCCAAAAAATAAATAAATAATTGTAATTGTTATTCAGTGGCTACAAACAAGGAATCTGTGGGTACCAATGTGTCTAGATTTATAACTTGGCCATCGTTTGGGAGGCAACATGTTCAGAACAAAGAAGACATGTCTAAGCTCAACAGCGTATGCAGTTTTCGCCTATGTATGACGGGGTCTAGAAAAAGTATATATTTTCCTACCGCCTATGATTCCAGTGGAAACTTGCATTTTTTATGTTAACTACTTTCTTCGTTAATATATTTCACTACACATATTTCCTAATGCCCTAAACAAAAATAATAACAGAGCCAGGTATTAAGGATTTGGGTTTTGCTATTCCTCTACAGATCAAATACGTAGGCATCTTATATATGGAAATAGAGGGTTTGGATAGACAGATTCAAGTTAATTTGCATGGTAAATAAATATCTATGATCACTATCTTGCTTCTGGAAACTAACATTGAACTGACTAATTTTGTTACAGAACAACAAAAATAATTATGAGGCCAAAGTTTTTAAGAGCAAGATAACAATCCAAGATAGGATCAAACTAAGTATGACTCAACTTTTGAAACTATAACTAGAAGTAAGAAATGTGCACCTTTATTTGGTACTCTGGGCATTGACTGACTGCTTGAAGGAGGCATGGCGTTATACATCTCGCAATCCAGCGCGCTGCCGCAACCATTCCACAGTGTGCATACCCTAAGACTAACTTGCTGACACCACCTTCATCTAATAATGAGTGGTGAAATGGTACTACAGCACCACTAGCAGCAGTCAATGTGTCTTTCATGCTATGAGTGCCTCGAATCAAAACAAGAAATGATTTGGTGCACTCATCACGTATAATTGTATGAGCAGGCTTTAAAATCTGTAAGAGTATGAGCAAGTTAGGAATTGAGAAATATACCAAGCAATTATGTTCCTGTAACAGACTCTTCCTATAACCAGTGGAAACTAATCACGTCTTAATAAATGGAGAGAACAACAAAATACTACCAATACTTACTCACCCCCGCCTTAGGTTCCTCAATGAAAACATCCTCTTGGGAAAATCCAGCTAATTCCAAGAACACTGGGAATGACTTCTTAGAGAAAAGAAAGCACAAGTCAATTAAACGTCGCAGAATAATCAACTCTTCCATGACTTCAGGTCCTTTAAGTTCTATGCAATTGCTTCCAGCATATACACTGGCCACATGTAAATTTCCCTGAAAAAGTAACACCAGGATTACAATGAACCATTTATTGGATGCAGACCAAAGGCTTACATGATTTGCTAAACAAAGTTGAACATAGCGACAATCATTTGTACACGAAATGGAATAGCATCATAGGGTCCAGTTACTTCATTGAATACTTGAGTGACTCGTGAATAGCAGAGGTTAAGGACTAGGCTGTAGCCTAGTGGCAAGGGTCACAGTGGTGCATCCTTGTGACCAGAGTTCGAGTCACGTCGGGAACGAATTTCTGGTGCCTTACCAGGGTGATTTTCTTCTCTCTATAAGAATAGGCAGAGCTCCTGCCACTTTTCACTTAGGTGAAAAGGTTTTTTTTTTTTTTTTTTTTTTTTTTTGAATAGCAGAGGTTATGATAACGATCTCATATTGTCATCAGAAACCATCTGTACGGACTCTTTCTTTCTTACGATATCGTGCATTCATTTTTTTAACTAAGCACTATAGTTAACTGCAATTAGTATCATAGCTTGAACGGTAGAGCGGAAGTATAATGCTCGGATGCTAGAACCTGCTACACACAAGAAAACAAAACCAATTACACCTTAACATAGGGATCACTACTGCTATACTACATAACACTAGAACTAGTCATCACCACGAGAGAAAGATAACCCACGATCTCCAAACGTCCAAAGTCGCGATTTTATCCCGTGTGATGACCAAACAGCACAGAAATCAACTAAAGTCTCCACTACCAATTAATCTTTTTTTTCTGGAGCCGAAGGAGCAAATCTTGTACTGATCAATCACTAGAAACCTCCATCCGAATGTCCTCATACCAGCAACAAAGCACGCAACGTCGGAGACGCAATTACAGCGAAAGAAACCCCCATTTCATATCCAGAACACAAGCTTGTGCCCGCATTTAAAGAAAATCGAGCCACAGCAATCGTATCGGATCGCAGCAGCAATATGCCGGTGGCTGGTTAGCTAGGGGGGGCTCTGTCACCTGGCGGCGCATGAGGTACTTGATCCCGAAGGCGAGGTCCCCGATGGGCCACTTCCCGAGCGTCTCCGAGTAGGTGAACCGCAGCGTCTCGGCGAGCGTTCCCACCGCCTCGATCCACGTCGCAGGCGGTTGCGATGGCCGCCGGACCGCACGCCCCCTCCGCCGCTTCGCCCCTCCGGCCCCGCCTGGGCTGCCGGCGGCGTCCTCGTGATGCGCCAACCGGCGGCTCAGTACGAAGTAGAGCAACATGGCCGCGCCCAACGCCGTGGCCATCGTCGCCGTCCCCATGCCGGCGAACCCCTGGATGGATCTCAACGCTGCGAGGCGGGGCTTTCCGTCACGCCGAAGATACTTTTAGGGGCTAAAGTGCAAATCTTTTCCTTCGGTTTCTTCCCCGACTGCCTGATGACGGGTTTGGTTGGGTTTGCTCGCCGCGTCTGGTGAGGTGGGTCTTTCTGCTCTACCACATTTTTTTTCTCTCGAAAAGGTCAACCTAACCTATCTATTGATTATCAACAACGGTACAAAAAATTCTAAGTAATGAAAATTACAAATAGGTCTTTAGACCACCTAGCGATAACTACAAGCAGTGAAGCGAGCCGAAGGCGCGCCGCCGTCCTCACCCCTCCCTCACTGGAGCCGGGCAAAGCTTGTCGTAGAAGTTGTAGTACACAGACGGGAAGTCATCGTGCTAAGGCCCTGGAGAACCAACATAGCAGAGCAGCAACCATCGTGTAGATCAGAAGAGCCAGACCTATAACCACACGAACACGAACGAATACGAAAACGGACTACATCCGAGAAAATCTGCCGGACAAATAACTCCACACGTCCTCCGTCGGCACTAAGCGCACCACCGAAGCGAGGATAGGACGGGGAGGATCTTATTCTGCCTTCAGGATGTCGCCGCCGCCACACCATCCCGAAGAAGACACTCGAATAACCTTAAAAAAAAGGAATGGAAACCTTCCCGCCGACGAGGAGCTACGGTCCGCCGCACCTCCGGGGCCCCGAGGGCTGTCGGAGGCGGGAGGAGCAGCAGCTTCGCTCGCAGGCGAGAGGGACAAAAACCAGATCGATCGCCTTTTGATCGCGATCGCCGGGGAGGAGCTAGCGTACCGGTAGGGTACGTACGTATCTTGCTCTACCACATTTGAATCAACGCTAATAAAGCGTCTCGTAACATTAATGGTTATTTTCAGGCATAGAACATACCCATAATGTTTGTTTATCATAATCCACATATCACACGAAATGATTAAAGAAACTACAAATTTAATTTATTCTCCTCTTCCTATAAGTAATCTTGTTGGCAGTCCCTATATTTTATTTTGTCGCAGTCCTTGCTGAGATGTAGTGAACGCTAATTTGTATTCCCCATCTCCAAAATGAGCAGATTTGCTTAAAAAACAGAAAGATCTCACAAATAATGCATAGGGTGGAGAAAAAAAAAATGAGCTGACCCAACGTACGTTTCATGATCATGGAAATTCAAAACAGCTTCCGATCTCATATGCTTGTAGAAGATTAGGAAACTGTAAAAAAAATTAATTTTTTTAAAAATTCTTACAAAAAAATTGGTGACAAACATATCCAAGTGTGCTACATATGTGTAAAGTTTCATGATGTATGTGCGGTGTTCTGTGCGAAAAAATAAATCAGTCAGCAACATGGGATTTAAGATATATTTTAGAGCACTATTTTTTTTTCTCACAGAGCTCTACAAATGTCATTTCGTCATGAAAATTTGCACGTATGTAGAACACTTTGATATCTGTGTCACCACTTTTTTCCAAAAATAATAATAATTGTATTTCTTAACTGGCCAAGAGCACGTGATCACAGAAGCCAAAACTGCACCCCCTCATGATCAGCTCTAATCAAGGGTAGTATTATCTTTTCATTTCCTCCTATAATTTGAGGTGCTTTTTTTTAGCTTTTCATTCTCTATTAGGTATTTTACAAAACATTCAACCAACTTTGGGTACACGGTCTAAAGCTACTGAACTTTTGGGTAAATTACCAATTTTCTCCGCCGGTAATTTAAGTTTAACATGTTGGCTATTAATGATACTTCGGGTGAAGCTGATTTTCTTTCTTATACACATTGTTCGGACACTTGTATGGCTCAACATTGTCCGGAACATCCCGTGACATCTGTCCCACTTCCTTTTAACATAGACAAGATCACAAGACCACAACTTTGTGAGATTCTGTGTGATGGACGGGTAATAGAAAAAGTGGTCATTGCCATGAAAATCATCTCCCACTACAAAATTAAGCACATCATTATTAAACTAAACAAAACCCACGCTATTCCGCCTTAAACTAAAACTACATATAATTTATGTCTTCATGGGAAAGAGTAAAGTCTGTCTCTCTTGCCCATTTTGGCCGAAAGAGTCTACAGAAACAAATTCCTGATCCAAGTTGCCGCTGTTTTTTTTATGCTATGCTGCATGCATTTGGGTTCTCATCACTGTATTGAAGTGATCTGGCTTCCATCTCCTTTCCCTCTAGGAGCTGCACGGTAGTCATGGCTGTAATATCTTTCTTCTTGGACACGAGAGTCCACGTATCCGTACTCTGATATGTAAGGACTTGACCTGTGACTATAGCTATGTCCTGCATAATAAGGTGCAGCATCGTAGCTGACGCCATTAATGTTGCTAGGATGGTTTGCCCTGTGGTCTCTATGCACATGGTGGCTGTATGGGTAGTCATGCACCATGTGTATCACGGTGGCATCGGCGGCCGGTGTTTCAGCCGGTGGCGTCTCTTTGTTTTCTGGTGCGGGTTCTGCCGGCGCCGCTTCTGCAGGCGGGTCAGCAGGTGGAGGTGGGGCTGGACTCAGCTTCGGTGACTTGTAGTTCACAAGTCACCAAGCGACTTGCGCCTAATCCGTCCGTCCCTTTTTCATCTAACGGATGAGATTCATCCAAATCTAGATGTGAAAAATAAAAATATCCAGAAAAAATTGAAAAAATTCCAGTTAATGATAAATGGTTCGTTTTGTCTTCGCTGAGAGTTTCACGCTATTTAGATTAATGGTTTGGGAATAAATAGTGTTTTATGTTTTGATCTAAAAAAGCTTTGTATTAACAAACCATTGGTCCAAATCGAATATAATTTTCACAGAATAGCTAACAAAGCATTTATGTTTAACTGGAAATTTTTCAATTTTTTCTGGATATTTTTATTTTTCACATCTAGATTTGGATGAATCTCATCCGTTAGATCAAAAAGGGACGGACGGATTAGGCGCAAGTCGCTTGGTGACTTGTGAACTACAAGTCACCGAAGCTGAGTCCGGTGGGGCTTCCCCTTCTGCCGATGGCGCCGGAGGCGGAGCCTCCGCTGTTGGGTCAGTGTGTGAGAAGATAGTAGGAACCTTCTTGGTCTTCCTGATGGCCTTCACAATCCTCAGGATCAACAGTCCCGACCACCGTGATCTTGTGGTTAGCTTGATCAACATAGACCTCTCCTATACCTGCACAAAGGCCATTTCATATGTAGTTTGTATAAGATGTTGTGGACAAGCTTGAAGTTTCCAGTAAAGTGCAGATGCAAAACTCGACAAATCAATGGTGGACTTTCCCCTCCTCCCCACCTCTCTCGTTTCTTCCTCCACCTTCCCTTGAGAGTCGCCACTAAATCCCCGGCTTGCTCGGCTCGCCTCTCCGGCGGCGCTGCCGTCCGGCGTGGTGGAGAGAGTAAAGCGCGGGCTGTACAGAGTAGAGTAGGTTTTTTAGTAGTTGTAGCTTTGTTTGCCTATATGGCGTCGTTCGCCTTAATGGCGTCTTTCTCTCTTCTCGGCTGGTCGCCGGTGGCTCGCAGCGGCACCGGAGCCAGTTCTTCCTTTCTCTGCAGGTTGAATCCATGGTGGATGGCGTGCAGGACGGAGGAAGATCAAGGCCGATTCAATAGATCCGTCTGCCGTATCTCCTGCTTCGCTAATCGGGAGCGGATTCTTGTTCCTCTGCCGGCCGAGGCGGCGAAGGGAGGAACTGCTGCTGCTGCTTGGTGGGGTGGCTGATGCTGCATCTTGGAGCTCCATACACGGTGGTCATGTATGCCGCCGTGATCTATGGCCATATGGCTGGCTGTTTCTCTACCTCCATGTCGGAGGCCATCTCGATCCGGAGCCAGTGCTCGGCGGCGCGATGCTTTCAAGTGGTTCGTCCCCGGAAGCGTCTTGTCTGCTGGTTTCTGTGGTCGATCGCCGGAAAGGAGAGTCCGAGCATCATGTGCTCCAATGATCTCGGCGGCGACGCCTGAAGATCGCCGGCGATTTGTGGCAGAGGCACTCTAGGATCTGATTGCATTTCATCTTCTTGTTCTAGGGTGTTTTTTGTAAAAGCGAGGTCCTTTTCTTCGAATTCTAGGTCTTTTAGGACAAGAGTTGTAAAAGGACCTTTTTGTAAATTTTTCCTGCCACGTGGAATTAATGGAATGCAGCAACGGGGTCTTTAGACCCCACCCCTTGTACAAAAAGACAAATCAATGGTGGGAAACTAGTGTTTTTGTTTAGAATGCTTACCCTCAATACCACTCAGGGTCTTTCTGATCTTATGCACGCAGCCATTGCAGTCCATCCAGCTCTGTTACTCGTGGTGTCTGCAGATTCATCTAGACAGATTAGTACAACCACCGTCATGGAATCATACACTGCAGGAGGTCAGTGTCATAATTTATTGTAGTTAAACCATCAGAAATTTAACCAATCTTAAACTTACAAGCATGAGAACAAAATTTTGTTTGAGTTATACAGATCGATGAGCTCACAAACCTCTGATTCGGAAGTCATTATTGAAGTTCCCGATTGGACAATAAGGTTGGGGCTTCAATCTCGAAGTCCTTGTGGAGAACTCTGAAGACATTAGTACGTACAAGGGTGTCTGGAGTCATGGACCATGCGAAGGAGTGGCATTTATATTGAGAGGCAGGGAAGGCTGACATAGAATATTTGTAGGCCAATTTGTGTCTATCATCCAAAGAATCGTTGGAAAGTGAAAGAGGGCCCCTCTGATATCCCTATCTTGGTACAAGCTCCTCTTCTTTTCCATAAGTTGTAGTCGTGCCTCAAGTGGGTTCCAAGATGTGCTAAAAAATGACCTTGGTCGGTCTGGAACAAGAATTGAACCGGTTATATGTACGTCTACTAGATAACTCGGACCAGTTTCTTACCTAACAGATGGAACACCATTCACCATGCAACAACTGCTGCTATTTTTCTTTTCACACCAAAGCTACTATCGTATGACCAGAGACTAAGTTAAAAACAAGCCGGCCATATTTCTTCAGAAGTTCTTATTTAGGTAGTGTTCATATGAAGTTATAGCCTTGTAGGATAATGTTCCTTGCTCATGTTTTGGCTATGGAGATTGGAGAGTAACACTGTAACACCATTCACCATGCAACAACTGCTGCTATTTTTCTTTTCACACCAAAGCTACTATCGTATGAACAGAGACTAAGTTAAAAACAAGCCGGCCATATTTCTTCAGAAGTTCTTATTTAGGTAGTGTTCATATGAAGTTATAGCCTTGTAGGATAATGTTCCTTGCTCATGTTTTGGCTATGGAGAGTAACATTGGTATTTCTGATATCCAATTGCCTTGTGGTATGGAGCTACTGGTCTCTAGATGGTTTTGTCCACGGCCTCATTGAAGAGATTCGTTTTTTCATGGCTCCATGCTCCACTGATAAAAAATCCACTCAAAAGTCAGCACTGTGTTCTCTCTTACGAAACTATTATATGTGGTTTATTGAGTTGTGTATTATCGCCTCCATTTGTGAGCAGGTCTACTGGTTTTGAATTCTGGCATTTATTGATTGGAGTGCCGATAAGAATATCCCATTGCCGGCCAAGGGAGAAGATAAAACCATGACAAGATGATAGATGGGGGCTCCTTTGGTCAAAAGAAGCTTTCTTTTGAGAGGTGGACGATATCCACTCCTAGAGAATTCCCTCGGCTAAAGAAAGGTACTTGTATGTTTTTGTGGCCCCGGTAAAACCTCATATAATGCAGATCTGTAGCTCTATAGTGATGGCAGCCATTTTCTACAAGTTGCAAATTATCGCTCTATTGAGGGCAGACATTTGGCGCAAACAAGAATATATCCAGGTCTGAATTATGCATTCCATTTGGTCCTTTTTACCACGTATTAGGTTTGTTTGAAGTCAAGTGTTGTAAAGTTTGATCAAGTTTATAGATGCAGCTGGATAGTGGTCTATGTATTTTGTTGTAATGTCTAATTAAATACTACATTGAACTATAGCTTGTCATGATAGCATTATCATGTCCTTACAATTTGTCAATTGCCTAGTTGTAATTTGTTTACCTAGAATGTATGTTTATCTGTTTTATGGAGAGACACCACTAGTGAACTGTGGACCCCGGACCATTCTTTTACATTACTTAAAACACTGTTTCCATTGCTTCTCATCATCATTTGCTCGTTGTTACTTTTTGCATTTATATTTGTTTTCCACACCATACGTTTAATCCTTTGTTTTCAGCAAGATGTGAAGATTGACAACCTTCCTGAATTCGTTGGGGTAAAGTAGTTTGTTTGTATATGTGTGCAGGTCCATGCCAGCTCTTTTCTGGCACCGTGTTGAAGCATTTTCCAAGTCCTACTGGTTCGATAAACCTTGGTTTCATAACTAAAAGAAACTTGCTACTACGCTGCTTCACACCTTCCACTTGGGGTTCCCAACGGGCCTAACTAGTTATAAGTCTCGCGAGGTTAGATTTTAGATATGTTCATTTGGCATGCATGCATATGAAAAAACGGAAAATTTTGGAGCTTATGTGTTAAGTGAGACTAAGGGATCAAAACTTCTCTTATGTCGATGATTTCGAAACATATCATTAATATGAGTGCGTAAGATTTAATATGAACTTTGTTGACTACGAAGTGGGTCATCTATATCAAAACACTCAAGTATATACAGTTGAGGAATTCACCATCTATATATAATTATATACATTTGATATTCATCTCTAGATGAAGTACTCACCACTTATACATCTCAAATTCATTCAAACATTTGAATACAAACTTATGAGACAAGTGTCATATTTTTTTTCTAAAAGGGAACATTCCCAAATAATATTACCTGAGGGAATACATCCTTAATAATACAATGAAGTTGAAATTCAAATATCATGTAACATTTCTCATACAGATATGTTACTTACAAACTCATCAGATTGGATTTTTACAAAAAAAATACAAGGATGAAATTACAAAATCCTAATCCTAAACCTAAACTATGTTGATCTTCTATATTTTTATCTTATGGTTTTCCTTCAAACCTGCATAATAAACAGAAAAATAACAAGAGGATAATTTGGTTATCTTAGGATTGTTTGGTTAAACTCAACTAGGGCTCTGCTGAAGATTTGTTCTTGAATAAACATTAATTAAATTAGCGGGCGTACTCGGATTAAGGAAACAAGGATTCATATCACTCTTGGCATGATCATGCTCTAAGACATGGACAAGCAACAGTAATGGCCCTACAACAAGATAAACAACAGGGACAAGTTCCAACAATTAACCATTCGAATATCAACAATCAATAGGGACATGAGCAGGATCAAGTGATCACATGGATTAGAGGCTACAAGCAACATTTGTACATCCCTCTAGTCTAGTTAAGTTCAATGTTAAAGGAAACAACCACATACTTTTATCAATATGGATATTCAAGGTCAATTTAATTAATTTGTCTCAAACAAAGCCTAAGATATAAACCAAAGCTCACAAGATTACTTTGTCAATAAGTTAAAACCCACATAAGAATCCACCTATCAACGTGTGTTAGCAGGGAAGCCACATAGCTCATATTCGATGTCGTACGTGAGAGAGAGAGGGAGGGAGGAAGAGAGAGATATGTGGGGAAAGTGATCGTGGATGTCTAGTAATTGGATTGACACGAGATATTTGAAAGGACAAGGATGTCGCCTAGAGGGGGGGGGGGGTGAATAGGCGTTTAAAACTTTTCCGGTTTAGGCTTGCTAATTGCGGAATAAAACTAGGTGTTTAAATTAACAAGCCAACAACCTAAATAAATTAGGCTCACCTATGTGCACCAACAACTTATGCTAAGCAAGACAACTAACAAGGTGATAGCAAGATATGATACTTCAAGCTCGAAGGCTATCACAATGTAAAGTGCATAAGTAAAGAGCTCGGGTATAGAAATAACCGAGGCACGTGGAGACGACGATGTATTCCCGAGTTCCTCCTTTTTAGGGGAGTACGTCTCGTTGGAGGGGTGTGAGTATCAAACTCAAGATGCCACAAAAGGCCTCACCCTATACTCCGATGAACCTCGCACAAAAGCTCGGTTCACCTTCCACTATTGATTTCCTTTTGGGCGGAAATCGAGTCCCTTACAACAAACTTGAGGCACAACCCACAAAAGGATTGGGAGCTCCCAAGCGGCCACAAAAGGCCTTGCAACGCCACAAAAGGCGCCACTTGCCACAAAAGGCGTTGACCACAAAAGGTCACAAGAACACCGTCTAGGGTCCAACGACCCAAGAGTAACAAGCTCACAATCTTCACTTCCACGAATCCTCGTGGAGAGAGCAAACCTATGCACAAAAGCAAAGGCAAACCTATGCACAAAAGCAAAGGCAAGAACACAAGAAGTGATCAAGTCCTTCACTCCCAAATCCCACCAAAAGCAACAAATGCTTGTGGGGGGAGAAGAGAGGAAGAACAAAGAAGAACACAACAAATGGAACTTCAAGAACTAGATCGAAAGGGTTCCACTCACTTAGAGGAGAAACGTCTCGGTGGAAATGTAGATCTAGGTCTTCTCCTCCAATCCTCCAAAGATCAACGAGTTTGGGTGGAGGGATTGGGAGATCTTGTAGTTTTGAGCTTTGCAACAATGGAGGAGAGAGAAAAACGAGCTCAAGAAGATTGGGGAACCGTTGGGGAAGAAAGCCCCTTAAATAGGTTCCCCCAAAAAGGAGCCGTTGGCTGCTCCAGCCCGAGCCAGCGGTAGTACCGCTGCGCCGGGCGGTACTACCGCTGGCGCCTCCTGCGCTGCGGTCAAAACAGGCGCAGACCGCGCCCTTCAGCCCGATCCAGCGGTAGTACCGCTGCGCCGGGCGGTGCTGCCGCACATGGGCCCCAGAGGCCACTTTTGGCGGTAGTGCGGGCGGCACTACCGCCGCTTCGGGCTGCGCAAGAAACCCCGGGCGGTACTACCGCTGGCAGTGCCGCTGCCAGTACCGCACATTGCGTCCGAAGATGAATCTCGGCGGTACTGGGAGCGGTACTGCCTCTGAGGCTTCCCAGCCCAGGGCCAGCGGTACTACCGCCCGAAACGGCGGTACTACCGCTTACAGGATTTCATCCTGAAACCTGAACTGCGATAACTTTCTCATATGAACTCCAAATGAGATGAATCCAATTGCGTTGGAAAGGTAACGACAAATGCTTTGCTACAAAAATATGGAGGAGATATCACACATGGGAGGTGTGGATCCTATCTCGAGGTGGACCGATAATATTTCCAAAGCCGAGAATGCAAACAAGTTTTCATCCGGACTCCGTTTTCGATGATCTTGGGCTTGCTCCGATCACAAGCACTACAAGATCATGCATATACACATCATAGTCCATCATGTGAGGAGGATAACACAAGAGGAGAGTTTGACCTCTCTACAAAAGACGAACCGGTAAAACCTCCAATATCAAAAACATCAGAAGATATTCAAATGAAATCCGTTCTTGATGAACTAGAGCTTGGTATGGAGATGAACACAAGCTCTAAATTCTCACATGGATAAAGGCCAAATAAGAACCAAGAAAGATGATGATGCCAAGTATGCAAAGGTTTGAGCTCTCCACAAAGATGCGATCAAGTTACTCACTTGAGAGCCCCTCTTGATAGTACGGCATCTATCCTATAACCCGGTCTCCCACTAACACCATGAGACCGGTAAAATAGAAACCCTATCAAGATCATACCTTTGCCTTGCGCATTCCACTTGAGCTAGATGATGACGATCTTGATCTCTTCAAGTGGACCACTTTTCTTGATTTGCGCTTGCTAGCTCATGCTTGATGAAGACATCTCCAAATGCTCCCCCATACACCATTATGGGAGAGCCTCGCTAATCTCCGTCTTCATGAATCCACTTGCGCTTCATATACTTCTCTTGATATAGATGATGGCTTGGAGATAAACATGAAGTTCACTCAATCTTCTTTTCCAAGCCATGCTTGCAATAAGCTCATCTCTACACATGACCATTCTTCATATATAAATCCTTGGATAGAACCTTGGTCATCATATACTCTTCTAGAGTCCAACACATGAACTCCAAACTTCTTCATGGACTCGATCTATAAAGATATCTCAATGCAAACATTAGTCCATAGAGATTGTCATTAATTACCAAAACCACACATGGGGCAACACATGCTCTTTCAATATTTACCCAGGTTCGGCCCCTCCGGTCGAGGTATAGACCTACTCCTGCTTTTCTGTGGTATTGTGTCGAGAGCTTGTCTCGATCATCTCTTCGACCTCACCTTATATACTCAACGAGATCGGTTTGCAATGAATGGATACATTAATGGGGTAATTAAAGATCTACAGTTATAGGAGAATCGAGGCTTAGTGGACTCGAGTAGTAACGCCTTCTTGATTGTCATGTCTCGTTATGCCTTTGCGGTGAGGTTTTTGCTTAGTGGAGCCGAGTAGTAACGCCTTCCTTGATTTTAGAGAACTTTCAGGCGTAACGACCGCCAACCCTAGGGTGGTTGTGGTGTTACATCCCGCCTTCTCACTTTTTCACTACCTTATCTAATAATATATACATGACTGAAGATGTGTGAGACACTCAAATTAGTCGCCCCCTTAACCCATAAGCGCCTGCACCCAAATACCACGTGTGGACCAGGCCCATCCATCCGTTCGCTCTATTCAAATCTAAAAATGCCGCTGTGTGGGAACGCTTCGTGGGGCACATCCCTTACATATATTAATCGTTCTTACAATAGTAACTCTAAAACCTAACCATAAACTCTAAAGCGGATGTGCACGGGTGAACACAAATTAAATGCGCGGGAAAGAATAGTGTTGCTCCGTGGGGACAATTTAAAAATCTTAGAGAGCTGTCAGGCGTAACGACCACCAACCCCGGGATGGCTGGGGTGTCACATCATGCATTCTCAGTATTTTATGACCTTAAATAGTAAAATCTAGATAGCTAAAGATAGGTGAGTTACTGATGTTGGTCGCCCCCTTAACCCGTCATCGCCTGCGAGCCCGAATACCACGCGTGGACCATGTGCCCATCCACCCATTCTCTCTATTCGAATCTCAAAGCGCCATGATACGTCTCAAACGTATCTATAATTTTTTGATGTTTCCATGCTTATTTTATATCCAATGCTACATGTTTTACCTATAGGTTCATATCATTTTAGGACATTTTCTGGACTAACCTATTAACCCAGTGCCCAGTGCCAGTTTCTGTTTATTATGTATGTGCATTGCGGAGAAGGTCCGAAATTCAAAGTGTTCAGAAAAATCTGAAAAAATTACAAAAATTCTAATTCGCCAGAAGACCTCGGGAGCCAAAAGGACAAGTCTGGGGGAGGCACACAGCCCCCAGACGGCCCTGTGCGCGGCCAGGAGGGGGTGGCGCTGAGGGGTCGTCTGGACGCCTCATGCACCGCCTCACGCCGCCCTTCGGACTATATATTTGTCCCGTCAAGAAAACCCTAACCCCCGAAGGATTTTCCCAAATTTGACACTGAGCTCCGCCGCCATCCGAAACCCTAATTCGGAGACAGAAGTTCCTGTTTCGGCACCCTGCCTGGACGGGGAATTGCCCCCTGAGCCATCTTCATCGCCGTTGCTGCTTCTCATGATCCGCCGGGAGTAGTCCTTCATCGAGGCTGAGGGCTCGTACCTGTAGCTATGTGGTTATCTCTCTCTCCCATGGTGTGATCTTTCTGTGATCATCAGCATTGTAATCTAGTTGAATTCATAGATGTTTCCCCTTCATTATGTTATGGATATTGCTCAATTGGTTTTATCTAGAATAATTTCTGAAGTCAATGTTGACAACACGGTACCAAGATGACAATGTGGGTATTTGTGTGTGGCTCTATGGATAATAGATAGAGGGATACTTACCATGAGTTGTTCTTTGTGTTGGATGGCCTATGAAATTGTGGTGTTTGTTTACTCAGAGATTGATGTGTGCTTTTGTAGCCCTACAGTAGTAATGGTGTTTCTTATCCAGCAGGAGAATAGTCCCCGAGTAGCATCTAAGTTGCATATCGAAGAAGTATCATGCATGTGTTCAGTTGTGTTAATGTTGTTGAGAGTGACCACTAGTGAAAGTATGATCCATAGGCCTTGTTTCTAAGCATTGAAAAACCGTTTACTCTCAGTTTTGTTATATGTTTGCTTGCTGCCATTTTTATCACAGATTACAAATACCACATGTTACTATCCATATCACTTGCATTTTACCGTCTCTTCGCCGAACTAGTGCACCTATACATCCGACAAGTGTATTGGGTGTGTTGGGACTATACCTGGCCATGGGACGGGCCGGGCCGGGCTTCGGTCCGGGCCTAAAAAAGCAAGCGGGAAAAATCTCAGGCCCGGCCCGACTCGACCATCGGGCCTATATTTCAGGCCCAGGCCCGTCCCGTGAGTGCAAAATCCCGTCGGGCTTCGGGCCTCGGGCCGGGCTTCTTCCTGAAAACACCAATATACAAAGCCCAGGCCCGTCCCATCACGTCCATCGGGCCGAAATATGAGGCCCAGGCCCGGCCCAAGCCCGGAAATTTCGGGCCGGGCCGGGCTTCCCATGGCCAGGCATAGTTGGGACAGAAGAGACTTATTGTATATTAATTGCAAGGTTGCTTGAGAGAGATACCTTTGACCTATATCTCCCCGAGTTGATAAATGTTGGGTTACTCACTTAAGGGAAAAATTGATGTTGTCCTACAAAGCTCTGCACTTGGAGGCCCAGTACTGTCTAAAAGAATAGAAGCGCGTAGTAGACATCACGCCACCGTACGGGAATGCTTCGTGGCCACGTGGGGCACATCCTTACACATAGATTAAATCTTTATTTCGGTGATAACTTCAAATTCAAAATGCAAGACATCATTAACTAGAAAGTAGACATATACCTTTTCAATGTATCTATTTGATACTAACCGCCAATCATGAACTTACACTTATCCAAAGCTTACCAATAGTTTTACATGTAAAAGCGCAAGAAAAATGCTTTATTTGCGCATAGAATTTTGGAAAACACTTTTGCTCCCGAGTTCCAGTGCTCCCTCTGGTAATTTTTTTTCAAAAAACATATTTATAAGTTTTTAAAAAATCTGAAAATATTCATGCATGTTGCTAATGATGTACCCCACAAACGTGCAAATTTTTTATTTGGAATACTTTATATTCTTGGCTACACAAAAATAACAAATCTTGTATATTTTGTAGATTTAAAAGTATGTACATTTAGATCCACACATTTGTCATTTTTGTGTAGAACAGAATAGAAAACATTTCAAACCGGGATTTTGCACGTTTGTAGAATATATCATTGACAATATGAAGTATTATTTTCAACTTTTTTTTATAAAACTTCTAAATATGTTTTTTACTTTTTTTGTAACTGATCACTGTAGCCCGGGAGCAAGAAATCTCTACTCATAGATTTCCCACTACATTCACCCCTTCTTCGTGCACAAGATATATACACATTTTACAGTTTTACATACGCAAGAAAGAAACGTCTCTTGCCTCTGTGGAAGCAAAGCTGTTTGTTGCTTGGATGCTTGCGTTAGGCTTTGGAGGCTCTGACAAAGCGATGACAACCTAGATTGTGTGTCTTCCACTTCTATTTTAGTCGGCAACGTGAGAACCACACAGATCCAGCAACACTTGCAAATAAAATAAACTACGTAATCAAATGGGCATTGTTTTTATTCCAGTCGTCACTCACCATCTTTTCAGGTGTAGTACTTACTGCCGTGGAGTATCTGAAAAAAGTTGTACGGTGTACAATCTGCGCAGAGATCGCTAGCTGCCTGATGCAAGCATGTACCCCTTGAATGAGAAACTTTCAGAACAATCAACCAGCTCACAGCAGCGGTGAGCACAGACATTTAGATCAGATAGGACATCCGATGCATATGCTCTACATCTGGAATCAGAGAAAATGAACAAGTTTCTTTGGTATGAACATTTGAATTGAGATTAGATCCATCTACAATAGTACTGGTGCTTAATGACTTGCCCTTGTTTTACACTTTGCTACTGATATTTATACCGGCACATAGATCACAAGACGGAGAAGAAAATATTACAATAAATGACAAAAAAAAATGAAAAATACAGATGAACCCAGCCAGCTGACTCAATAACAGCCTTCCTAGTGTGAAAAAACAGCGAGCAGATCTACCTCACACTCCCACCACCTCACCAGAGTAAGAGGAGCCCGGAGACTGAGAGCGTGAGAAGCAGGAGCGTCGGCGCTGACGTTGAAACGGCCGCCGGGGCCGAGCTTTTGGCGACGTTCTGCGGTGGCGGGCTGTAGTAGTAGAAGGGGAAGTAGGGGAGGAATGGGTTGGGCGGCGGCGGCGTTGGGTAGACACCGCCTCCACCTCCACCTCCTCCTCCGGGAGAGCCACCTCCAGCAGTGGTGGGGGGAGGGTAGAAGTAGCCTCCGCCTCCTCCACCGCCGCCGTAGGGAGGGATGCCGCCGCCGCTGGAGGGATAGGAAGGGGGAGGCGGACACAGCGGTGTGGGGGTGACCGGCACCGGAGGAGGTGGCGAAGGGTAGGAGTATGATGGGTTGCAGGGATTGTCGCAGGAGGCGCAGAGCGTGCATGTGGTGCCGTCCTTGAGCACGATGGTGGCATCGTCAGCGCGCGCCGCATTGAGGAACATAGACGAGAGGAGGAGGATGAGCGGGAGGAGGACGGCGAGGTGGGGAGCCATGGCCATGTGGGAGCGAGCAGAGCAGAGAGGTTGGTGATGGGGATGGGAGTGGGAGCGTGCGAGAGTGAAGCTGACTGTCTGGTGGATGGGGGTACTTAATCTGGAGGGCGACGCCGCGGGAGCCGGAAAGCAAGGTGGCGGGCGTTGGCTTTGGTCGGCCGGGTGCGGTGGCGTCGCGTTGCTCGCTCCTCGGTGTGCTTACTTAATCACGAGGAGTTTGCCAGTTTAACGCTTTCTCCCTGCTTTCACCAGGGGGTCCAGGCCTCCAGGGCTCCTGCTCACTCCATTTTAAGTGCTTAATCTGGATCGACGCACGGGACGTCAAGAAGATTAGCGGTCATGGCGTCATTTTTTCATTTCCCTTTTCTCCTGAACAACCGGTGACAGACACGAACTTTGGCGTGCTTCTTCGCCGGTCCTCAGCTACGGATAAACGGAGGGTAACCAGCAGATGCCGCCATGCCGGTGTTGGTGTATGCTTGCACGTACTGCATGACACTTGGATCCTTCCAGATCGATCGGCTGGCCGGAGACGGCGGATCTGTAGACGTCCGGAAGCCGCACCCACACGTGGCCGGAGACCTGCGCTGTGCTGCTGTGCCTGTGAGTGTGAGCCCGTACGCGGGGCCGGCCGCGAGGTGACCGGGCACGCACAACTAGGGCAGTAGCAGCGGCACGAGGCGGCGGTGTTTGGTGCCGACACCTGTGGCGGTTGCTACCTCCTCCGTGTGCTTACTTAATCACGAGGAGTTTGTCAGTTTCACGCTTTCTCCCTGCTTTCACAAGGGGGTCCAGGACTCCAGGGCTCCTGCTCACTCCATTTTGCGTGCTTAATCTGGATCGACGCACGGGACGTCAAGAACAGTTAAAAAGACAAAACTAACCTATGACGAAATTTCAGCATAAAATAAACTTCTACACCTCAGATTTACACTGTGATTCATGGACTAATGAGTTGCGACTCATCTAATTTGTGCCTCCAGGATCCGCTCGCGAGAAAGAGGGATCTGGGTTGCCTAGTGCTTCCTTGGGGCACTGCTTCTATGGAGGAGGCGGTGTTGCGTCCGAATAAATTGCCTCTGCTCTTGCTCCATCTCGGAGTCGCTCGAACCAGCGGGTGGGGTGGTGGGGGATGGGGGGTAGGTGGCATGGTCGTCTCGTTGGTTTCTAGATCTACTGAGATTCATGTCTTGTGGTCGGCTTTCGGCACTCGGGATGGCGTTCCACTTCTTTGATTTTGTCGGATGAAGTTGACGACGCAAGTGTTAGCAACCAGGGGGAAGATTCCCGACCGACGTGCCACGAAGTCTCGGTCTCGTCGCAAGCAACGACCCGGTTCATCAGGTTGGAACAAAAGTATTGTTCCACGTCAAGGTGCCAGATTTGTATATAGCGTCAGTTCGCCTCCTTTTATGGCGCTGCCATGGTGGCAACGAAGGAAGATGGGTGCACAACACAACGTTTCAGCGAGGCACAAGATTCTCCTAGGGGATTGTAATTTTATTTCTTTCGGTGTTCTTTGTTTAAAGTTGCTTGAAACCTATGTTTGTCTCTTGTGATGACCATATATGTAATCTCCTTAATCTGATTGTCTAATGAAATATGTGGTTACTTCAAAAATAAGTTGTGAGTCGGATTGCAACCGAGATTGTTTTTAGTTGTAAATGGGATTGCAACTGGATTGTTGAATTTTCTTCGAATTTCATGTTAGTCAGGAGTTGCAACATGTGATACAATTAACATTCGATAACATCACTGAGCAAGAAACTAATTCTGATTCGATCGAGAATTAGTCATTTGCATGCGTGAAGATAAAACTTATTTGGGTCACTGCAAGGAGTGTCAAGTTTGGTGAACAGAGCGGGCGTTTTGACTCCCCAGTGCATATGCATCCTTTATCTAAAATGTATTCTAAACATATTTCAAAATGTCAAAAGAAATGCAAAATAATATCCGTGCATAGATCTAAACATTCTATGTGTTCGCAAAAAAAAAAGACATTTTTTGTGATATATAAAAAAAGAAAAAACCGGTTGTAAATAATGCTTTTTATGACACATTTTTTATCTTTCTTACACAGGCTGTAAGAAATGTCGATTTTGCGCGAAACGACTTTGTGAACACATAAAATATGAAGATGAACCGATGATGTTTTATTTCTGAATTTTTCGACATTTCCAAATATGTGTTTTGAAAACAAGCATGCACACGGAGGCAAAGTGGATTTTATGATGAGAGCGTCATTTTTTTCATTCCACTCTTGTCATGAACAACCGGTGACACGTACGAACTTTCGTGTACAGTATATGTAAAACTTTCTTCGTCGGTCCTCAGCTACGGACGACGGAGAGCAACCAGCAGATGCCGCCATGGCGGTGTTGGTGCATGCTTGTACGTACTCGTCTCGTGTCCCGACACTTGGATCCTTCCAGATCGACCCGCTGGCTGGGGAAAGAAAAGATGCGGTGCTGCGGGACGGCGGATCCGTGGACGTCAGGGAGCCGCACCCACACGTGGCTGGGCTACCCTGCGTTGTGCTGCTGTACGCCAGCCAGATGCGCTGCGGGACCGGGCACGCACAACTACGCAGTAGCAGCGGCACGAGGCGCGCGGCGGTCTACTAGCTCTCGTGGACACCTGTGGTCAACACACCGCTCGCGCGCTGCAGCAGTGCTGGCCCTCGCGTTTTACACATGAGCGCAGCCTAACCGTCGGCGTGAGTTGGAGCAAGTCGGGAGTAGTTTCACTTGCCTCGCCAAGAGGCAATAATTTGCGATTGGTTTAGCGATAAGGGCATCTCCACCCGTCTCCCAGCCCCTCAGGGCCGATTTTAGCGCCGTTTTGGCCTGGAAGCGCCGTTTTTCGCCCAGTCGGCCCCCCAAGAGCTCAAATAGCGTCGGATCGGCGGAAATTAGCGCCGGCGCTGCCAGGCCAAACCCAGCCCACCGGGTTCGGCCTGGGGGGGGGGGGGGGGGGGGTAAAAGCGCGCGTGGGCCAGCGCTGTCGGCGTGATAGCACATATCCCACCCCCGCGCCGCTTTCTTTCCCCCATCCCTCGCGTCGCCGCGATGTCGCCGCAGGCACCACCCCTCCCCTCCGCCGCATACGACTAGCTAGGAAGTCGCCGCCTTCTCGCCCAATCCTCCGCCGCCGGCCGCCCCTCCTCCCTCCGCCTTCATCTCGCCGCAAAGAAGACTCTCGGGAAGGCTCGCCCCCCACCTTGCCTACTAGGTGTTCGACGATTTGCCCGCCCAGCCATGGACTCCGACGACGAGGATCTGCTCGCCGAACTGCTCGACGAGGAAGCCCAAGCCGACATCGACGATGAAGAGCACCTGCTCGTCCTCGCCTGCCTTTCCGGCCTGCTCGACAAGGCGAAGCCGCGGCGTGGTGGCTCAAAGCCCGGTCGCCGCAAGAGCAAGCCGAGGCAGCGCTACGAAGGCTACTGCATCCTCTACTCCGACTACTTCGCCGAGCACCCCACGCAGGACGAGGCTGTGTTCCGGCGCCGCTTCAGGATGAAATGGCAACTCTTCCTCGACATCATGCATGCCATCCGAGAGTTCGACACCTACTTCAAGCTGAAGACGGATTGCACCGGCACGGTAGGCTTTACCTCAATTCAGAAGTGCACGGTGGCGATGAGATTGCTTGCATACGGTGCTCCCGCTGACGCTCAGGATGACTATCTGCGCATGTCCGAGTCTTGCGCCATTGAATGCTTAAACAGGTACTGTAGGGCAGTGGTGGCAGTGTTTGGGCCAAAATACTTGCGATCACCCAATGCGGATGACACTGCCCGGATCCTGGCCACCAATGAAGAAAGAGGCTTCACAGGGATGCTTGGAAGCATCGACTGCATGCATTGGCAATGGAAGAACTGTCCATTTGAATGGCAGGGCATGTACAAGGGGCACAAAGGAGCTTGCAGTGTCATTCTTGAGGCTGTGGCTACACAAGATCTATGGATTTGGCATGCCTTCTTTGGAATGCCAGGAACACACAACGATATCAATGTTCTGCAGTGCTCAAATGTGTTTAGCAGCCTTGTTGAGGGTCATGCTCCCCCGGTGAACTATGAGATCAATGGGCACCAGTACACCAATGGCTACTATCTTGCAGATGGCATCTACCCAAAGTGGTCAACATTTGTGAAGAGCATCTCCAACCCTGTGCCAGGAAGTGCGAAAGCTTGGTTTTCCAAGTGCCAGGAGGCTTGCAGGAAGGATGTTGAGCGGGCATTTGGTGCGCTGCAGTCTCGATTCGCTGTTGTCCGGTACCCAGCTCTGACTTGGTCCAAGGCCAACATGTCTGAGGTGACAAACTGTTGTGTGATCTTGCACAACATGATCATTGAGAGCGAGCGGGGTGATCCGGTGACTGACACTGAGTACTACAGGCAGGGTCCTCTTGCAGATGTTGATCACCAGGTGCCGGCAACATGGGCAAACTTCATGACTATGCGCCAGGAGATTCGAGACTCCATGGTGCATACACAGCTGCAGAATGATCTGGTGGAGCACCTGTGGAGGCGCAAAGGCAATGGCCATGCCGATGCCTAGTTTGTTCTATTTGCTTGCATTGTTGAACTATTTGTCTATGGATTTGTATGTTGAACTATTTGTGTGTGGATTTGAATGTTGAACTATTTGTGTGTTGATTTGTATGCCGAAAGTTTGGCCGAAACTTGGCCGAAAGTTAATGTGTCGGTTGATTTGTATGTTAAAAATTTGGTCGAAAATTGGCCGGCTGGGTTCGGTCTGGGTTCGGCGACTGGGCAAACGCCGAACCCAGGACGCCAATTTGCGCCGGCGTCCCAGGCCGTCCAAAAAGGCGCCGTTTTTCGACCTGGGGACCGAACGGCTGGAGATGCCCTAACACCAAACCACGGATGGACTCGGGGGCACAACGGCAGGACGTGCGCGTATCAGCGGGTCCATGTGCACGCGGTGTAGCCTGGATAATTGCACACATGCATGCATGCCACATCGATGTGGCGATTTCCGGTAGAAAGCACAGAGAGCAGTTCTACAGCAGTTGGACACCAACACCTCCAAGAACTTAAACATTTGTAGATGGGGCAGGTATATCACATCTCCTTTTTTTGCTAATGATAACCTTTTTTCTAAGGCTAACCAACAACAGGCTACACGGCTCCCCACAAACAAAAAAAAGGGCTACGCAGCAACTTGGGCATACAAACTACGGGCATTTGGCTCCCGAGCACCGGTGATTCCCTTTTTTTAAATAAAATAAAAACGAATGACCATGCAAAAAAAACTAATGAGTTTAAAAAAAATAAAAAAATCGTGAAGGTACCCAATTATGTATCTCACAAACGTGCAAAAACTCAGCTTCAAATAATTTGTATTCTACACTAAAAATAACAAAATCTGATAAATTTACAGATTTAAAAATATGCATGTTCAGATCCACACTTTTGTCATTTTTGTCTAGCTCATAATAAAATTATTTGAAGTTCATTTTTTGTAAGTTTGTGTAATACACCATTGGTTACATCCGATATTCTTTTACAATTTTTGAAACTGGTAAATATTTGTTAGATTTTTAAAAATGGATCACCAGAACTCGGGAGAACGAAATATCCTCTCCAATTTAGAATTAAAGGGTTAGTCGCATGTGTTTTCTGGTTGTACATGCTTATGGAACGGGTTGTGCTCAGAATTACTATAGCGGGAGCTTGTCTTAGGGTGTGTTCGGTTCTGGAATCTGCTGGAACGGAATGTCACGGTTCCGTTCCTGGGACTCATTCTTGTGTTCGGTTTTGCAGTAGAATGGAATGCACTCGTTCCCCAAAACGGAATATTCGGTGGAGATGCGGAACCAACTCGTCCGGCCAAATCGGCCGGACCGAGTGGAACGCCTCGCCTAATCTCTCTCCCGTGCTGGCTCAATCTCTCCCGGCGGCCTTGCTCCTCTCCCGGCGGCCTTGCTCCTCTCTCTCCCGTGCTGGCTCAACTCCTCCGTGCTCGCGGCTAGGACGGCGGCCATGCGAGGCGGGATCCCGGCGACCTTCCTCCTCTCCCCACGGCCATGCTCGAGGTCAACGGCGGATGCGGCGGCTACCGGAGCTCGGCACCTCTCTCCCCTCGGCCAGGAGCCGACCCGCGGCGGCGGCGGCCTCGTCCAGGCGTGGCCTGCGGCGGCGGCCTCGACCTCGGCCAGGAGCCGACCCGCGGCGGCGGCGGCCTCGTCCAGGCGTGGAGGCGGCCAGGCGTGGCCTGCGGCGGCGGCCTCGACCTCGGCACGACGCGGAGGCGGCGACCACCAGGCGCGGGGGTGGCCATGCGCGGGGCCGGCGGCAGCGTTCCACTCCCTATACTCCCTAATTAAGGTCTAATTAGGGATTAATTGACTGTTAGATTAAATTAGGGTCTAATTAATTGCATATTTTAACTAATTTGATTCCGTTCCATGCCTCCGTTCCAAAATCAACCGAACACACAAATGGGATGGAATGGGATGAGATGGAATGGAATGGAATGGAACCATTCCATCCCATTCCACTTCGTTCTAGAAACGAACACATCCTTAGTAAGTCAACAAGGAGGGGATCCCTACCTATCGCCTTCTGCGAGTTGGAAGGTTCGACTCGCCTGCACTGGGAAGCTCGTACGCGTAATGTGCTTTTGTTTCCAAACGTATCTGAGCCTGGCCCATCAATTTCTCTCGTGCACATCCATCAACATGTACTTTCACGCCACCACGAACATGATCTAACGATGCACGTACTTGGATTCAGGACCTTTCTGCACATTTTTTTGCTGTTTGTTAGATCGCACTAGTTAGTGCCTTCTCCTAATAAAAAAAACTAGTTAGTGCGTGAGTACGAACAATTTTTTCCGTACAACACAGAAAAGGATGATCGCGTACGGCTCTTTCAAGATTACATTTTTGCTTGCCTTTTTTTCCTCAGTTTCAGAATATATTTTATTTTGAATGTTCAAATATGAAAAAAAATCAAATAAAAAACACATTCTTAGAAATAATCAGATTTTGAAAAAATTCAATTTTGAAAAGTGTTCACATTTAAAAATGAACATTTTTATATCTTCAAATTCTGAAAATTATTCATTTTTAAAAATGGTTCCAATTTTGAAAACGGTTCCGATTTTGAAAATGGTTCTTTTTGAAAAATGGTTCCGATTTTGAAAATGGTTCCAAATCTGAAATTGGTTCAGATTTTGAAAATGGTTCCAAATCTGAAAATGGTTCCGATTTTGAAAACTGTTCCAAATTTGAAAATGGTTCGGATTTTGAAAAATGGTTCCAATTTTGAAATTAGTTCCGATTTTGAAAATGGTCCCAAATTTGAAAATGGTTCCGATTTTGAAAAATGGTTCCGAGTTTGAAAATGGTTCTGATTTGGAAAATGGTTCACATTTTGAAAATGGTTCCAATTTTGAAAATAGTTCGATTTTGAAATGGTTCTGATTTTGAAAATGGTCCCAAATTTTAAAATGTTTCAGAAATTGAAAAATGGTTCCAAATTTGAAAATGGTTCATTTTAAAAAATGGTTCCAATTTTGAAAATGGTTCCGATTTTGAAAATTGGTTCCAAGTTTGAAAATGGTTTCGATTTTGAAAATGGTTGCAAATTTGAAATGGTTCATTTTTTAAAAATGGTTCCAATGTTCAAAATGGTTCCGATTTTGAAAATTGGTTCCAAGTTTGAAAATGCTTCCGATTTTGAAAATGGTTCCAAATTTGAAAATGGTTCAGATTTTAAAAAATAGTTCCGATTTTGACGATGGTTCCATTTTTGAGAATGGTTCCAATTTTGAAAAATAGTTCAAATTTTGAAAATGGTTCCGATTTGAAAATGGTTCCAATTTTGAAAACGGTTCCTATTTTGAAAATGATTTCAAATTTGAAAATAGTTTATTTAAAAAATGGTTCAGATTGTGCATTTGAAATGGTTCCCATTCTTAAAATGGTTCCAATTTAAAAATTGTTCAGATTTTGAAAATGGTTCCAATTTTCAAAATGGTTCAGAGAAAACCAAAAACAAAAATGGTTAAGATTTTTAAAATATAAAAAACCAATATTCTTCAAATAAACGAAAAGAAAACTAAACTAAATAATAAAACAGAAAAGAAAGAATAAAACGGGAAAAAAAAAAGAAACAAAGAAAGAAACGAAAACAGCGAACAATAGAAGGGCAAATAATGTAATATTAACACGAACCCGAGTGTAGCATAGTGGCTATGCGTTCTAGCTTTGTACGCTGACGTCCCAGGTTCGAGTCTCAACGCTACACCTATTTTGTTCTATTTTCGCTTGAGAAATACTAAATGGGTCGGCCTAACAAGAAAATGTGCGCGGGCGAGGCGGTGTTACAACTCGCAAAAGGCTATATAGGGTTTGCCAACAAGAAGCCACATGGGAGAGATACCCCTTGATGGGCCTTTTCCACTTATGCAGGGACATCCAGTCCTGACCCATTTCAACAGTATATTTTCTTCTCTCGTGTACTCTAGCTAGATACAAAGCTCCCATCAATCGATACATGGCGCGAACTTTGCTCGACCGCCGGACTCAAAGGTAGGGGTTACCTTGCTCCGCCACAGAAGACCGGGCGACCGCCTCTATTCGCCCGTACGATGGACGAAGCGGTAGGACGTGTAAAGTATGATAGTGGGACAAGTGAGATAGCATAAATTAGATCAAATGCCATCTAATTTGTACTATCCCCTTTATCCCACTTCCGCATCTTTGGTTACTACGCTCTGAGACAATTAGAACTGATAAGAATTTTGAGCAATGTTGGTTGCTCACTACTTACGAGATATACGCGATAGAGTCTGGTTGAGATAACAAGCAACAGATCTCGGGTGTATGTATGTGTTTTGTGGAATCTCACCGTTTATTCACGTGGTGAAGTTACCTCACACCACCTCTGACACTGGTGGCGCTGCGACTGTGGAGCTGACATGACAGATGTTGAACAACATAGGTATACCAAGCATAAACTGAAAACATACATACATACATACATACATACATACATACATACATACATACATACATACATACATACATACATACATACATACATACATACAGTACAAAATCTACTAGTATATGATCGATAAAACCAAAACTTACAACATGAAAGCTGTGTGAAACGATCAGATGAACATATCCTCAAATAAATTTTCAAACGCTTCACAGAGTATAACAAAATTCGTCAAAAAAGTTCCGAACACCTGTTTAAAATTGAGTTGTTACACTCGACGAAACTTGGAAGCGATTCCGGAGTGGAACCACATCGTTGATCCACATCTTTTTCGTGTATATTTTCTCGAATCGAAATATGGTTGCGTGGATTACAAAGATTAGGTGAAGAATATTAAATAAGGTGAGCAGAATGTTTGTGGGAGTTTGTGACACGGAATGTGTGATTCCACTCTTGGACCGTCAGAAGTTGACTTGATAGAAACGGCCAAATCGACCATGGCCAACTTTAACCGTGTTTTTAAACTGATTGGTGATTCGTGTGGACCAAAATTACATGCGACTTAGTCCATCCAAGATCACAATTTTGCACCTAGTGACACTATTTGGTGAGGACGTGACTAAACAAACACGCCCTCAATGAAGCCAACTCCACGGGTTTCAAGAAAACAATTTAAAAACTTAGGCCCGTTCGAAGTGCAAATTTTTCGCATGGATAATCACCAAAAACAAAGTTTGGACGGCTGACCGGAAAAACGAGGTTGACTAAATTGTTGAATTGATCAACTACGCAAGAGACAAACCCATATTATTTTTCAATGCATATGCTTCTATGTATTGGGAACGTGCTACACAGTGGACTATCTGCCCCCCACCACATTTTGGTGGTCTCATATCACCAACCCTAGTGGCACATTCATATATCTATGTACTAATCTTAGCATCTTCAGGGATATGGATCGAGGGGATTCCGTTGCATCCTTACCAGCCTCAATTATCGATAAGATCGAAACCGAGGCGGCCAACTAAAGGCACCACGGGGGCCAAGCACTTATAGTGTTGAGACAATAATCTATGTGCCTTTGTGTGCGCCATTGTTCTTTTATCTAGTAACACTTCTCCATTTTTAATATGATGAAGCATAGATTTCATCTCCGTTTAAAAATGGTATTTCTATTTTCATGCCCCACTTCGCTTAGTAAGTAGTTCCCAAGGTAGTGTTGATGTATTTACGAAGATGTTAAGTGAAAAGTTACAGTGACGATGTAGTTATTCATGGTGTTGAGTAATTAGTTATCAGAATATCGAGTAAATAGTTATCAGGGTGGTGCTGATGGTTACCAAGTTGATGTTGGTGTAGTTACCAAGGTGGTATTAGTGTAGTTATGAAGGTGTTGAGAGAAAAGTTAGGGTGACAATGCAGTTACCATGATTTTGAGTAAATAGTTACCAGCATGTTGTTGATATATCTACCAAGGTGTTAAGTAAGTAGTTAAAATCATGTCGACGTTGAGTTATCAAAGTGTCGAGTAAATAGTCATCAACATAGTACTGACTAATTAGTTAACACCATGGTGATGTTGTAGTTACTAGTACATCGAGTCAAAAGTATCACTCTGATGATTTTGTGGTTAGCAAGATGTCGAATAAATAGTTATCGGTGCATCTTATTATGGTATACAGTAGTGACCAGGTGTTGAGTAAAGTCGTCAAACATTTTAAACTTATGTACCTGCACGGGTTGATAACTATTAACTAAAAAATATTATCGAAACATATCAACATTAAACCTAGTTTCGAAGATATAACCGCCACCAGTTTAGTGGACATTGATCAGATTTGTCCTTTGAAAGATTTTTTTTTGGAATTTTTGGAATAGGAGAGGATCTTCGCCTACATTAGCTATTTTATATTTTATGTGTGGATGCAATTAATGTAGCATGGTGCATGTTTTACATGTCAGAAATAATACCACCTTGTCTAGCTAAGTTTGAGTTAGGTATCAATCGGAAGGTAGCGGTGAGTCTACTTTGTAATGTACTAGTATACTAGTTTACTACTAGCTTTGTTTCTAAATATAAGGCTTTTTTAGATTTTTCTTGATTCATGCATATCTAGACGTGTTTAGACACATTTAGTTGTGTAGGTTCACTCATTTTTATTCCTTATCTAGTTCACTTTGAGATATATGTAAAAGGTCTTATAAGTTAGGAATTTGCTGGGTCAGTTTCTTGTGTGCATATATGTGCACAATAAACATTGAGTTTGTAACACCGTAAAATTTGTACAAGAAAAAAAGAAGGGGCACGATGTGCCCTTGCCAAAGATTTCCAAGCGCGTGCTTTTGTGATTTTCGTATGTGATCGATCATGTGGGGATATTCCAACAATTCATATCAGAGCGGGGTCGAGCATTTACAATCAGGCTTGCCCCGGAGAGGCGACTGGTACTAGCGCCCAGGGAGGACGATTGTCGTTTGTCGGAGCGGCAAGGAGAAAAATGGAGGTGAGCTATCGCCCTCAAGATGATGGGGCGATCGTTGGTGGGAGATGTGGTGCCGAGGCACGGTACCGGAAAATCTCGTCAAGATAGTCATCCAGGGGAGTATGAATGAGGTTGTCAAGATGTGCAGATGAGTTCTTGCAAGATGTGTCCAACATTTTATGGCGAGTTCATGTATGAAAAGATGAGTTCTAGCGAGTTCATGTATGGAAGATGAGTTACGTGTACATGGAAAATTGTGTTGCCGCTGGATGCGAACTGTTGTTCGGAAAGATGCGACACCCACAAAAACATAAGATGTGAGGATCAGGCATGACGTTGTGTCCAAGTACTGGTCCGCGGGACATCCAATTCAGTTGAAACGCGTCACGATTGAGGGCTCCGTTGAGGTGTATCACCAAGAGTAAAGACGTGCGTGAAAACAAGATGACGGATGAATATCTGCGTGTCTCATCGAGAAGACGAAGTCTAACATGAAGATGAACGCGAAGGGCAAATTTAATTCATGATGTGGCTATGTGTTTGGTCATCATGTAGCACACTAAGTTGAAATAGCTTGGGTTAGTAGTTCGGAAGGAAAAGTCCGAGTCGTCAAGTTATGCATCTACGTCGAGTTAAGACCCTGAAAACGCAAATACATGACAAGTTTGGATTAGGGGAGAATGTTAGAAATAAATGAACCATGTCTAGCTAAGTTTGACTCTAACTAGGTATTAGCATTGTTTAGTAGGCAGGATGCAGCGAGAGTCTAGTCTGTGTTGTACTAGTATACTCCCTCCGTTCCTAAATATAACTAGCAAAAAGCCCGTGCGTTGCAACGGGTATAGAATTAAAAAAACATTTGAGGTTTGAATCCAAAATAAATTAATATGTGTTCATAAACTTGAAAAACAAGTCTGCATTGCTTTGGTATATATTAGTACAAATACGTTAAGTTTCAACCAAAATGTGTTCTTCTTACTGCTTCCCTATACGTCAGTCCATTAGAATAACTTAAATTTACTTTCCATCTTGTTTGTTTGCCTCTTGGATATGAAGAGTATGTATCGTCGCCCAGACAATGATTTTAATCGCTTGATATTAAATTCAGCAACTTATATGGAACATAAATCATCAAATACAAACAAGTCAGGAAAAATGTGTTGTTTCACTTTCATGAACTGCAACCTCAAGGAGGTCTTCAGTGCTTATAATTCCATATTGTATCTTAGCAGGCTAAAATAGCATTAGCAGAAGGCAAACAATAATAAGAGCACATCTGAATATTTGATTGACACAAACTTCAGCTTGAATGTACCGAGGCATCTTCCTTGTATCTGTCAAATCATTTGCCTACCAGTGTTGTCTCCCGAGTACTGTACATGGTCGCTGCCATTTGGTCATGCAAGTTGCCCAAAGCTTGTTCGGTTACCCAACATAAGAAGTTTTAACCTGCATGAAGCCTGTAAATCATCATATTTTCAGGCAGGAGAAACAATGTTCTCCATACCAGATATTTCATGTTATCCACATCCAATTTATTCTTGCCGGGCCAATTGATCAATGCAGCCACCTTTAGCAATATGAAAGTGAACTTATGCTCATGAAAGAACAACTCAAAATTTTAAAAAGATTGACCTGAAGGCAAAGTGATGGTTGCAGTCCAAAAAGGAACGTATTTTTTTCTGGTGACAAAGCTTATTGAAATCAAATGCATCAGATCTAGGGGAAGAACCTGTCGAGATGCACTGCCGAAATAAAACTGTCTCATCCATGTCCAGCTGTGTCTCATCCATGTCCAGCTGCATACATCTTCACCAAACAGAAGTGTGCCATTGACATCTGAGACCAGCTAACTCACCCAAATCAGCGTTATTCAACGGAAGGAGGGAGGTGCTGGTGAGCTCCCCGCCTGCAAGAATGGTGCCCTCCAGATCTGGCAACAACTGCAGTGATGCCCCTACCGCGAGAGCCGGCCATGTAGACACCTTCCGCCGCCGTCCCGACCAAGCCGGCGAAGATGAGTTGGGTAAATAAGTGCGGGAGGTCGGCGGGGAGACCAGGCGGCGCACACGGTCATCCTGACCATCATCCTGGCCGCCGGCCAACGTGAGGATGGAGGCCGAAGAGGTGACTGAAGGACAAGGGAGGTCGTTGGTTCCGAGTAACCGGCCGTTCAATTCCACCGGCAGGATGAGGCAGCGGTCGCCGCTCGCCGGAGATCGGGCTCACACGGAAAATAACGCTTCGGGCTGGGTTAAGTTGAGGCATAGGTAAATTGCGGGTTGATTTTTTGTGAACTTGAGGGGCAAAACTGAAAAAGTACGGCGACGTACCACGGACACCGTTAGCAATATTATCTATACCAATATAAAAAGAGCGAGAAGGGGGCAGATCCAATACATGCTGGCCGTACAACGTGCGATCAACGCTCAGTATTACTCCCGCTAAACGTGGTAAAACAGTGTCCGTCGCCTACAATCCCGCACGATCCGGTTAAAACACATCCACAAACGGGCCACGATCGCACCGCACTAATCAAGCCATACCCCGCAAGCCGCATCCCTCTTTTTTTCTCGATCACCAGCACGCACGCCGTCTCCCTGCCACATCGGCGGCTCGGCGGCGCCGCACGGCGCGAGCCTGCCTAGCGCGCTGCGAGAGCCTCCTGCCACAGTCGTGCGCGAACCACACAGTCGAGTCTTCCCGCCCCCTCTGCCCTGCACGTGAACCTACCTCCGCTGCACCCGCCGGCACCTACGATGGGGGATCGGGAGCAGGACGAGGAAACGCCACGGCGGCGCGCTCGCTGCCAGACATGTACGAGGAGGCATGTACAGGCGGCAGCGGGCCACCTTGTCTGAATATTTTTTGGGCTATCGGCAGGTGCGGCAGTTCACACGACCTCCTCATGTTTCTCTCTTTCGTATCTGAATTTTTCTTTTGAGAAACCATATCTGAATATTTGGATTGATTCCAAACTCCATTTTGATATATATCTCTATCACGGTTGTGCATACATGTTTATGTTCTAGAATAAAAAATACAATACAATTCTGGAATCAAATCTCCATCTAGCAGTGATTTTGGGGTCAAGAAAGAACGACCTCTGTCATGCATAAAAGGGTGTGAGTTGCTATCAAAGAGGATGCCCAGCAGTCATGGAGTTTTCATTTCTTGCTAGAACCATGGATGATCCTAGAGATTTTTATTGGAAACAAGAACCATGGATTATCCAAAGTTCAGTCTGTATACACGCTTCAGAATTTTGGAAGATGTGCTACTCACAGATTTCTAACCTTCTCAATCAGGAAAGCCTTTCCGGAGGTTAGCAAGGAATTGCTAAATTGCAGCAGAGGATGTAATTACCTAACTATATTAAGTTGCACCAGATTTGAGCCTCCACAGCGAGCCAGCGCAGTGGCCACTGTTTTACTGTGCCCGCTACAGTGTAACAGTGCTCGAGAGGACCTATTTGTAATTTTCCGTAAGTCCAGGGACTTCCTTGCAATATTACCACGCATAACAGTGCTCGCGAGGGCCTATTAAAAATTTCACAAAAAACCAGGGACTTCCGTGCAAAATTACCGCAGAACTCGACCCTCTCCTCTCTCTCCTTCCCCGCAAACGGCCGGACCTGCCGCCGCCGCCGCCGCGTCGTTCCGCCGCTACAGGCCCTCCCGTCCACATCGAAGGCCACCCACGGGACGGCCTCGCCTCCCTCTCCATCCTCGCCGAAGATCGCGAGCCGGGAAGCTCGGATGCGCTCGCGGCGAGGCCGTCTTCTCCGTGCCCGTCCGCCGCCGCCGTGCGTCGATTCGCCGCCACCAGGCCTCGCCCTGCCCATCGCCGCCGCCATTCGACTGGCCGCGACGCGCCGCGTCGAACGCGCCAGCCCGCGCCGCCTCTCTCGCTCTCAGTCGCCACCGCCATGGTCGACGTCGTCGCACGGGGAGGAAGAAGATGGCAGCCATTGCTGACGTCAGACGATGACGTCAGCACGGACCCACCAGTCAGACTCCCAGACTTTTTCGTAATTTTTTTTCCTCTGTAAACTAATAAATTTCTGCCGCGCGGGTCCCAGATATCAGACCTTTAATAATAATTACACAGAAAAAACTAATATTTGTTAAATTCATAACTTCCAAACCGTAATTCAGAAAAAATCAAATGAAACATCAAAATTCACAAAAATATAAGAGTTTCTAAACAATTTTTGGCATACACTACCCTCGGTTTTCACTTTTACAAAAAAAAAACTAACATTTCTTTTTGCTAACTCATATATATACATAGATTTTTATGTAGACTACTTAATCTTATTTGCATCAAACATCTCAAAAAACAATTACAACATTGTTGTCAACCTGAAAAATAAGTTACATTTTAGTCAACAAAATTAGCTACCAATTCTGTGTGTTGAGTTAATTGTGTTGAATCTCAAACATATCAAGATATATCAAACATTCGTGTATATTTTCCCTAAACAATGTAATCATGTTTTCCTTTGTTTATTTTTAGCAATATGTTTTAACTGCATCGTGCAGCCCTAATATTTAGATCTCATATACGATAATGTATTATTAGCTACGAAATATGAGTGTCCTTTAAGTTGTTTCCAAATATGTTCCTTCAGAAAAAATGTGAAGGTCCCAGTTGTCAGTACTTTAATAATTACATACAAAAAAGGTTGATATTTGTTAAATTTATACCTTTTAAACCATAATTTAGAATAAGACAAATGATATATCAAACTTTACAGACATATAAGAATTTTTAAATAATTTTGGCATACATTTCCCTCGATTTTCACTTAAACAAAAAAAACTAACATTTCTTTTCACTTCTTTTCACGCGCTCATATTTTCAACACAAATTTTAAAACTAACATTTCTTTCCCGCGCTCATATTTTAGACATATTTTCCTAGTGATATTTTCTTCAAGCCAGCATCAAACAAAATAATGAGTGCAATTTGTACGCTACAAATTTTAAAAATTTATCGACCACATAGGCACTTCCAACACAAGTTTTAAAACATAATTTCCCAACGGTAATTTTGTAGGTCACTTATCTATCGAGAACAAATTTCCGACCGTAATTTGCAATTCCATACTTTTTACACAAAAAATACACTTATTGTAAAAAACTCACAAAAAACATAATTGCAAAACATTTGAACATTACAATTTGCTAGAAAATCGGCTCTAAAATACCAAAATATAAATACTACAATGTTAGATAAATAGATAATTTAATTTTAAATACAAAATACAAATTTACTACGTTATTTCCAAATCGTTTAACATTTATATATAATATAACTAACTCTTTTCGATTAGTCGAATAAAATTAATAAATGCTCTAACCGACTAATATTTGAAGATACCCATAATATATTTCCTCCAATTATGGTGTCCAGTAAAAAGATTAACCACAATTTATTATTTCAATTTAGTTAATACATTTGAAGTTGGTAGGATTTAACTCTCCCTAATTATACATTTAAACTTAAAAAATACTTGATTAAATGAATATCTAAGGAAACCCTGCAAATTTATTTCTCTCTAATTATTAGGGTTTTAAATAAATAATTAACTTCACATAATTTTCAGAGGAAAAATGGAAAAATTAATTATTTAAAACCTATCCACAAGTAAAAAAATGACAAAAAATATCAAAATGTCCAAAAAATACATACTAACTACTTATAACAAAATACAAACACTTTTCCACAAGAATTTAAGAAAAAGAATTTAAGAAACTGCTGAATCCCTAACATATGAGCTCACTTTGCTTACACAATTCCCATAAAAATATTTACAAAATCAACAATTTAAAATCTATCCATCATAAAAATGTGACAAGGATATCAAAACGTCCAAGAAAATACATGATAGCTGCTTACACCAAAATACAAACATTTAGTGTAGCAAATATTTAGATAAAACATAAATACATTCCCCCTAATTAAACGGAGTTGCATTAAAAAAATACACACTGTGTTTCCACTGAATATGGATCTTAGTTAAATTTAGTAAACTACAAACATAAACCTATATATATTTGAAAATTTAGAACTGCTAAAATTTTGAAGATACTTCAAACATGAGGTTTCAACAACTTTACCATTTTGAATTGAAAAAAAAAATACACCAAAAAATCAAAATGCCAATTCTCTTTGCAAGATATTTTATACATCTAAAATAAAAATAAACAAAGCATTAACACCTACCTAACTTTTTTATTCAATACAAAGAATGCTAACTATTTATAGGGACAAAAAAAATGTTCAAATATTTCAATTTGATAAATACTTCAATGAAAAAAACCAAATGCACTCCCTCCACTCATATGAAGTTAAATTTATTAAATATTCATATGATACATTCCCTCTTATTACAAGCTTAAGTTGAACATTCTAATTCGATAATTATTTGGATGCAACCTAAATTAATTTACTCTAATTACAAAATTCAATTCAACAAATATGTATTTCCACCACTACGTACTTAAATTAAATATTAATGTCAAAATATAATTTTAACATTTCAATTCATTATGTATTTAGATATACTTCACATAACAAATTTCAGCAAATTTCAACATTTTTAAACCCGAACAGGTGCGGCGTGCACCGCACCAAATTTACCTAGTATGTTATTTATGGATGAGTGCATCCGAGATTGTAATAGACCTTGGTCATGTTCTGATCACATCTATCGTAAAAATATTGCAGCACAGTTAGTATATGAAACAATTGGCTTATAGATGCTCAGTCCTTGCTTGAGCTAGCTTGGATTAATTTTGAATTCGCAAGAGGTGTTGTATTCCCCTTTGTAATCTAGCTTCGATTTTGAATTCACAAGAGGACTCACATTTATATGTCTTATTTACCTTATAACCACCTTTTATGAATAAGTAATGAATTTTGCCTCTTAAACGAGAAAATGAAATGGAATAAGAAATATATTTGTTATCTATATTTTTTTTGATAATACGTGCATTGCACGTGCACAATTACTAGTATATAGTAGAGATAGAGATATGTACGAGTAGGTACCGCGTACAATTAGGTTTAGATTTGCCGGGTCAGTTGTAACACAGTGAGTTTCGTCCAAGAAAATAAAGAAAAGAGAAGGGCACGCAAAAGATTTCCAAGCGTGTGGTTCGTAATTTTCCCGCGGGTGAACTTTGCTAGGTATATCATATGTAAGTTGGGTACTTATTTCTAATTATATAACCGTTGCCAAATAGCAAAGTCCTTTATGTAGATGTTGATATTTTTTAATAATTCTGGCAAGAATAGAAACATTGTTTTTTTTTAAATCAAATACACCTCACGATATGAAACATGGGGGAGGACTTCGAGCATGATCCCATCGACAACCGCCCCAACCGATCCAACGCCCGGTCTCCGGAACCCACCCGACACGGACACCGTCAGATTCAGATCCAACGCCCCACGTCTCCACCCTCTGCCAGCGACCAAACTCCCCGACACAAACCCGTAAAAACACAGGCACACGGCCATCGCGCCGATCTCGGCATCGCGGCGATCTCGGCACGCCGCTCGCGCGTCAATCCCCAATGGCCGTCGACACCACCACCACCGCGCCTTCCCAGCCCGAAGACGGGGACGGCCGCGGCGAGGCCGTGCGGCCCCTCCTCTCCGGTGCGCCCGCCGCGGAGGAGGACGAGGAGCTGGACGTCAAGTACGCGCCGTACGCGCGCCGGGACGCGTACGGGCCGATGGGCCGCGGGCCGCTCCCAGTGGCGCAGGTGGTGCGCCTGGTGTTCGCGGCCGCTGTGCTCCTTCCGCTCCGTCTCGTCGCCGGGGTGCTCCTGGTCGTCGCCTACTACCTCGTGTGCCGCGTGTGCACGCTGTTCGCCGACGTAGTGGAAGAGGGCCGTCCCCGATTACATGGGTGGAGGTGGGAGGCGGTGCTGGGTGCTGGCCGTGCGCTGTCGCGGGCGATGCTGTTCGTCTTCGGGTTCTACTGGATCCCCGTATCCGATCCAAGCGTCCCCAATGCTGAGGTCAGTATGCGACATTCCTCTTTGATCACCATGTACTGTATCTAGCCAATGTGGCCTGGTTGTTTTGATGCGTATTCTCTTACGAGGTCCCACGACATTGTTTTTTTTGTTCAATGGTGGAACAATGCACTGGTTTGGAACAGAGACAAAGTGCTAGTTCTGATGGCGATGTGTTTGTCACATTCTAGGAATACAGCTTCTTTGTGGTGCTATTCGCTGTGGTAACTATTGATCTGTAGTTACTGCGTTAGATGAATACTTGCCACTAATTTGGCAATGCCTGTACTGCAGCATCTCTCATGTTGGCTTGGGATAGCTGTGTGCATCAATCGAATGCAGAGGCCGAGGCATATCCCCTTTTCAAAAAGAGAAGAAAATACCTATGAAATCATAGGGCCCATAGCGATTGGTTTACGATTTGGGCTCTATGTGTGCCAGGGGAGTAAAAGTGAGGAACATGCAGTATGCTGTAATAGACATTGGAATATGTCACAAATGGTGCTTTGACAATTGTGTTTAAGCTTATCTAGTTTGCTTTTAAAAATTGCTTGTTATAGCCTCATAGGCAAAGTGTGGATTTATAGCTTTGGCAAGAAATTTAATGTTCTTGCAGTTTGTTCCTGTCTAGATCCATCGGTGTCATGGGATCAAGAGTTGGATTGGTTCATATTCCCTACTTATTCTGATCTATCAATGTTTTTTAATAAAGCTTTATCAAAAAATGGGATTGCAAACACTTTGTGTGTGAAACCTAAACTAATGGTTTGCAACAGGACTTGGCTATGTCTTGGTTCATGAATGCAGAAGGTGGAAGCATAAATTCTATGATTCATTACAATTGTCAATAACTGGTCATAGATGTCTCTTTACTTAAGAATCTCTTGGGTGGTATTGTTAATCTTGGTGGACAAAATTAGTCGGAACCAAAAATTCAGTAGCTTCCTGCAATCTTGTTGGACAATCTTGTTATACGAGTACTGTATATCATCGCTCATGTGTTCTAGCCCATGATTAGGGCAGGAGCTAGCAGGGGCGGCCACCCTGAATCTCTCGATGCTAACCAGTGTACCCACCTCCCTCCCTCCACCTTAAAATTTTGGGCCTTAAAAGTTCGCCTCGGCAAACTTCAAAATTCTAGCTATCGGCTACCGACTAGGGTTAGCAGGAGCTGGTGCTGCTAGGGCAGAGGAGAATGATAGAAATTATTCATCACTTCTCGTCTGCTTTATTCAATAGCAGGCGGTCTCCTTATATAGACAGTGACACCCTAAGGACATGTACAATGCAAGGTGCTTGAGGAGGTTCACACCAGTGCTTATCTCTATAGGACAAGTGCTTAATTAGGTATCTCTGCTATGGAAGTAAGCATGGGTTCTTAAGGATAAACCGGCTTATTTTTATAAGCATCCTTTTAAGCACCTTGCATTTACATGCCCTAACAGATCTAATCCTTAAAGGATAGGCGAGCAGAGAGCCCTAGCTGTGCCACCAGCTGGCCTGGTGTGAAACTAGGGATAGGCCTGGTATTTATACTGCTGCCCCCACATAACATGTGTGTATGTGACTGAACTCTTATAATTTTGTTAACTGGTTCCCATGACATGTTATTTTATGTTATTTTAAGGATGTACCTGAAGATCAGTCTGAAGAATTAGAAAGACCAGGGGCGATTGTATCTAATCACGTGTCATATGTGGATATTCTCTATCACATGTCAGCATCTTCTCCGAGTTTTGTTGCTAAGGTACCATGAACAATGTTATTCAAGTTTTTGTTTTTTGACAGGGAATTTTATTACTCAAGTTGCATTTCCATGCAAAATAGAAATTCACACACTTATTTTTGTATTATGAACTTACCTGTTCTTAATTCTAAAGGATTTTTTGTGCTTAATTATTCTTTGTAGAACTCCGTGTCCAAGTTGCCGTTGATTGGCCTCATAAGGTAAATTTGTTCATTTCTTATTCATGTCTTATTAAAAAAATAAGTAAGAAAATGGCCTTATTTTCATTTATCTACAAAATTTTCTGCGTGCTCAACATTTCTATTTATGTTAAAGTTGCATATAATATATTTCATGTATTTCTCTGTCAATACAGCAAATGTCTCGGGTGCATTTTTGTTCAACGAGAATCCAAAGGATCAGATTCTAGAGGTGTCTCAGGTATGTATTGACATACCTTTAATAATTTCATTTTGTTTCTCTTGTTATTCTTCAAAAAGGCACAATCCTTCTCACTGTTAGCAAAAATATGACTAAGACTGGAATATTTATTTTTGTTACAGCTTCAAATATGCCATGCATTTTTATCGCATCAGCTGATGAGCACCTTAAACTCCTAACAAGCATGTTTTTTTATTTGTGTTCCTAGGCAAGGAAGATTCGTTTCAACATAGGATTATTTAATTAAGATTAGTTCAAAATGCAGATGTACTATGTCTTGTAACTTTTCTTTTCTTTTCACTGCACTGTCCATACTATATGTAGGTGCTGTAACTGAAAGGGTCCAAGAGGTTTCGCAATACAAGAATTCCCCTATGTTGTTACTCTTTCCTGGTTAGTGTACACCTATTTTTGTTTCGTTTGCTAACTTTTTAATGTACAACGTTTCTCCTTTTCTATTGTGATTCCTTATTATCATTTGTCACTATCTTTTATAAGATATTGTCTATCGGCTGAATCTTCAGTCATCCTTTACTATGTAATCATTCTATGTCTAGTCTTACTATCTCTAAGTTAGCAAGAGCTACTATTATCGACTCTAACTACTCAGTTTTCGCCCGGTTTTCCGTAAATTAACTGGGCAATTCTCTTCTTAATTAATAGATTGGGGCAAAGTTTTTGCTCCCGTTTCAAAAAAAAAAAAAACTCTAACTACTACATTTTCCATTAATTCAGTGAGCTGTTTCAGTATTTTTTTCTCCGAAAAGGAGGATAACCCACGATTGATGCATATAGCCAAATGCTGTGTCAGTTTAAACCTCAATTTTGTTATGTTTGTAATTATAGAAACTTGCTTGTCTGTTGTTTACAGTCCTTTTGTTTCTTTTCTTGTCAGAGGGTACTACTACGAATGGTGACTACCTCCTCCCGTTTAAAACAGGAGCCTTCCTTGCAAAAGCACCAGTGCAACCTGTCATTTTGAGATATCCTTACAGGAGATTTAGTCCAGCCTGGGACTCCATGGACGGGGTAAGCATTAATTACAGATTTATGTTCAATGTCAGTATATGGCCAGGTATGCAAGATCAATTTGCTGGATCCTTATATGTACTCGTATGTGTTTCAAGAGCAACATTTTATTAATCACAAAAAAGGAAGAATATCATTTTGTTCCATGTAAGATTTTCACATTTATGCCTTATTATGAGATGAAATAGGACCCTTGCCACAATTGTCATTTCTCAATAGTATTGCCCATCTCCGTTGAGTAACTTGAGTTAATATGATATTTAACCTCCTTGTGCACTATACCCTCATTTTCCATGTTTAGCAAAGCATCATCTTCCATGTTGAGGATTGCTAGGCTGATGCTTTATTAATACAATCATTAAATTTGGATATAAAATCCCTACACATATGCCGCCAGGTGAAAAACGCCGACATTTTTTAAAAGATATCATTACTGCATAAGGTGCATGAGATAGCAACGAGTAGAGTTTTTCTCATTGTATGCAACATCCCAACAATTATTTATGGTTACTATACTGTACCTCTCAGAAGTATGTGGCATGTCAACTTATAAGCTTGTAGTGTCTTTTCCATTTTTGTACCTTCTATACTAACAACTACTATAGCCTCTGATGTTGATTAGTTTAACTCCGAAGCACCTCAAATCTGAAAATGGCATTTTTCCTCGTTCCAACCTGCAGGCACGTCATGTGATTTTGCTACTCTGTCAGTTTGCAAATTACATGGAGGTGGTTCGCTTGCCTGTATACTATCCTTCTAAACAAGAAAAGGAGGATCCCAGAGTCTATGCCAACAATGTCAGAAAATTGCTAGCAACTGAGGTATCCTCCAGCTTTGCTAAGCTAGTCCAACATGATTATACCTTATACGTGTTCTTTTAATAATTAGCTATAGTATACAAATTAGCTTCTTAGGATTCCACAATAAAGCAATCCTTTTTCTGCAGGGTAATTTAGTTCTTTCTAATCTTGGGCTGGCGGAAAAGAGGGTATATCATGCGGCACTTAATGGTAATAGTCCTCGTGCTCTACATCAGAAAGATGATTGAAAGCCCATGCATCACTGTATGTATACTGACAGTTGAGGTTATTGTAAAAATGTGTGCCAACTTTAGCTGATCATGCGTTGCATGGTTTCTCGGTTTGAGGAGTATGTTTATTGATGAATATCTTCCTTATACCTATTTTGAGATGAATTCCCCCCCGTATGCTACATTGTATAAAAACAATTAAACATTATAGTTCAATAAAAATGTCTGGCATATCTGTTGTGCTTGTCATTCACAGTTCATGCTGTTACACTTGTTTCCCCTGATTTTGGGCCTTTTACGAGCCACCGTTTGCTTCACATAACTGAATCATCTACTCTAAAACTGAATCATCTATTTGGTCTTCCCTGCAGGACTATTGTGTCAAAGCTAATTTGGATACACATGACGTTAGTTTTACTGTTTGTCTTTGTACATTGTGAATGAAATTTTGTCGCTAATCTTTTCCCTTATTGAGGAGAGACACCATGTAAATGTTTGCACCTTTGAAACAAACCTGAGTTAGGTCTTTAGGAACAGAAGAATGAGAGCATCAGAGCGGTAAAGGTGAAAAATCAACATTTGATTATTTGATTCGCCATGTGATTCTCGTAGAAATGGACTCATGCAGATTTACCAGATATGTTCAGTTTTTTCATCAAATATAAGTCTTGATCTAACTTCTGCTTTAGCCAGATTATTTTGTTTTGGTATTTTTATTCTTTTATTTATGATTAAAATAAATTTGATGCTTTGGAAGGCGCTTACTATGGAGAACATTTGGTGAACACATGTTTGTATTTAGTATTAGATCTTTAGTTTCGAAATATACACCACGAAGACATAAGGCTGAACACTGAAAGGATTAGAAGTGTTTCGGAATTTTCGTCCTTGCTTTCACCATGACGAAATTCTCTGATTGTACCGTCGTGTTGCAAAGATCCACTTCTTGAAATAGTAAGCCCTAAGGGCATAGTGCTGTCCCCCCATCCCTAACACAAACACATTTTAAGTTGATTAGCAAACGTGCCCGTGCATTGCAACGGGAGAGGAAAATGTGTATCAATATTATCTGACGTCAAAAACGAAAATGCTACAATTAATACTTAACATGCCAATAACTGAATCATACATATTGCATCAAAAGAACGGCCGATGCAATAAATGAACCATATGGAGTGAATATGATTTTTATTATCTTTACCGAAAGTTATCTCTTTACATTCTGAAGTATGGTGTAAAAGCAAATCAATGATTTAATTGAATGCATATCCATATGAATACCTAGTAGAAAAAATCATATAGGCGCAATATATGATGTGCATATGTCGGATCATGCTTATTTACAAACTTAAGGAGCTTTATCTCATTCAATCTCTGATCAAAGAAGTCCTTGTCATTTCTAATTATTTAAGGCAGACATCAATTCTTGTGCAAAGATCGTGTATCTGTACGACCTTGTTGAATGTGATTGAACCAAGGTATATAGTGATCGTGGGGTGCGAGGCAAATCCTGCATTATAGTACCCCATCTTGCTGATTTCAGGCTAACTTTCCTGCGGGTGAATTCTCAAACTTGCAAAACTCTCAATTCTCACAAATTTCTTTGATTTCTTTTCTGATTCCCTTTATCATAACCTCATGTTACAGCTGAAGCCTATACACAACAGTGTGCTCTTGCCTCTTGGTGATTTTATTCCCGGTCTTGCTCTTACTTTCTCGAATCTCCTTCCTTGACTCCAGGTTCGATCCATGCAATAACCAAAAGCAGCGGCATACAAACACGTTGGTATCTCACATGCACATAACTAGCCTCCCAGCATATGTGGATCGACCGCCATGCGGCGGCACCACGGCGCCCTACTACTCGCCATCTGCTCCTGGTCCCCGTACGTTCATGAGCATGGATCAGTAGGGTTCGCCGTGCCGGTCGCGCCGGCCGACGGGCAACGGCGCAGATGAGTGTGGAACGGCTGCTTTCACCAAGCGCGACGAGTGCAGATGCGTGCGACTTTTTATGCTCACGGCGGTCGATGCTGGCGAGGAGGCCGCGACCGTGAAGGAGCAGGGGAGCGTCCGGCGGCGGTTGGTGGAGTGCGCTGATGCGGCGTGTCCTCCATGCTCTCCCCGTCGAACTGGAACTGTCAGAGCATCTCTAACCGGCCACCCGAAACCTCCCCCAAACGTCCGGGCGGACAGCCCGGGCACGGAAGGGACCGAAAAAGGCCACCCAACCGTCTCCCCCGAATCTCCCCCAAATGACCGGGTTGTCCGGCAAATTCCAAAGTTAGCCCATATGTGGGGAGAGTTTGAGGCCGCCCGGACGCGTCCGCCACGTCGGCCTGTCACCAGGGATTACGGTTGGAGGAGGCAACATTTGTGGGTTGTCCGGTCGTTGTCCGCAGACACGCCCCCACGTGTCAGCGGACAGTTTGGGGGCCAATTTTGGGGTGGCCGATACTCTCAAGGGGCTTAACGACGTGTCGACCGCCTTGAACCTCTAGCACCTGGACGACTCCAGGTATTGCTCCTTGATCGCCTACAGCTCGGCGAAGGTCGGGTGGGAATTGGTGGTTTATAAAGGCCTGGCTTGTCGTCTACGACTCGGAGAATGTATCCGCTCTGGTTACTATTCTATCAAGAGAGCGAGTTCACGTACGAACGCACACGACGGAAACCAACGAAACGTCTTTTTGACTAACGGGTGGCATAGGTGGGTAATGTTTTACAACTTTAGGGCTACAAACCGCGGAAGTCTCAACTCTTTTATTATTTGGTAAAGAAAAAAAATTTCTAAAGAGCGGTTGCAAAATATATTAAACTCTTCTTTTTGCGTGTGTAGTATTTATATCCTCACTGAAACGTTTGGATAGTCCGTTTGTATAGTCGTGCCTACAATGGCTTACCGAAAGTTGGTCATACGGCTTTTTTTCAGGAATACTTTTATCGAGCAATGTGGCCGTCAGTCAGCTCCGGACGTACATCGTGACAAAAAAAAACTTAGTTATTTAGAGCTTTATTGATTACTCGACGGGACTGGTAGCTATCGCGGTTCGTTTCAGCGTTAAGACTGGACTAGCTGCTGGTACTGTTCCTCTCTAGCGACGGCGAAATTTTTGGAATTACCGGTATGCAACATTACGACCGGTATCCTCCTACTAGTTTATTTATGTTACTTGTATGCGTTTCAAACGTGTATCTTACTATTATTACGAATACAACTTATATATGCCCCCACGGACGTACATCGTGACAAAAAAAATTAGTTATTTAGAGCTTTATGGATTACTCGACAGGATTATGTCTTGCAGAAATCTTCGATTATAGTTGATCCATAAACATCGCCTCCTATCCAAACCAGCCTGTTTAGCACATTGTTGAGCAGCATAATTTGCATCTCGCCCAACATAGTCTATGCTACAGCTAAGCTCCTCTCGTCTCCCTAATCTCTTGGCAAATTGGGAAAATTTCTGATTTATCGTGGCATCCCTTGTTGCAGAGCTCCGAAGAACAACATGAGAAAACACAGGACGAACGAGCACAAGTGCACGACGTTGACACGAGAAAACAGGACCCGGGCGACTGACAAAGTGACAAACGGACAAATGACATAAGACGGGGCATAATTTCCCCATGTGCATACGTAAGACGCAACGGCGTTCCCCTGTCACGCATAAGAGGTAGAGTTCACCCTCTAGCGTCGGCCTCCGTGGCCGGAGTTCCAGACACGGCCGGCTCGGCGGACCCCGAGATGGAATCTGAGCATGGCCGCGACGAACGCGCCCGCCTGCTCCGGCACCAGCACGCCGACGACGGCGCGCACCGTGCGCTCACGGAGCGTGTCGCCCGCGGCCAGCAGCCCGCGGAGCGACCTTCCCACGCCCGCCACGGCCTCGTCCGCCTCCCCGTTCAGAGGATGCTGGCGGCGCAGAGCCGCCAGCACCCTCGGTCCCGCCAGCGACTCCTGCACGGCTGCCACCTCCCGCTCCACCTCCCTCTCGGCCGCCGCGGTGGCCGCGCGCAGGTCCTCCAGCGCGCGGCGCTGCTGGTTGGAGCGGACGCCTTCGCCGTCCACGAAGCGGAATACCAGCGCGGGCTTCCAGCCCCACGCCCACAGGAAGGTGCGCTCGAGCGGGTTGAGCCAGCATGGGTCTAGCGCGGCCACCACGTCGCGGTCCGCGAGGCGGGACTTGTGCTCGTAGTAGGTGCCGACGTGGTCCATGGCGGCGTCCACGAGCGGCACCAGCGCGTCGCGCCGGCGCGTCGAGAGAGCGGCGGTGAGTTCGGCAACGAGCTCCTCCTCGCGGCGCACCCAGGCGTCGTAGAAAGCCGCCATGTCCTCACCGGCATGCGCCATGTATGTATGATGTGTCAGCCAACTTTGGGGGTCCTTGGGCGTGGCTGCAGCTGCGGCGGCATCTTGCTGGGCACCGGGAGGCCGGCATAAATTGGGCGGGGTTTCTTGGCCTGTAAGGATTGATAGGTGGTGGCCTCATTTGCTTAGGCGCGGGGGCAATCGTTCGGCAGGGGAAGACGGATACGGAGCTAAGGCGGTCGCGAGGAAGGAGACGACGCCAGTTTGACAGTGCACTGTCAGGTCCTAACTAATGGATTGTTTACTCTTTCTCAGATCCTCTCCCGCAGTAGACCAACCGCTTGACCTGCGTTGCCGTTGCTTACAAGAGTACATCACTACCTGGCCGACAGTTGGAACTATGCACGCCTCTCTTCACCTGGTTCAGAGGTCAAATGGCATCCTGATTAGTACTGTAGATTGCCTCACGTGTTGCAGAGTTGCGGTTGGTTTCTCTGGCCTCGCTCCTCCGCCATGGAGCGTGGCAGCACGGCACCAGCTGATTTGGGCGGTTCCGCGTTTTCAGCTCGCGAGGTGGTTTCTCTCGGTGGCAGGAGGTGGCAATGCCGGAGTTTGCTACCCAGCGAGCGACAAGCTAGCACGTGACGTGAGTTGACGAGATCTAGGCAGAGAGTATATGGGAAACGCATTTCGAGCTGGACTCTCCCCGTGTCCTGAACTCCTGATATCGAGATATGGAAGCCAAGGGGAGCAGTGCAGTCACGAAAAAGCAATTCTAACGGAGCCGCGCCCTACCGGGGTCGCTAACTGCTGCCACGTGCGGCCGGTGCGGCCGAATGTATGCATGCACTGTATTTCTCCTGTATTTCTCCTGTATTCTAATGTATAAATAATATTTTTTCATCAGAAAATAATAATTATTAATAAATTCCAGATCTTTTTTAAATAGATTTCCACAAAATATTTTTTATAAATAATTCAAAATTTCATTTTTCTAATCAGTTTCTTATAATTCTTGGCGACATGTTGTTATGTTGTTACGAAATCTTTTTGAAATTAAAAATTTTTGCAACGCAAATTTTAGTTATTTCGGAAACATTGGACATATTTTTGGATTATTTCAGTTATGTTTCAAGAAATTATGGTATTTACAAAAGACTTGCGTGAAACATTTATGAATTTTTTTTGGTCTCGCAAGAAAGCACAATGAAATATGCATGAAATCCTTATTATACTCATACGTATGTCATATCGGAATGAAAACGTCGATTTTGATAATTTAATTTCATTGAAATTTCAATTCAATTTCACAGTCGATTTTTAAAACTTTTCAAAATGTGTCCAATATTGATCTTGTTTTGAAGATCTCGTCATCAGGAACTCAAATATCAAAAAATATCATAAATTGGACATTCAGTTTAAAAGATATTATCGATACAATATTGAGAATAAATCTGAAAAGGAAGGGTGGGTGGATAAAATAATTGTACTTTTACTGGATATGTACCCACCATTCACTTACGCGTGGGGGCACAAATGTGTTGTACCCCACCTGTCATTGAGTGAAAAAAGTATGTGGATAGGTAGGTTGTATTTAGCATGTATAAGATGCCCTCCAATTTCGTATTAAAATAACAATAAAGCGCATGCATACGTACCCGGCGGCACGTGGCAGCAGCTGGAGGCCCCGGTAGGGCGCGGCTCCGTTAGAAAAACCGCTTTGAGTGCAGTCATCTTTCTCTTCTCAAAAACTTTGACATCACTTATTTGCACGACTTCACATAAGGCGGAAGTAAAACTCCAGGCTCATACCTCTTTGAACCGAGGAAACCCAGGAAACCACGCAAAACCATCACATCTGGGGACTGGGCAGTTGTGTCACGAAACCACCATCTTTGCTGAAAATGACGGAAACCACCGTGCATAGGGTAGGTATTTGACATATTGCACGGATTTTGTGGTTTACACGCGCTAAGCGACTTTCTGACCGACGGACCCTGATGTCAGGCCTACGTGGTACGACAATAACGGTTTTTGCAGGTAACAGACGTTAGACACATGTCTATTTCATAAAAAGGACCTTTATATATGTTTAATCGTATTACCATCCCTAAATTGAACAAGTGTAACCGTGCAAAGAATGGCGTTCGGTGGCCATGGCATGTGTGCATGCTGCCGTAACACCCGATCGAGCGAGACACCGCATGCGCAAGCAGCAGTGCACGCACAGGCAGTTAGCTAGCCCGCACCGCTCCCTAGCCCAGCTTGCAGCCACACATCCTGGAGTACTTCGTGGACGAGGCCGTCAGCAAGGACGCCTGAATCCTCTTAGCCATATTCGACTAACTCTTGACATAGCCTCATGGCCATGTTGTCCGAATCCAATCACTCGAGTGGGAACAGAAAACATCTCTACAACTTGGGGGAGCAAAATCTCATTTTGGTCAGCTATGTCACACAATTTGCTTCTCAGTCAGCCTAAAATCTACCTTTATAACTATCCTATTATAAAAGGAGTTTGATACACTTTAAGCCGGCCAATACACAACTTGGATCGTACAAGGACCTTGGGTCCGAGGATTATGATATATACATTGATGAGATTAACATATGACAACTTGCTCGTTGTGTCTCATAATGGGCCAAACCAACTCCAAACTCATTTGGCGGAGTCCATGTAGTCGGGTTGTCATCTCCGTGCCCATGACCAGTGGAACCGCGGCATCAGTCGACTCGCACACTAGTCTCAGTTATGTGTGCACATAACTTTTTACTAACTAGGGATAATTTAAAACAAACATCATATAGTACATAGTTCCACAATTGAATCACGCATTCGATGATATCTTTCATGATGTAGGTTCAAGAACTATTACACTACTTATGAATACCTATGTAATTCTTTTGAGTCATGCTCTAGGGCATAATTCCAACATCTTTTATCCTCTTTTGGATGATGTGAAAGACAAGACTTGTTGGTGGCGAAGGAGAAGCAGAGCAGCCTTCTATCACTAGAAAAGAATTTGAAGGTTTTGTTGCTGAGGTACAAAAGAATTGGATGAATTTGCACAAGGCCAGTTTGAAATTGCTAACGTCCAAGCTGACACTAGTGAGAAAATGAACAAGGTAGAACCGGAAACCAACTAGACAAACTTGTAATGTTGACTCGATTAATGGTCTGGGAATCCACACCCCTAGATTTCAGGTAGAGGATATTGATAGAAGATCCAATGTGCCAGGAAAATCGTTGTTCGAACACAATTGGCCAGCAAGTGACTGCAAACACCACTGAAAGTACACAAATGTGCATGACTAAACCACATTCTACTCTGATGATGCCCAGTACAAGGTTTGTACTCCCATGTACATTGTTGTAGTCTGAACCACTGTACCCCTACTTGTAAAATCTTGGTCCTCAATTGCTAAGTAGCCCCATGATTACGTTTGCCCCTGATGTGAGAGTGGACCCAGTGGTTTACAACACTAAAAAAATGTAGGACAACCAACAGTGGTAAGACAAGTCCAATTTGTACAACAACAGAGGGAATTCTACGAAGGAGCAAATGGGCCTGGTAATAAACAAAGACTTGCACTATATGAAGAACATGATCATAACATGAAAATCATAACTGTAGTAATAAAGGACTAGCTGCTAGGAGAAGGAATATGGCTCTAAATCAGGAAGGATAAACCTTTCAGCATAGTCAGTTTGCCGAAGGGCCAAAAAAGCATTTCCCATAATTTGATGGAAGCCAAGCTGAACGGTGGATCAAGAAGCCCACCAAATTCTTCAAAGTAGCACAAACAGCTGAAGACCAAAATGTGAAAGTTGGCACCTTGTGTTTTGTTGGCAGCGCAGATACTTGGTTGGATGGCTCATGTATTGACAATTTGACACTGATGAAGTGACTTGGACAAGATAGCCGGAAATTTAAGAGGAGATTTGCAGAAAAATTCGAGTATGATTTAGTCTGTATTTCTTACAAGATTCAGCAGACTAACACTATTGATGCTTACATTGATGAATTTGAGGAAATATTGAGGGGGTTAGGAAAGGAAACCCTAAATTGTATGAGGACTATTTTGTTAACAGTTTTATGGTTGGACTAAATGATTATGTCAAAAAATCAACACAAGTTCAGAGACCTCACAGTCTACATGAAGCTTACTGGTTGCCCAGGAGGTATATGGGTAGTCTTATCCCTTCGAGAATAGTAGATATGGCTTTAATCCCTTTCCATAGAAGAATTTCTGTGGACACTACAAGAGCAACACTAGCAAAACAGCAACTAGGTACAAGGTAGTGAAGGGCAATAACACTCCCTTGAAAACAATACTAGAAATAGTGGTGTGGGCCAAAAGAGTGACAAATGCTTTAGGTACCAAAAATGGTTCCTAGGACACAAAAATCAGTGTAAAATGAACAAGAAAATCAAGACCATGAATACTTTAGAAGATGATGAAACCGATGAGCTAGCCTTCCAACAAAAAAACTTTGAAAATGTAAGGGAGCAAGGAAAAACAGGGGAGGTCAATTCTGCAGACACTGCACAACTGTCAATGCATGTAGTGCAGTGTACTGGTGCCCTTGTGAATACTTCTGTACTAATGGCATAGATAGAAATAACCAATGGCACAACAACACTGGTGGACACAGGAAGCACTGGAACATTTATAGACTCTAGATTTTCTATCAGACACTAGTTACCACTCAGCAATGCTAGTGCTAGTGCTAGTGACATGACAGTCATAGTAGCTAATGATGAAGAGATAATCAGCAAATCACAATGCAAGGGGTGTCCCTATATGATACAAGGACATAAAATTACCTCAAACTTCAAAGCCATCTCCTTAAAGGATATGATATCACTGGGAAGAGACTGGATGTTAGTGCATAGTCTAGTAGAGTTTGACTTTAGAAAAGAATGCAAGGGTGTGTCAATCAAACATTATGGGAAGGGACAATGCAATTTACAGATGAATTTCACAAGAAGCACTACCTAATTCCCGAATCCAAATTGCCAAAGGCCATGAAGAAGAGAGTTGTAGGACAGTGGTGAGACTAAACTTGATCAAACATACAGATTGACAATAGAAACATAGCTATTGTACTTGAACATGAAGTATTTCATCGGTTCATTGAACTTTGAGGAACCTACTTCCTTCTAGTAGGGAGTGTGATCGTGCAATAACCCTTCAGAAAGGCACCGAACCAGTGAACATTAGACCCTACAACCTGCCTCATTACCAGAAAGATGCTACAGAAGAAATCATTGATCGATTTCTGAGAGCATAGGTTATCAGGTACAATTTCAGTCCCCTCTCCTCTCCTGCCATCTTGGTGAGTGATACGTCCAAAACGTATCTATAATTTCTTATTGTTCCATGATACTTTTATATCATTGTTACATACTTATATAATGATTTAATATAATTTTGTGGCATTTCATGAACTAACCTATTAACAACTCCAATTTTTGTATTTCAGAAGAGCTAGTAAGAAAATATTCTCGGAATTGGACCGAAATTTACAGAGATTTTTTATCGAAGGAAATACAGCACAGAACCAAAGGGCGACGCGAGGGCCACCTGAGGGCCCACGCATGTGCCAGGTGTGATCCAGGTGGGACCCACGCCGACCACCTGCCTGGGCTCCCTGGGCATCGCCTCGGCCACCTCTTTTGCCTATAAAATACCTCCTGACCTAAAACGCTCGGACCCTAGAGAATTTTTCTGAAACAATACATAGAACCGCTGCCATCCGAAACCCTAATTCGGGAATAGTTTTCAAAAGAGGTAAGAAGTAACTCTTTCTTTCATCACCTTCTCATCATCAACCACCATCAACCACTGTACCTGTTCATCAAAGGCACCTCCTCGAATCACCCTCGAGAAGCTCACCTTGCAATCTTGAAGTGGTACCTCTAGTACCCAGGTTTTAGTCATTCCGTTCAAGTTATTCTATGATCTTATCGTCCTTTCCCAAGTCGTCCTTAACTGTGGACACGGCTTTTCGAAAAGATTTAACCCTGCAGGGGTGTACAAATGTTTGCCACGCGTACCGTCCGGCCCATTACCTGCGCATTAGCTCTCTTCCTTGGAAAGCCGGCTGGGTGGGAGCGGTGTCGACTTCTCCCTCGTTAAGGACTTTCCAGGATCATCAGTGGCGGTAGGACTGCCAGGATCTCAACACCCCGCCCCACAGCCACTCATTTTCCTAACACCACCATCCTCATCTCAGTTCATACCACCATCATCACGCACGCGCAAATGGAAGCCCGAACTAGAGGACCCTGGCTAGCCCCGCCCGAGTTATTTAGTCTATGAGGGTTCCTGTAATTGCATAGGCCTCACGCATGGTTGCACGCTCAGTCTTGGTTCGGGAGGTAAAGAACTCGCACCTAGGCGGCGAGAACGAGACAAAGCACCACCATACCAAGTGGCCTCTCATCCCCACCTTTAAGCATCTTATTACCTGTCACCACAATTCTCCACCACCATCTGGACAATTCATCACCTGTTTCCAACATGAACCATCCATCGGACGGCTAAGCATTTAACTAAGCATGGCTAAGCAACAACATAGCATAATTAAATAGCTCAGGCCAACAATACAAACCTATGGATAATAGGAGGGGAACAGGAATTGGCATCGGAAACTTAATGCAACTATAGGATACCCTATCCAATCAAATTGACATTTGGAACCGCATGCAATATTATAGTGGAGAAAATATTTGCGGAAACATAGGATAGGATATGCTCAGAGGGGGGATTACGCTTGCCTTGGTCAAGGTGCTGGTAGTACGGATCCTCGGGGTATTGTGGAGTAACCCCGGCTGCTTGATCTATCGAAATATAGCAACGGAAGAGCAAATCAATCACCACACATGCTCTAACAAATGCTATGCGCAAACACATGATGGTATGGCAATTTTTAATGCACTGAACTTATTATAGCAAGTTCTACCCATTTCAGATGGGGTGTGAGATAAATATTTAACAAGAGAGAGAAAAAAATATAGCTCTACATTTGTTTTAATGTTTTCCTGTGCTATAAGTTCATATAAACATGTATACAGGTGATGCTAATGGTTAGTGCACATTTTTCTGAGCATTTCGATACAAGGAACACATTTTTCGGAGGCCTTGAACCAAAGTTATTAATTTTCAGAATTTCCTCTTTTAATTAAATGATTTTAATAACTTAATTAAATTCAACAACAATAGTAATAATAAATCGAGTTCGAGCTAGAGCGATAGATCACGAAGGAATCATCGAGTTTCGATAACCCTAGCGTTGTGAGGGAGTAGCGGGGAACATGTGCTACGAGGGAGAAATGAAAAAACATAGACAGCAAAAAAAAAACTGTGTAGCCGGCCTGTGGCCCGGCTGGGCCGGTTGTGAGGCCGGCCTGGCTCCAGAGCCCACCGGCTCTCAGCCCGGTCTGGGCCGGCTCTGGGGCCGGCTATGGGCCAGAGAGCGACGGCCTGTGGCCCGGCTAAGCCGGTTCCTCGGCCGGGCAACGTCGACGTCGACAACAGCTGCGGTGGCCGCGGCGAGGTGCACGGCGTTGAGCGCGAGCAAGGGCGAGAGAGGGAGGGAGACGGGTTCCGGGGATCGTCGTGCTCACCCTTCGTGAGTAGAGGAAGGCGGCGGGGTCGTGGATGGCTCAACGGAGACGAGAACGCCCGCGGTGGAGCTCGTGTGGCCGTGCGGAGAGGCGGAGTTGGCGGCGGCGATACCCGGCCTCCCCGGTCGATTCCTCTGGCGGAGGGAGGGCTGGCGATGCGGCGGAGAGGTGGGTGGCGCTCGATTCGCTCGGGGGCTCCTCAGGCGGCGGCGAGGCGGCGGAGTAGCCCGGCGGCCATGGCAGCTCGTGGGGAAGAGAGAAGCGAGAGGAGGGGGAGCAGGTGAGCGGGGAATGGGGAGCAGCACGTGGTCTCGGGGTGCTCCTCTCCCAGCCGGTGGAGGCAGTGCAGGGGGGGCCCGGCGCGGCGTCGGGGTGGTGCGGTGCAAGCACGGCGGGAGCGGCGCTCGCTTCGGTCGCTACAGCGACGAAGATGGAGTTTTTGCAATTTAGCCCCTGGAAGTTTTAAAAACATCACAGATTGGTCCTTGCTTCCTTTTCTTTTATTTCCAGCAGGTTTTAGGGATTTTATAGAGGCACTTAAATACTTCAGAAAAATATGAAATAATTTGTGTAGCCTTGTTATACCCTGTGGAAGCTCCACAAAAATTGGTGCCTCAAAATAAATTAGTTTGGACCACTTTTGTTCATAGGTTCAAAATAGGGCATTTTGCTAAATTCAAAAAGGTTGCTCTTTTTGGAAAAAAATTAGTAATTGCAAAACATTACCTTTTAGGCTCTTGGAACTTCCTTGACAAATATAAGATGACAAGGATTTGTTTTGCAACTTTGAGTGCTATCATTGTGTAGAAGTTTTGGTTGAAGCAAGTTGGGCATTTCACTTTTCAATGTTGCCAAACCAACTATTGTGTTGTTTAGCAAATTTTAAATAGATGCCATGATGCATGTATGGAATGCAAAAGTGAAAATTTGGTCCATAATTTGCATTACCAAAAGTGGGCTGTTACAAATCTACCCTCCTTACAGGAATCTCGTACCGAGATTCTAAGGTTGCGGAAAGAAGTCGGGATACTCCTCACGAAGACTAGACTCTCGTTCCCAAGTTGCTTCTTCCTCGGAATGGTGAGACCACTGAACTTTGAGGAACTTGGTAGTCTTGTTACGGGTTTCCTTTCGGCTTCATCCAGACACGGATAGGATGCTCGCGATAAGTGAGATCTTCCTGGAGATCTAGCTCTCATGATTGACTCCATGGATAGGATCTTTAAAACACCGGCGAAGTTGGGAGACATGAAACACATCATGTACATTTGGGAATTTGACCGGTAACTCCAATTGATAAGAAAGATCTCCTCGCTTGCCAGAACGGTGAAAGGGCCAACATAGCGAGGTGCCAATTTCCCTTTGATCCGAAGCGGCGAACGCCACGAAGGGGAGAGACGCGGAGATAAGCTTTATCACCAATTTCATAGTGAATTTCCTGATGGTGCTTATCATAGTAGCTCTTCTGCCTAGACTGAGCAATCTTCAGATTCTCTCTTATGATTCGAACCTTCTCCTCAGCTTCATTGATCACATCCGGACCAAAGAGTGCTCTCTCTCCGGTCTCGGACCAATTTAGAGGAGTGCGGCATTTTCTTCCATATAGAGCCTCGAATGGAGCCATGCCCAGACTAGCTTGATAGCTATTGTTGTAGGAGAACTCCGCGAAAGGGAGATACTTTTCCCAACCCTTGCCAAAAGAGATTACACATGCCCGAAGCATGTCTTCCAAACTTGGTTCACTCTTTCGGTCTGACCATCAGTTTGAGGATGGTAGGCGGTACTGAAGTTGAGACGGGACCCCATAGCAGTTTGGAAACTCTGCCAAAACTTGGATACAAAGATACTTCCACGGTCCGATATGATCCTCAGAGGGACCCCATGCAATGGAACAATACGAGCCAAATATAAGTCAGCAAGTTGACTTGCCGTATATCATCACGGACTGGTAGGAAGTGAGCAACCTTGGAAGACGATCAATGATTACCCAGATTGCATTGTTGCCCTTTTGAGATCGGGAAACCCGGTGATGAAGTCCATACCAATTTCATCCCATTTCCACTCGGGACTGCAATAGGGCGAAGAGTGCCGGAGGCCTTTGATGTTCAGCCTTTACCCGTCGACAGGTGTCGCATTCAGCAACATACTTGGCAATTTCTCGTTTCATACGAGTCCACCAGAATTGTGGTCGAAGGTCTTGGTACATTTTGGTACTACCGGGATGAATAGAGAGAGGAGATTCATGAGCTTCTTGGAGGATCAACTCCCTCAATTTTCGTTTCTTTGGCACTACCAAGCGGTCACCAAAATAAACAACTCCGGATTCATTGACAGAAAAACATTTGCCTTCCCGCTAGCAATGTTCTCTTGATTTTTAGAATACCCTTGTCACGGTTTGAGCATCCTTAATCTGGTCTACAAGAGTAGATTTGATCTCCAGATTTGCAAGGTAGCCGGAGGGAACATTTCTAAGTTCAAACGAGAGAACTCTTCATGAGGGCAGGTTGGGCCTTTTCAATCATCAGATTGTTGCAATAGGACTTCCGACTTAGCGCGTCAGCCACGACGTTTGCTTTGCCGGGTTGATAGTTCAGACTCACATCATAGTCCTTGATTAACTCCAACCAACGCCTTTGCCTGAGATTTAAATCCGGCTGGGTGAAGAGGTACTTCAGACTCTTGTGATCCGAGAAGATCTCGCAACGGTTACCAAACAGGTATGGTCTCCATTGCTTCAAAGCATAGACCACCGCGGCAAGTTCTAGATCATGAGTTGGGTATTGAGCTCATGCGGCTTAAGTTGGCGAGAAGCATATGCCACCACATGGCCATCTTGCATTAGCACAACCCAAGCCTTGTAGAGAGGCGTCACAGAAGACGACGAAATCCTTGCTTGTGTCCGGCAGGACAAGCACAGGAGCGGACGTGAGTTTGGCTTTCAGTGTTTTGAAGCTCTCTTCAGCTTCGGCCGTCCATACAAACTTTTTATCCTTCTTGAGAAGGTCAGTCAGGGCCTTGGCTATCTTGGAGAAACCTTCGATGAATCGGCGGTAGTAACCCGCCAATCCGAGAAAGCTACGATGTCCTTGACTGACATTGGAGTTTTCCAATCCAGAATGGACTGAATCTTGTCGGGAATGACAGCCACACCATTAGCGGATATCACATGACCAAGGAAGACAGATTATCCAACCAAAACTCACACTTGGAGAACTTGGCATAGAGGCGGTGTTCTCGAAGTCGTGTCAGAACCAAACGAAGATGTTCCTCATGCTCTTCATTGGTTTTGGAATAGATGAGGATGTCATCAATGTAAATGACGACAAACTTGTCAAGATAATCCATGAAGATGGAGTTCATGAGCCTCATGAAAGTAGCTGGAGCATTGTGAGACCAAAGGACATGACGGTATACTCATATGAGCCATAACGAGTAACAAATGCCGTCTTTGGAATATCCTCCTTTCTGATTTTTATCTGATGGTAGCCTGACCTCAGATCCATCTTGGAGAATACCGTTGCACCAGCTAACTGATCCAACAGATCATTGATGCGAGGAATAGGATACTTGTTCTTGATTGTCACCGCATTCAACGGTATAGTCAGAGACTAGACGAGGCACGGTAGAATCCCTCTTCTTGACAAAGAGTACCGGACAACCCCAAGGTGAACTGCTAGGCTGGATGAACTCCTTGCTAACAGCTGATCAATTTGCTCTTTCAACAGAGCCAACTCTTCCACCGGCATACGGTAGGGCTTCTTGGAAATTGGAGCGGTACCGGGAAGTAGATCTATGACAAACTCCACACTTCGGTCAGGAGGCATGCCAGGCAATTCTTCCGGGAACACATCCGGGAAGTCACACACCACGTGTATGTCCTGGATTTCAGGAGGGGATTCGCCTTCCATAAAGCAAAGGAGAATCTCAGGTGAGTTGGGTATGATGGAGGACGGAGGTCTTGACAGTGCAGACCAATACTTACACTGTCACCGGAAGAATTGGTCACGGTGACGGTCTTGGCAGCACAGTCGAGATTAGCCTGGTATTTGGCTAGCCAGTTCATGCCCAGTATGACATCAATGCCACTTGACCTCAGAGCTACCAAGGAAAGGAAAAGAGTAGTAACCGATAGTAATCTGAACTTCAGGAGTAACCCCATCGGTTTGCCATTTGGAGCCAGGAGTGGCGATCACCAAGGGACAGCTCATTTCTCAAACGGTATTTTGTGGTCTTTTGCAAAAGCTATGGATATGAATGAATGCGATGCTCCAGAATCAAACAAAACTGTAGCAATTTTGTTGATTCGTAACTCACCCATGAGAACGCCGGGGTCCTCTTCAGCTTCTTCAGCAGAGATGTGGTTCAGGCGACCACGCACAATAGGTCCAGCCTTGCCAGTGGAGTGGCAGGGGCTCGTGCAGGAGTTATCGCGAGAGGTGCCTTCTGGGGGCACTCCCTGGAGTAGTGGCCAGCCTGGCCACAGGTGTAGCAAGTGAGTCCAGGTGGAGCAGGTAGCATAGGACGGTACCCACTCCCGCCTACCCCAAGTGTCGAAGTAGTGGGGCGCGGAGGAGGTGGCCTGTATCCCGGCTCTCGGCATGAATGGAGCACGAGGTACAGCGCTGTAGGGAACAAACACCCTGCGCTTCTTGCTCTCAGAACCCGAGGAACTCTGGTGGTCCCCGTGTGCGGGCCTCTTGGAAGCTCAAGTTCCTTTCTTCCTTGCTCAAGAGTAAAGCCTGGTTGAACAGCTCCTGTAGGTCTGGAACCTGAAGGGCAACAACTCATAGCGGAGCTGCGGCGAGACCCTTGCGGAACAGCTCTTGCTTGTCAGCATCATTGGTCACGTCCCTTGGGGCGTAACGAGAGAGATGGTTGAACTCACGACCATAAGTGCGGAGGTCCATCCGTCCCTGTTGCAAATCCAGGAACTCCCTCCTCTTCAAGTCCATGATCGGCTGGGGAATGTACTCCGCACGGAAGGCAGTGCGAAATCAGCCCAGGTGAAGACATGGTTGGCTGGAAACAAAGCCACATGGCTTTCCCACCAACAGCCAGCAGCACCAACCAAGAGGTAGGTGGCAAAGTTGACTTGCTCAGCCACTGGGACATGCAGCGCGGAGAACTTGCGCTCCAAAGCACGAAGCCAATCATCAGCTTCCAGTGGCTCCTTAGCATCAGCAAAGGTGGGTGGCTGCGAGCGCAGGAACTCAGTGAGAGTGTTGCACTCGTTCCTCCGTGCATTCTGCTGCACCAACTGCTCAAGCAAGCGCTCATTGCGCCCACGGTTCTCCTCAATGGCCATCAAGACCTCAGCCATCGAGGGTGGTGGCGGCAGATCATCCTCATCATCATTGTGGTTACCGCGACCACCACGGCCTCCACGGCCTCCTCGAGCCATTCTGGAGATTTGACAATGACACGTTAGTATCTTTCTCCGAATGGTCGAACAATAGCATTAGCGTCTACACAAGTACACAGACTAGGGACGATAATACATTGTACAATTGACAAGGAATCAACAAGATAGAACTTGGGTCAAAGATCAGCATCATGTGCTACTAGTGAGAGTTAAGAAATCACAACTTAACACACTCTAGTTGGCACAATCCGGGACCTTATGTTCAAGTCCTTGGGTTAAAACCCAAAGAAAGGATCAAATGATTTGATTGGTAGAAACATCTGAGTTGATTTGGGATTGCAACGCAGCGGGAGCAACGTGACACATAACACTAAAGGTCGAACCCACCCACGTTTCTCATTTTGAAGTAACAGATGAGAAGTAAAACCTTTAATCAAATCGAGGTAAGATTGCTCCGAGATTAGAGGGTAACCAGATAAGGAGTAAAAAGAATCCTAAGATGGTTTTCACAACTCATTTTTAGGTTAAAAATATTTTCACAAACACTAGACTCAACATCGACCAGTAGAAGGGTTTCCTACAGGCAGTACTGCTCTGATACCAACTTGTGGCGCCCCGACCCGACTGTTATACAGTGATGCTGTGTGTCACCGGTTAAGCGATACAACCGGAGGTTACGGGTTTACCAATCCCCGGCCAAAACCTTTGGCAGGCGTTGCTCGGAATGGATCATCGGCAACGCAACACCCCGATTGATGCCTTAACACAGGCACAACCCTCAATGTATAATAGAGAGATCAAGACTTGTGGAACAACTGGCACATCACAGACTCTACGACACAAATCATATAGTTCAACTCTTATAATAGAGAAAGATAGCAAATACAACCAGAGGTCACAGACCCAACATTACAACAAGCGGAAGCGAAATTAGGTTGTTCTAAACAACAAGATCCAAATATGGCCTAAGAGGCCTACAGATAAACATCACAGCGCCAGCTGTTCCGGGATGTCCCAAGCTGCCACCTGGGAACCCCAGACTACTCGTCGACGTCCACAAAGAACCCACCTTCGAGGTCGGTGAAGTCCTCCTCTGAAACAAAACAAACGACGTTGAGTTCGACGAACTCGCAAGATTATATATAGAGCTTTAGCTCGATGAGGCTTTCAAAGTTTTATGGCTGTTTTGCATAAAGCTGATTTTATTTATGAAAACATAACTCAATGGCATCGACTATTCAGAGTATTTTAAAAGAGGTAAGAAGTAACTCTTTCTTTCATCACCTTCTCATCATCAACCACATCAACCACTGTACCTGTTCATCAAAGGCACCTCCCCGAATCACCCTCGAGGAAGCTCACCTTGCAATCTTGAGTGGTACCTCTAGTACCCAGTTTTTAATCATTCCGTTAAGTTATTCTATGATCTTATCGTCCTTTCCCAAGTCGTCCTTAACCGTGGACACGGCTTTTCGAAAAGATTTAACCCTGCAGGGGTGTACAATGTTTGCCACGCGTACCGTCCGGCCCATTACCTGCGCATTAGCTCTCTTCCTTGGAAAGCCGGCTGGGTGGGAGCGGTGTCGACTTCTCCCTCGTTAAGGACTTTCCAGGATCATCAGTGGCGGTAGGACTGCCAGGATCACAACACCCCGCCCCACAGCCACTCATTTTCCTAACACCACCATCCTCATCTCAGTTCATACCACCATCATCACGCACGCGCAAATGGAAGCCCGAACTAGAGGACCCTGGCTAGCCCCGCCGAGTTATTTAGTCTATGAGGGTTCCTGCAATGCATAGGCCTCACGCATGGTTGCACGCTCAGTCTTGGTTCGGGAGGTAAAGAACTCGCACCTAGGCGGCGAGAACGAGACAAAGCACCACAACCACAGTGGCCTCTCATCCCCACCTTTAAGCATCTTATTACCTGTCACCACAATTCTCCACCATCATCTGACAATTCATCACCTGTTTCCAACATGAACCATCCATCGGACGGCTAAGCATTTAACTAAGCATGGCTAAGCAACAACATAGCATATTAATAGCTCAGGCCAACAATACAACCTATGGATAATAGGAGGGAAACAGGAATTGGCATCGGAAACTTAATGCAACTATAGGATACTCTATCAATCAAATTGACATTTGGAACCGCATGCAATATTATAGTGGAGAAAATATTTGCGGAAACATAGGATAAGATATGCTCAGAGGGGGGATTACGCTTGCCTTGTCAAGGTGCTGGTAGTACGGATCCTCGGGGTATTGTGGAGTAACCCCGGCTGCTTGATCTATCGAAATATAGCAACGGAAGAGCAAATCAATCACCACACATGCTCTAACAAATGCTATGCGCAAACACATGATGGTATGGCAATTTTTAATGCACTGAACTTATTATAGCAAGTTCTACCCATTTCAGATGGGGTGTGAGATAAATATTTAACAAGAGAGAAAAAAAAATATAGCTCTACATTTGTTTTAATGTTTTCCTGTGCTATAAGTTCATGTAAACATGTATACAGGTGATGCTAATGGTTAGTGCACATTTTTCTGAGCATTTCGATACAAGGAACACATTTTTCGGAGGCCTTAAACCAAAGTTATTAATTTTCAGAATTTCCTCTTTTAATTAAATGATTTTAATAACTTAATTAAATTCAACAACAATAGTAATAATAAATCGAGTTCGAGCTAGAGCGATAGATCACGAAGGAATCATCGAGTTTCGATAACCCTAGCGTTGTGAGGGAGTAGCGGGGAACATGTGCTACGAGGGAGAAATGAAAAAACATAGACAGCAAAAAAAAACTGTGTAGCCGGCCTGTGGCCCGGCTGGGCCGGTTGTGAGGCCGGCCTGGCTCCAGAGCCCACCGGCTCTCAGCCCGGTCTGGGCCGGCTCTGGGGCCGGCTATGGGCCAGAGAGCGACGGCCTGTGGCCCGGCTAAGCCGGTTCCTCTGCCGGGCAACGTCGACGTCGACAACAGCTGCGGTGGCCGCGGCGAGGTGCACGGCGTGGAGCGCGAGCAAGGGCGAGAGAGGGAGGGAGACGGGGTTCCGGGGATCGTCGTGCTCACCCTTCGTGAGTAGAGGAAGGCGGCGGGGTCGTGGATGGCTCAACAGCGACGAGAACGCCCGCGGCGGAGCTCGTGTGGCCGTGCGGAGAGGCGGAGTTGGCGGCGGCGATACCCGGCCTCCCCGGTCGATTCCTCTGGCGGAGGGAGGGCTGGCGATGCGGCGGAGAGGTGGGTGGCGCTCGATTCGCTCGGGGGCTCCTCAGGCGGCGGCGAGGCGGCGGAGTAGCCCGGCGGCCATGGCAGCTCGTGGGGAAGAGAGAAGCGAGAGGAGGGGGAGCAGGTGAGCGGGGAATGGGGAGCAGCACGTGGTCTCGGGGTGCTCCTCTCCCAGCGGGTGGAGGCAGTGCAGGGGGGGGGGCCGGCGCGGCGTCGGGGTGGTGCGGTGCAAGCACGGCGGGAGCGGCGCTCGCTTCGGTCGCTACAGCGACGAAGATGGAGTTTTTGCAATTTAGCCCCTGGAAGTTTTAAAAACATCACAGATTGGTCCTTGCTTCCTTTTCTTTTATTTCCAGCAGGTTTTAGGGATTTTATAGAGGCACTTAAATACTTCAGAAAAATATGAAATAATTTGTGTAGCCTTGTTATACCCTGTGGAAGCTCCACAAAAATTGGTGCCTCAAAATAAATTAGTTTGGACCACTTTTGTTCATAGGTTCAAAATAGGGCATTTTGCTAAATTCAAAAAGGTTGCTCTTTTTGGAAAAAATTTAGTAATTGCAAAACATTACCTTTTAGGCTCTTGGAACTTCCTTGACAAATATAAGATGACAAGGATTTGTTTTGCAACTTTGAGTGCTATCATTGTGTAGAAGTTTTGGTTTGAAGCAAGTTGGGCATTTCACTTTTCAATGTTGCCAAACCAATTATTGTGTTGTTTAGCAAATTTTAAATAGATGCCATGATGCATGTATGGAATGCAAAAGTGAAAATTTGGTCCATAATTTGCATTACCAAAAGTGGGCTGTTACAATCACCCTAAAACAGATGGCTGGACATAGAGAATGAATAAGTGCCTGGAGAAATACCTCAGGTGCATGACATTTACAAACCTAAAATGGGTGCATTGGTTACCACTTGCAGAGTGGTTGTACAATAATATTTATCATACATCTGTGAGAATGTAACCTTTACTCGCTCTATACAACAAGCCATCCCACAAGTAATGTAAGTGGTACTACCCGATGATCCTAATGAGGAAGTGCAAGATTTATTTCAGCAGAGACAACAAGCTACTGAAGTAATCATGGAGAATTTGGCAATGGCATATGACAGAATCAAAAGATATGCTCATAAGAAGAGGAAAGACTGAGAGTTTTGCAGAAGGAGACATGGTATATCTGAAGATACAGCCTTATAGGCACCTCTTTGCATTTGTTCCCAACCCCCAACCTACAACTCATTGACCAAGATGGTAATATCAAAGTTTACCTTGCTAAAATTATATAAAAAAGGTTGCGAATAGAAACAATGATGAGCATGTCATTCAGTGGTTGATCAGATGGGTGAATTTGCTTGATGGACCTTTTAATTGGGAAAACATAGATTTCATTAGGAAGGTGTTCCACGATTCGAAGCACAACAAGGGATACATCAGATGAGTGAACATACGGGAGGACTTCCTAGTTGAGGCCAAGTATAATCTCAAGAGGGAGGCAATTGTCATGATCTGAGGTTATTTGGATAATTCCTGAAACAGTTATCCAACGGCTGAGAAGTAGTGATACTCGTTCGAGTTATAAAATAGGGATGTCATTCAAGTGGTGGGTGATTGTTTATCGCGCCAACGTCGCCTTCTACCTTTTTTTAGGAAGGCAGCCAGCCTTGCTCCATTTTCATTAAGAGGGAGCCTGGACAAATGTCGGCGAAGTTACAGAAGGATACAAGTTAGAAAGAAACAAGCTAGAACAACAACATGGCTAGAAGATCATGACACAAAGCAACAACCCCGCAGGGAGGGCCTTCACCACTCACCGTCTTCCAATTAACGTTGGACGTTGGTGCACGAGTAGCTTCACTGTCGTAGAAGAAAAGCTTCAATCAACTGAGATCAGCCACGATGGTGTTGGACTAGCCAAAGGGAAACACATCGTCGAGTCCACCTCACGAAGAGTCATGCGCCGCTGAGGCTTTGCACAATAGCCAACAGTGTAATCGAAGGGCGTCACATAGCCGAGAAGTTTCCCCATCACTAGCCTGAGCTGTTAGTCGTCTTCAGAGGAGAGCTTCCAGCCCTTCCGTATAAGCTCGAGCGTCGTGACCATCGAGAGAGAGCGCACCACCGCCATGAACACCACCGCCTACTCCCCATTGGTCCCTCCTGCTTAGTTCAACTCCATGAATGATGCCCTCAGGAGGGACATGACGGCAAGACTCCAACATCGTTCGATCGGGAGAACCCTAATCGAGGGTTTCCCCCGGAGCATGGACGGGGAAGACGAGTAGAGTACCATGACAACACCGTCATGAAGAAGGCTGACAGAAGGAGCAAGCCTTCGTTCGGTACCGTCACTTACTCCCCACCGGTCAACTGGTACACAAGCCCCAGCAGCTCCCGCGCCCCCAACGCGTCGTCGAGAGGCCAAAGCCGAGCTGATGACGGATTTGAGCGGGATCTCAGATCCACGACCCTCCGCCTCCACCCACCACCAAGATGGAGTAGGGGCTCCCCTGCGCGTGGACGACGAAGGGGAAGCAGTTTCCGCAGCACGGCCAGGGGCGCCGCCCCGATCGCAGCGCGCAGGCGAGCTCCACCAGTGGCGCCCCAGCCGCCCAAAGGAACCTCTCCGCCGCGAACCACCAATCCCCTTCGCCTTTGGCTTCGGGCCCACCGCCACCGCGGTCCACGCCAGAGGCAACAGCGGCATGGGGACGACGTCGCTTTCTACCTCGTCTCTGAAGTTGACGTCGTCGGTCTATTACTTTTGTATTTTTCCCTTCTAATCTCCACTGCATCAGAGCTATTTAAGCTGAGGATTGTAACCCTAGTCCCTAGATGTATCTATCGAATATTTTTTATTATATTAACCCTAAGCCCTCCGCGGCTTGACGGCTTGGCCCTCATCTCTAAATTTCCCTATTGCCAGTATACATGGTAGAGGAGAGTAAGTTTGGACGTACGCAGTTATTGCAACTTGCAAGTACGACGGAGCCAGGGTTTGGGTTAAATGCGCCGCAGCGGCTGGGCTCGTACATCATGTACTGGTACGTCATGTTCCCGGCCCGTTCCGTCCCCGCGTCGATCAGGCTCCCGTCCGGCGACCAGCTCCGCATCGTGTTGATCCACTCGCCGTCAGTGAGCCTCTGTATCATGTCCTCGCCGCGCGCCGCGTCGACAATGTACAGGTTCTTGTGGCCTGAGCGGCCGGACCGGAACACCACCCACCGCCCGCACGGCGACGCCGCCGGGAACTCGTCGTTGTCGGCCTCGGGACGGGTGAGCTCACTGAGCGCCGCGTCGCCGCCGCCGCTGCTGTCCGTGAGCTCCCTCAGGTCGAACTCGATGCGCGCTATTCGGACCGTGGCTTTGTATGTCTCGAAGATGGGGCCCATGGAGGTGAAGGCCCACCGCTTGGAGCCGTCGGTCCAGAGGATCGTCGGGCCAGGGGCCTTGAAGAAGTCGCCGTTGAGGGCGAGGTGCTTCGCGTCAGGGGAGAAGGACGGGAAGGAGCCGTGCACGCGGAGCATGCGGATGGAGTTCACCGAGCTGCGCACCGGCTGCAGGCAGGGGATCACAGACTCGCCCGGCGCGCGGCGCGCCTGACGTTGAGAAGAAGGGGTTGTAGTGGTGCAGCTCCTGGTTGAGGAGCAAGCTTACAGAGGTTACACATTACATGATGTGCCGAAGATCACGGAGCTCGCTCGTGGTGCCCAGCTGAATGAATCCTCGATGTGCTCGGGCGCGCAAGTAGTTGGTCAGCGCATGGAGGCGGACACGCATGGGCATGGAGGCGGACAACATGGGCCAAATCCGGCGGCCGAGCATGCGGCGAGGCCAGCAGCTGAAGTACAGAGCGGTACCAAATCGGGTGACTTTTGCTGCTGCAGAATTCGCGGCGGTGGCGGCGGAGGAGCCATGGATTCCGGCGGCGGGCGCTGGGGGACGTGTAACAGGACAGGAGCGGTAGCAGGGACGAAGGGTCGGCGGTTGGACTCGGGGCTGCGCGCAAGAGGTTCGGTGCGGCAAACCGCATCCACATGCGGGGTTGAGGAGCTTTGAGCAGCGCCGGCTGCGACCGGAGGCTTCCCCTTGGGGCTGGAATTCGAGCCGAGCCGAGCCGGCTCGGCTCGACTCGTTTAAGCTCGGTCAACTAGCGAGCGAGCTCGGCTCGGCTCGTTTAACAAACGAGTCCAGAACTGAAACTCGGCTCGGCTCGCTAAACTCGCGAGTTTGCTCATTTAACTCGTTTAGCTCGGTATAACTGTTAACATGCATTATAATACAATTTATGTTTATTTCTTTCGAATTATTTGGACATGTATGATGCAATTATCACAACAATCTATAACAATATGACAATATCAAGTAATATATTGTCGTTAAACTATGATAATCAGGAAAAATAATTCAAAAAGACAAGAATAGTGTAATGATTTATTTTTTACCGAGTTAAACGAGCTAAACGAGTAACTCGGAACTCGGCTCGTTTAACTCGAACTCGTTTAGCATATAAAATGAAAACTCGGCTCGGCTCGTTTAGCAACGAGTTCGAGCCAAGCCGAGTCGAGTTCCGAACTACTCGTTTAACTCGCGAGTTTCGAGTTTTTATTCCAGCCCTACTTGGACCTGAGGTCATCGGTCGGCTTTTCCTTTCCTGTTCCGTCCTTGCTACATGTCCGATGCATTAAAATCCATCTTCCCAACCCTCCCTGCCAGATGCTTAGCCCGCGACCCCACGCAGTACAGGATGCATCTGGTTTAGTTCTTACGTGCGAGTTACTTGGGGACGTATTCGCCGCAGAGTTTCTATCAGCTTATACACAATGCTATATGACGTCACATAGAGAAATGAGCGGCTCGATTTGGAAGGGATAACCGGAGCAAACATGCTCCGGCTCACTTTGGAGTTTTCGCAGAGGACATAGCTTTGCCAAGGTACTTCTATCGAAATCATTAGAAAAAGGATTCACTTTGCAAAGGGAACCCATCGGATCATCTCGTGGTGACAAGTGTCGCTTTCTCCTTCGTGCGGTACCAACAGTTTCATACATGTTCGCCAAGTGTCACAACCAGATTGAAAGTGGGGAGCAAGAGAGAGAAATGGACATCGGAGGTGGGAGAGCAGTTTTTGCCTTTTATTTTTCAAAACCGAAACTTCAAAACGAAATATCTTGAGAACTGTTTATCCAAATTACGAACCGTTTTCACTTTTGAGCTCCTCGCGTCGAGATATTCAAAACTACATCCCATATTGATAGGTTTCGACGAACTTTTTTTTTACTTCCGGTTATATATAGTTGTACAATCTGTGTCTGTGTAGTTGTACAACCTGTTTCTGTACAAACTGTGTCTACGTAGTTGTACAACATGTGACTATATAGTGTACAACATGCGTCTGTACAACCTGTGTTATGTAGTTGTACAACATGTGTTTGTGTAGTTGTACAACATGCGTTTGTACAAACTGTGTCTGCGTAGTTGTACAACATGTGTCTGTACAATCTGTGTCTCTAATTGTACAATATGTGTCTGTTTAGTTGTACAGCTTGTGTCTGTACAAACTGTGTCTGTCTAGTTGTACAATCGGTGTCTGTTTACTGTGTAGTTTGTATTTTTTATTTTATTTAATTTGTACACTGTAGTTCTACGTGTTGTACACTCTTGTAGTCATATAGGTTTTGTACATATAGCGTGTACGTGCCTCCTGCTTCCGTCCGAGCGAAGCTCCACGGGACGCACGTACGACGTGGGCTGCTGCGCACGTACATCCGGCCGGCCGGCCGAACGCACGTGAACGCACTGCAAGATCCGATCGAAGCTGGTGCCGTGCTGGCCTTCGCTCGTACGCAGCACGCTGCTGTGATTGTTGCCTCCGCTCTACGCACACGCATGATGTGATCGTTGCACGCAGGACAAATTCGATTTTGCTACTCTGTAAATCCACCACGTGGCACGCTCACGACTAGGTGGAGACGGCCTGCTTCCCCGTTGGGTTCGTGGTGGTTGGCTCCGTTGCCCGATTCCCACATCAGGCCTGCCACAAGACCCATAGGGCTTAAAAGTTTGGGCCGTGCCAGTTACCCAATGGGACCGTAGACCCATTCCCATTCTGATCAGGAGAAATCCTGCAATCAATATAGCTTCACATAGTCACATGGAAGTTTCCTGGTCCGCTACTAGTGAGTCAGAAAACCTAAGCCCCCTCATCTCCAGTGGCCGATTCGGCGCCTGGAGACGAGGGAACTCCGGATCTACATCTACATTTTATTTTTCTTTATCATTAGGTTTGTGTTGATGGCGACATATAGATGGAGATTTTGGCGTCGCGTAGAATAAGAGACCAGCGGTTCCATCTCCGTCCTGGTGCTACGGCCATGGCCGGCAAGGCTGACATTGGTGAGCCTGGTGTTTTGTTTCCACAGATAGTCGGGTCTAGATCTGTCGGTTTATCGTGTCTTCTTTCCGCCAATCTTGGCGGTGGTGTCAAGTTTTCTCATTCTTTGTTCTTTGGTGTTCGTGAAGTTTTCTCAAGCAATGTGGCCGTCAGTCAGCTGTTCAACAAGTTACCTTGCAAGGGATGTGTCCCTAGCCATGACACGTTCAACAATATTATGTTCTCACAGCTTAAAAAAATTAAGGTTAATGCAACCTATACAGGTTTTGTCTTCTATGATTTGGTCACCTCGTTCTTGGAGGAATATCCGGATGTCGATGTTGAAAGATTTTTATGTAACTTTTAGTTTAGCCGGAATCTTTGTTGCTCACACGAATTTTACATTTTTCAATATGATGTACTCTGTTTAACTGATCAATAAAGTTAGATCTTCTAACAAAACAAAACAAAAAACATGAAAGTCTCCTGTGAAAGATAGTTATATCAAACAGCAAAGAAGTCTTTTACGTTTTCTGTAAAAGAGAGTGCAAATAAACTCAAAAAGCCTATAGATAAAATGACCCACAGAAAAAAAAATCTTTAGAATTATAATACTCAAAAATTCCTATGAATCAAACAGCTCCAATAAAAAAACAGAGATTAGAATTCTCCAAAATTCTCATAAACTTTGAATCTCAGAGTCCGAATCTTACCACAAAAAACAAAGCTTAAGAACATGCACTTACAAATGAAGCGAATGGATGGCCTCCACAAATACATTCTCCGAGCGGATGAGAACTGTGCGGTCAGTTCATATGAAAATCATCACATTGCACATCAAACATCAACAAACCCTTTGTACAGCAAAATATTCCCACAAAGAATCCTCAAAGTCAGGATTGACGAAATCAGCCTTTTTAGGAGCATTAGTTGCAGCTTTTCAGTTCTGAATTTCTGATCACCTCCATAGACGGAGATACTGGAGTGAAAACGAGACTGCCGCATGAACACATCATATAAAGGTTGATGAAGCTGTTGATGCCTCGGCTATCAGCCAAAGAGGTTGGCGCGCTTGAAGGCAAGCACCAATATCGAAGGGATGTAACTGAACCCCGTCAAATATAAGGTTCACTCCTGGTAAGAGTACATATGTGCTGTCTGCATCTTCTGGATCTGGTTTTCCCTCATGGGTGGATGATTGCTCGTCAGAGATTGGTATGGTGGTAGCCTCATCATGCTCCGGAGAAAGGGCATATGACCTTTTGAGGTTCAGAACATTAGCCACCAATGAATTAAGATAAGAAGGATCATATGAAATATATGTCAGGAAATCATAATATCCAAAGAATGAGCAAATTAACTAATACCTGATAGTGCTCCCATCAAAACCCACAACTTCTGTGTGGCATCTCTGTCGACCAGCTAATTTTAGCCTCTCGTGTTGACTGGGGGCTCCTCTGTTGGTTGGCGTTGAATGATCATCAGTTGGATTCCATCTGCTACTAATACTATTGATTAAAGTGCGAGGTAAATCCCTTGAGCTTCCCCTCTTGTTAAATAACCTTGCCACCGGACCAGTTGCTTGATATTCACTACAAAGTCCTCTTAGCCGCCTTCTAACATTTTGCATCACATCATAATGTTCAGTGAGATCATCTTTCTGAAGTATACCGGAAGCAACAACCCTTTCACAAATCCTCTCACATAAGTTTGGATTGAACAAAGGAATTCCAAACTCCAAACTCAAGGGCACCCACTGGTAACTTGCATCTTCAGGATGAAAGCTATCCAATTCAACAAGCCTGTTAAGTCTTAGTAAACGAAGGTAGCCAAGTGTGGTCAACTCAAATTTACTGGATAGGTCTTTCAGTACTGAGGTAACATTAAAGACCTGATCCTTTGGCAAATTAGATTGAGCTACCACAGATGCAATTGAATGATCATCATTCTTCAGGGGTAGAGGGATATCCACAGTGACAAGGTTTCCTGATGCGCTAAGATCATTTATGCCAAGCGGTTGCACCAACACAGCAGAATGTTTCAACATTGAGTTCAAGCAGTGTAAGAGTAGATTGCCCTTGACCAAATTCCCTTCAAACTTCCCTCCTAACCCACCAACCACAGAGCCATCCCAAGACCATATCAGTGCCTTTTCACAACCAGCTAACGGTTCCGGCAGCAATCTGAAGCGCTGTCCTTTCGTGAAAACAGCAGATAATGGTCCACAATGGCCTGCAGTATACAATACTAGCTTCATCCAAGGTGTCATTGAGGAATAAGAGGGTGGACCAAAATGAATTGGGCCTGAAGGACCAGGAAGAACTGATGAAGAAGGAAGAGGAACCATTGACACAATAATGTCATAGTCGCGGAGAAATAGCCGTTCCAGTGTTGCTGGAGCAAGTGAAGCTAAGCTCTCACATCGCAGGACATCAACAGTGTACTTCCTTTTAATCATTAAAGCATCGGTGTCAGTTGAGCCATTGTTAGCCTCAATACTAACCATGTTTTCCCCACTTACTGGTAACTCCATTGACATAGACGATGTACTTTGATCTTTACTATCTAAAACACCAGTGTAGCTGTTTTCCTGTGACACATCATCATTGTCATCATCTGTTGCGTCCTCAATGTTCACCTTGGCCAGATGGGCGGTAACATTGTCATGCAAGGAGCTTGTTGGAGTCTTTGCTTCACCAGCATCATCAGTATTCTCGTTGGTAGAAACTCCACCAGACTTTAAACACTCCAATGACCACCGCAGACTGAATGCATGATTAGCAAACTCCTCTAACACACCCTCAAATTTCTTTCCTTCTAAACTAGCCAGATCACTACATAGTTCCGCAATGCAAGAATCACCCAACTTTCCAGCTTCATACAGCGTGACAGCATGAGATTTTAGACCTGCAGTAGGTTACTTAAGGTGCTCAGTACAGTATTTATTGAGGCAGACCACTAGGTACTGCAAACAGTCATTTAAATCAGCAATGTACAAGAGAAGAAGTCCCTGCATTTCTATATTATTCCTTAAAATATAGAGAAGTGAAATCTTAAACGGTTGTATACAATGTGTCCCATGAAACTGATGTTGAGCAGATTGACATATTCAGTACTACAAATAAAGAGAGTATCTAACCTGGCGACAATGAACCCATCATCAGGTACGAAGTAACATTGGCATCAACAACAAAGCCCACATGAGCAGTCCCAGATATTTTCCTGGGTCCATTAGTGTCAATGCTAAGCGACTGTGAACCAGACTTTTCTGAGTTGATACTTGCATTTGAACCTTCTTCATCATCACTGAGAATGTTACCGGGAAATGCAGGTCCACCTTCATCTTTAAGTACAGAGCCAGCATCTACAAGTTTTACAGCCCAGCCCAGTCGACATGCAAATGATGCCGCTGCCTGCAGCTGATAAAGGTCAGCTTGTAAAGTTGCAGCCAATTCAGCAACAGTAGCATTAGCATTTGACACAACAAATACAGCATAAAGTAGCCTGCAATCAAGAAAACCAGGTCATGAATTTGATGGTAATACAGCATTAGTACTGAGATATATTTGAATAGGAAATGAAGGTCATCATGACACAGGACTGCCAGAACTTACTCTTCAATCGGGTCTTCATAGGATTGATCCTTGTTAGAAACAAAGCCTTCAAGCCTAGAAACTGAACAAAAAGAAGCAATAAGGTAACCTGATTACAAGTTTACTTAGCAAAAATCAAGACACATGCTGGTATTGTACTCATAAAAAAGTGCCATCCATACAACGAAAGTCCATAAAAGATCGTGTTCAAAAAGAGTGCCTCATTCGCCAGCATTGCATGCAATTTTTATCTATCATGTTTCATTTTGCTATCAAATACATAGAAAGATTCAAAATGTTAAACTTGTTATCCAACTCTCTTGTAGCTTTTTGTATAAACACAAACTAGGTCATACAGCACAACTACTTTGTATCAGTGTATGCGCTATGTTGCAGGATAGAATTAGTAACTTCTAAAGCAGAAAATACCAGCACTTCTCTAAAATGTACCTTGGCTGGGTTAAATGCTGAACTTGTTAACATAGAAAATGTATGCACTAGGATCTTTATATGACCTATATGCGCCAGAGATAAAGAAATTTAAAATAAACCATTTAGGTCATAACTTGATCGAACAGGGAAAAGGCTGTCCAAAACATGTACTGGCAGTCACGAGAAAAGATATTACATGCAAATCATCCTTGTCGGCATGAAACAAAGATGAAACATGAATGTGGAATTGAGATACAAGACAGCACGAGTAAGAATGCCAATCATTTAGATTAATTCTAATATGAACAAACTCAATTTAACACTAGACTGTTTAACCTAAGTACTCCTTTATTATCTTCAAAATATTTCATGAATTTGATGAATACCTTTGAAGCGGTCATCAGTGTAAACAGGCACATCAAAGTACACTAACCCTCTTTTGTAGAAGTCATCTATAATCTTGCGATCAAAAAGAACATATGAATTGGCTTCCTCTTTGCATATTTTGTCTATGGTTGATGTTTCTTCTTCTGAAAGTTTCTACAGTAGATCAATAAATATTAGTTCTTATCGGTGCTACATAATAACATAACAAAGAAACGATAGCTTCATATAGACCGAACAATAAGCTCACATACTATAATATGCACGTTCCAGAGAGAGAGAGAGAGCATGGCAAACCTGACCTTAAACTCTTCCAGTGTAAAATTAACCAGACAAACTCCCCACCAAGGCTCGATTGGAAAGTCAACAGGCTGTGTAGGCAATAAATCTTTTGCGATTGATTTGTTCAGTTTCCACATTAGTCTCTGAAGGGTTAAACAGAAGAAAACCCATTATTTGCTACGGATATCAATGTTCTGCAAGATAGTGTTTATGAACATGAAAAAATCTCTATGTATACAAGAACAAAGATAACCTGATAATTACGGCTTCCAGCACAAAATAGACTAACCAAATAGTATATTGACCGACTTCCGCGTGAACTAGACCGGACTGGTCAAATTCTGTTTTGACGCGTGAAATGGACCGGACTGGTCAAAACAGACCGCGTGAACTATCCCAAGTAGCATCTGAATATTGTTACAGTATATGTGGATTGCGGAGCCTTTCCATCAGTTCGGACTTTTTGTTGCGTTGGCTAGTTGGGACTTTTGGTTGAGTTTGCTAGTTGGGACGTATAGGCCTCTTGAGTCATATGTGAGATCCTTTTTCCTCCACACGTGAGAGGGGGTGTTACAGTATATGTGGTCTGCCTAGCCCTTTCCATCAGTTCGGACCTTTGGTTACGTTGGCTAGTGCATGAAACTTGACAAATATGCCCGAAGTTGTAATGAATTGGAGCGTGGAACGAAAAGACAGAGAGAGATGGCCCTACGAAGATATCATAGAACCCAAAGGGGGTGAACTTGAGTGGGAGCAAAAACAAACTGGTCCAGAATGAACCGGATAAGAAATATCAGACGAGTTACAGCTAGATAGACAAGGCTCCTAATAAGATGGAGATAGCGAGTCAGGTCAGAAAGAGACTCACCATCAGAAGCTCGGAGATGGACACAGAGCTCCACTGGAGTCTCAACAGTACGCTCATCAGTAAGAGCAGCACGTACAATAAGATCCTGGATGTACTTTCCTCCGGAGATGAAAAAGCATCAGAGGTAGAAAAGAACTCGATAGCAAGTAGCGAAGAGGACCAAGATCAGACATGAGAAACTGGTCGCCAAGAAGAGCCTTAACAAAGGCAATATACTCCGAATCATCACTGGTCATCAACAAATACAAGAAGAGTCCGACCTCGGGGCGAAAGATGGACATTTGACAAAGAGGAGAGGATCATGACCACTCCGCCGATAAAGCCATCAGCAGTGATCACAGAGGTAAAGTGCTCAAACCAGGCACGAGGGGCTTGCTTAAGGCTGTAAAGAGAGCGACAAAGACGACAAACCATGCCCTCTGGAACAAATACCCAGGTGGTAGGTGCATATAAACCTCCTCACACAACTCACCATTAAGAAAGTCATTCTTGACATCAAGACCAGTGGTGAACAAAAGACGCAGCAAAAAGAGTACGAACAGTTGTCGTGTGAGCCAGAGGAGCAAAAGTCTCGTCGTAGTTGCAATCATGCTCCTGCTGAAACCCGCGTGCCACAAGACGAGCCTTGTAGCACTCAAGAGAACCATCAAGGCGATTCTTGACCTTGTAGACCCACTCGCAAGTGATGGGACGAATACTAGGAGGAAGAGAAACAAGATCCCACGTGTCGGTGCGCTCAAGGGCAGCAATCTCTCAGCCATCGCATGTTGCCATTCCGGATGAAGAATGGCATTACGATAGGAAGACATCCCGAGAAGCAGCACCACCGAAACCATATCGGTCAACCACTGGACGTGTAGCCTCTGCCGAAGCTCGGTGAGCGCTCCAGAAGAGGTACTCGAAGCGTGCAAAAAGCTGGATCGCCGCGCCTCAAACTCCTGACAGAGCCACATCAAGAACTCATAAACATGCTGGAACTCGCGGTCAGCACGAACAGCGTGGCAACACGGACAGGAGCCACAGCAAGCAGCGCGGAGAGAATCCAGCTAAGTCTGAGCATAAAACTTTGTAATAGTGGGTAGTGGCATCACCCTGCTGAAATATGTGCTCCTGACGAATCACGGACAGGTCTGAGAGTGTCAACAGAGGGCTAATGACACTGGTGAAGGTGTGTGAGTCCACATCTAGAAAGCCGAAGAGAGTGCGGCTAGGGCTCTAATACCATGTTATGAAATATGCAACTTCTATTTCCTGAAGGCCACTAGCCAATATATGATGCACGTACAGGTGTGGTAAATATGCAGAAAGCCCTTTACAGCAGGGAGAATACACAGCCATATATGCATAGTATAAACTAATCTAACACTTCTCATGGTGGTTCATGCAACCAAAGACAATAGGCGTGAACCGAGCGCGTAAACTAATGCTGTGGATTTATTAGGGTCTGTTTGGAACACGGAATTGAAAAAAGGAACAGAATTTAGCTATTTACCTACTAATTCCAATTTCATGGAAATTAAAACTGGAGATCAATTTCAATTCAAAGTGTTAGATTGCAATAGAACTTGGTGCTCAATGCTGCTATCGCAATGGGGTTATGGAGTTTGGCTGAGTGATTGGTACAAATCAAACAACCATTTAGGGAAAGCCTCCACGGATTGCAATCCTATTAAGGCCTATGTATGATTCACAAGATTGAAAGAGCAAGTGATACTATTCAAATAAAGTCATGAGAACATCAACAATTATACAGTAGTACCTTTGATCTGCATTTGTTCATAATATCAATAAATTCATTTCTTCCAACACCAGTAATCCTTAGGGCATCAGCAGCAGTGAAGTTTGGAATACTATCATATGGTTGTTCTGCAAACATAATAACACATGTAAGAAAACATACGTGAATGTTATCCATGAAAAGCAATTTAAAATCCTGTCAGTTCTAATATTCCACCTCATCGTTTCAGCGTGGTTATTAACTTACTATAATTATTGAATAAACATTAAGAACTCAATGTCCCATTGCTGGAATGTTGACTGCACAAATTTGAATATATAATACTTAAGATCACAGAAACTGATCCATGCAATACGTGGATGTTTCAGGCTGATACGATCCTATTAGTACATTGCCCTATTTTGCAACTTACAAAACTGAAAAGGATTTAAATGGATTTTTCTGGTCAACTTGGGATACCAGCAAATATGCTTAGTATCAGAGCAGAGGATGCCCCATAAAAATGTGGATTTTTCCCAGCACGATATAAATAATTAAAAGGATTAAGATTGATTCGAATTACAGTACATAATACTGGTATAGATAGAATGCTTTCGAAAGAATATTGCTGTTAACAACCCATTACCATTCTTCATAGTTTCGAACAGGATATCACAGTAATATCTGAAGGGTGAGATCCTCAAAACTCGGCATATATAGTCTGCAAGATGGTATGGAAATAACTGCAAAATATTGTGTATAAAGTAAGATCGTTGAAGTTTTTTGGTCAACTATTCAACATAAGAGCAGAGTTTTTAACTAGTTGGGTTAGACCAGTTTCCGTTACATAAACATGAGTACGCAGAAGCAATTACAGAATAAATGATAGAAATTTTAACTGGCGACATACACAATGCAAAACAAAGTTTATGGAGATAAATTAATAGTAACTGGCATTGTGGGTGCAATAAATAGTGTAGTACCTATGACTGATTACTTAAACTTGATAATTGCTCATATTTAAAAAATGACTATTGCTCATTTTGGTCACAAAACTTGATTAGTGTGTTCAGCTCAGGTCAAGGTAACACCTGGATTAAGCTCACCTTGCCAGGGCCTGACGTGTCAAGTAATATGTGGGCCTCTTGGAATTTCAGAAGACAAAAAAAAATTGTACCTAGCCATAACAGTTTCTTCCTCCTCCTTGTCATTTCATGTTACATTCTTGTGAGTTGCCATTCGTCCTCTCGGACCAAATGAACATGGAGAAAAATGAACAAGTTCTAGCCTTAGAGATGGAGAACATTCGGCTGCTTACGCCAAGAATTCGCACCTGATGCAGGTTAGATTGCTTCGTTCTACTGAAAAGCAAACGGATCTATGCAGAACCACGCCACGCTAACTCATTGACGCCCTATACCTGTGACCTAGGCTACAACATCACCATGACTGTTGAGTCGCAGGCAGAGCAATGCCAGTGATTAGGGGCTGCCCTTCTTCGGCAAGGCCGAATCGTAACCAGGATCAACCTCTTTTCCAGTGTTCTCTCCTCCAAATTGACTTCATATGCGTCTCTGAAATCCCAGATGACTCTACGGTGCAGAAGATGAGAAGTGTAGAGAAAAGGTGCAGCAATAAGGAGGGAGACAGCAGGCGAAAGAAATGTTATGATATGTTCAGCAGGTAGTATTTTAGAAAATTCCAAGAGGCCTGCTGATATTAGTGACTAAGCTATATTAGTCTAGGTGGCACCAAGATCCAGACAGCGCCCACTGATCAAGACTTGGTTGCACCCAGCACAAAATTATTGTATCGACGGTGCAATCTACTCATAAACATGCTAGCTACTGGATGTTTATCAACTAAGAAGTAACAGGAAAGGGGAAGCATAAGGAATATACTGCAAGATTCCGCCGGAGATAGCGCATCATTTCTTCATAGTATTCCCCTTCTCTGTAAACTCTACGGGCAAAGCAGGTATTCCATTGTAATCGTTTTCGGATGCAATAATCCACAATCCTGACACAAAAATTATCAGCCAAATGTTAGTCCAAAAAAGTTAACTGTGTATCAACAACAGGAATTAGGATAAAGAATACTTGAAGTACTACAAGGGAGTTATTCGAGAAGGCCACTTATGAAGGAACCACTGACATGGTATAGCACCAAGACACTAAGCATAGGGTACCTAGGCACAACAATGTACCCATGGGGCCATGACTACACTAGCTTCACTTGGCTTTTGCAGACACATTTAACTTTAACCTTCTGAATAGTAGACATTCAAGCGGCCCAACACTAAGCAATTACTGCTTCAATCCTCTGTGGCACTGCCTTCTCCTTTCCCCTATGACGCCTTAATGTGAGAAATGGGAGCAGGGAGGCACGATTGATTGAAAGAAGCAAAGAGAAGCACATGGTTCAACAGGTTCATCGGCCGAGCAAAGAAACCAGAAATGAACTGGCCCTACCAACTTTTAGAATGAAAATACTGACTAGCTTTTGGTTATCAATGTGTATCAGGGATTCACTCTTGATGCAGCTGGATTAGCTGTAACAGGTGGCATAGATGTTTTGTGCATCTGATTTTGATTGCAGCTGAACTTCCTTCTAAAGCTCATGGACCGTATACTTGCACTTGTTGTTTGCTTGCAGCTGAGCTCAACTTCATTTTTGTTCGAAGCTACTTGGCATAAAGTAGCAGACACGTTACTATTTCAGGCAAGATTCCTTCTGTAGATGTCCCGAAATATGGAACTAAACTACACATGTATTTGCTACTTGTCAGTCTACACTGGTAGCAATTTATTCTACAGCCGGCAAACAGCATAATTGTCCTTCTGTACAAACCTTGGCAATCGCTGTCACGTTGAGGAAGTGTCGTGTACCCCGAAATACATATTTGATATATGCTTTATGATAATATATTGGTAGTTTTTGCATCAGCGCCTTAAAATTCAAATTCATCAAGGAACATATTAGTTCATGGCACAACTAGGCCACAATGTTTACATGCAAACAGAACCACTAAACCATCTAAACGAAATCTCTCCTAGACTCGCAAAAAAATCTCTCTCTTAGACACGCATCTAAGAAACAGAAACAGTGCATTGGGGTAGTTGTCTCTAAAATATATTATTTCCTAGGAGAGCGCGCTAAAGTGACAATACACTAGGAACAGCCTAATAGCTACTAGGCAAGCAAACAATGTGTTACCAAACAGTAGAGCGCAAAGGGCGAAAGACCAATCAAAACATCATGTGCATCCCAGTGTTCGGGGAGAAAAACGTTTCCAGGCTTGGGAGGGAACTTGACGGGCAATAGTTCAATTCAACCCGATCTGCCTTTACTTAACCAAAAGCTTATACAAGCTTGCTCGAAAGCCTAGTGCTGAAATGTCCCCCACCAAAATTCAGACCATCACATGCCACGCCGAAGCCTCCTGCCTAAATGCAGCTAGAAGGATGAGATCAAGGGAAGTGCGAGGTACTCCCTCCGTTCCAAATTACTTGACATGCATTTGTCTAGTAACGAATGTATCTAGACACTAAACAAGTATAGATACATCCGTATTTTGACAAACACAAGTCGATTAATTTGGAACGGAGGGAGTATATATGTGTGAATGCAACCCTCTGAATTGTTGCACAAGCATCAACTAGACAGCAATTCCAAGCGGCATTGCCTCTATTGATTGATGTAGCAGCATTTCGAGCTCAGAAGCAAGCACCAGGAGCAGCAGAGCAAATTCATGGACATGAAGGGTTAGGGAAGGTGGTACCTGCGATGCCACTCGTCCTTGGTGTGGAGCGTGGACTGGAGACGCTTGGGGAGGGACTCCCACGGGCACTCCTCCCGGATCGCTTTCACCACCATCTGCTCCTCGACCGCCGCCGACATCGGCTCTCCGCCGGCGGGGATGGGTTGGTGGGCAGGTGCGGTGGATCTGACCGCGCGGCAGGGGGGTCAGATCAGGATCTCGCGGTGAGGAGTCGGAAGCGGAAGAGGGTGCGAGATTCCGGCGGTGGTGCGTGGGTGCTGGGGACGTGCTTACCCCTACCGGGCTTCCGGCGGTGGTGCGCTGAGAGTGGGGGGAAGCGGGAGAGCGGTGGCTTCTTTGCTGTCCGGCAGACGAAGCTTTGGAAACTGGGCGACCACCGCGGTCAAGGACTGAGATCCCGTGCCCCGCCAGAGGCAGGTCACGGCGTGCCCCGCGGCACAACATCCACCCCTCGTTTTCAATCCAACGGCCCAGATTGAGCCAAAAAGTGATCTCGAAATTCAAATATTTCAGAAAAAATTGAAAAAATTCTAGTAGGTTGTACGTGGTCCGTTATGTATTCTGTGAGGTTTTCGTGTCATTTGGATGATTGGTTTATTTTTAAATAGCTTTTCAAATTTAAATCTTAAAACGCTAATAAATCATAAACGGACAATCCAAATGACACGAAAATCTCACAGAATACATAACGGACCATGTACAACCTACTAGAATTTTTTCAATTTTTTCTGAAATATTTGAATTTCGAGATCACTTTTTGGCTCAATCTGGGCCGTTGGATTGAAAACGAGGGGTGGATGTTGTGCCGCGGGGCACGCCGTGACCTGCCCTGGCGGGGCACGGGATCTCAGTCCCGCGGTCAATCCTTTTCCTCTTCGCGGCTACAAGTCCATGCTGTTTTTCTTTGTCTTGCGCAAACTGTTCATAAAAAACTGAAAAAATAGTTTAAATTAAATCCAAATTATAAATTAAATTAAATCCAAATTTTATATTATATTTTTCACCGCATATTTTGGAAAGTTTCGCTTCAATTGGATAAATTGTTTATAATTAAATAGTTTTTTATGTTTCCGAGGTTAAAACGAAATTGAATCATAAATCAGTTATTCAAAATGAAATGAAACTTTCTCACGATAATCAATTGAACATATATGATTTACATTTTTTTCAATTTCTCTTAACTGTTTGAATTTTGAGTTTAAAATTTGGATCAGCCGTGTCCGTTGGATTTTTATCGGATAACACTCACATAGGCGAAGTCACAATATCTTTGTCCGAGCAGGTGAAGACTCGTTTGGATTAATGGACCGCACCAAGCAGCCGCTCTGTACTACTCCGACTTCTCAGGAAACAACTTCAGCTCAAGCTATCCAACGAAAAATTAAGCCTGTAAGAAATTATAGTTTAGTATTTGGGGTGGCTACGGAATGCTAGCTACTCTCTCCGTTTTTTAATATAAGATGTTTTAGATGTTACACATGTTGTCTACATGCATATTAAAATGAGTAAACATATAAAGTAAAGTATGTCTATATACATTTGTGTGCATGTGAATGTGGACAAAAGCTAAAACATCTTATATTAAAAAACGGAGTGAGTACTGGTTAGCGCTACAATGTGCCCCTTGTCTGAACTCACTATTCCAGAATAGAAAGGCGGGACCATGCGCGACAAACCCCTTTCCCCCCGTAATGTTTAGCGCAGGAGCAGGCCTAGGTGCGGTGCAGGGCTTGTCGCTAGGAGCTCATGTTTTCTGTCTAAACCCTACACTAAGAGAAAAATCTACCTATCTCTTTTCTTCCTCCTTCCGGCGGCGGAAGAACATTTTCAAGTATAACAAAAAGGAAGAAGGAAAAAAGAACCAAGGTCCCATTTTGTACCTACGCCTTATGATAAAGATAGTTTCATGATGGTGGTCCAAAAGTACTTCCTATTATCTTGTGGTGGTAATATCCTTGAAGGTGTTATAGTCCTTCATGAAACCATCTATGAACTTCATGGGAAGAAAATAGATGGGATGCTCTTTCAAATTGATTTTGAAAAAGCTTATGATCAAGTGGCCGTTTCTTCAAGAAGTCAGAAGTCACGAAGATGAAAGGTTTTGATTAAAAAAATGGTGTAAACTGGTGCATGATTTTGTAACATGTGGTAGCGTGGGCATCAGAGTGAATAATGACACGGGTCATGTTTTTCAAGTAAGAAAGGGATTGCGACAAGGAGATCCTTTATCCCCTATGCTTTTCAATGTCGTTGCGGATATGTTAGCTATCTTAATTGCAAGAGCCAAAGGAGATAGGCAGGTGGAGGGCCTCATTCCTCACCTAGTTTAGGCACGATTTTCTATTGTGTAGTGTGTTCATGATACAATCATTTTCATGAAGCATAACCTTGAAGAAGTCTTAAATGTGAAGTTGATCTTATGCATTTTAAGATAAACTTTCACGAAAGCCAGATTTTCTGTTGTGGAAGAACTAAAAGGTAAAAAACGATTACAAACATCTTTTCAGATGTGAATTTGGGAGCCTCCTACTTACACTACCAGGAAAGAGCTAATCACCGGCGTGGCCTTTTTGGGATCACCGGCGAGAAACGCCCACGCCGGTAACCTCACGCCTGTACTATTTTGGATCACCGGCGTGTACGAGGCCACGCCAGTGATTATTTCGGATCACCGGCGTGTACGAGGCCACGCCGGTGATGATTTGTATTACCGACGAGGGACGCCACGCCAGTGATTATATTTCGGAAACTAAAAAAAGCAGTTGTTATTTTATTTAATAGACGACAATTACCAGCAAAGTACACAAATACAGAAACATTAATAGAAATAGTACTGGTAGTAGCTGCTCCACTCAACAAAGTTCTTATTGTTCATCTAGTTAACTTATTTCTAACTATCATAGCTAGCTATAGCTAGTCACTTGGTCACTCGGTCACCCGATGAGGCTCAGGCACGAAGTCATGATCATCTCTAGGGTCATGATCCTCAGACTCGGAACTGTCGGAGTTGTTGGGGGGCCTATACATGAAGTAGGTAGAGACGTCACCATGGTCGAGAAAGAAGGTGCACCTCTCACCAGGTTGCATGCCGTAGCGAACAACAAGTCATGTCCAACTAGCGCCACTAAAGTATGTTCGGCCCATCGTGTTGGTGCACAGAACTCTGAAACTCCGGGTGGGCACCGTAATATGGACCAATTCAAACTCAAATTTCATGTGGTCGGTGAAGGCAACACCCACATGCTCCAAGAAGTCAGGTCTAGACCTGCATGGGATGTTCTGAGAAAAACAACAATTAGACAGTAGTGTTATTATAAGGCTAGGATAATGCAACAGTTTAATCAACGAAATAAGAGAACATTTCAGAGGTTATGTCCTCCTCAGTCTCAGAGTCATCCTTACTATCTTGTGAATCAAAGTCATCGGTGTAATACAAGCCTCATATATCATTGCCGAAACAAGGCAAAAAGAGTGCATAGAAGACCATGTACTAATACAAGCACTCAAATTGTATATAGTACAAGGTATTGTAGATACTCTTTTTTCCTTTAACATGACATCGTTTAAATCATCGGCCTCTAACATCTACAACAACATGGATAAAAAGACGAATAAAAAGATGCCTCGTATGAAGAGTGCACACCATGAACTTCCAAGTGTCGGAACTAAAGGACCAAGAGAAATGTATAACCAATGTTGTTATACATGTCAGCAGGTCCTTTAGACCAACACTCGAAATGACAATGCACAAGAGTTTAATCATTGGCACATTATGATAACAAGCACACACGATGTAAGAGTCAACCTAGCTATCCTGTGAAATGATGTTTCACAACGATGACTCTGATTCAGAGAACGGTAGCGTGACCCTGAGCCTGAGCTGAACAGAAACTACAGACCGACGGTGCGACGCCGTAGATCTTTGGCCCCTTTTTTACATTCATTCTACAGGTTCGGTCCTGCTCAGGCTCAGAGTCAACCTAGCTATCCTATGAATCAGAGTCATCGGTGTAATACAATACTAGCCTCATATATCATTGCTAAAACAAGGAAAAAAGAGTGCCTACAAGACCAGGTACTAATACAAGCACTCAAATTGTATATAGTACAAGGTATTGTAGATACTCTTCTTTCCTTTAACATGACATCGTTTAAAACATCGGCCTCTAACATCTACAACAACATGGATAAAAGATGTCTCGAATTGATAGTGCTAAGAGTTCAAATCACTGGCACATGGATAAAACATATATGTTTACCAAGAACTATGAACAAGAAAATAGGCTCATGACATGTCGAATTTAAACATACCATGCGAGTGTGAACATCCTCTGGAAAAACTACGCCAAACTTCCTATTCATGCACTCGGGATAGCCACAATACTCACACTAATACATTTTGCTCCATATTATACATATAACAACATTAGGAGAGTACATTAAAAATGAAGTAGTCTAAACATGAACTAGAATACAATAAGTTGCATATTAAACATGAAGTAGAACATCAACATAAAATATCAGTCTAAAACAACGGTCCGAACATCAACATAAAACATCAGTCTAAAACATCAACATAAAATAACGGTCCGAAGTAGACATGTCGCTATACTGGTCCCTAGTCGTCGTCGCGGGAGACCTGAGCCCAGAACATCGGGTCCCTCGTGTCGTCAGTATCCTCGCTGCCCCACGGCTGACCCGAAGCAATGCGGAACGAAGGCACACCGTTTAGCCTATCCTACTCGACCCAGTACATAGGGTCTATGTATTGGGTTGCGTGTACGGTAAATTAAAATTTTCCGTAAAGCTACGCAACAACTGCCAAGATCTACTATGAAGATACATGCGAATACGAAGATCCAAAGATCTAGATTGAATACGTTACCAACACCAAAGTTTCGGAAGAAGTGTTGATGATGTAGTTGATGTAGCATGTCGCCGTCTCCCTCAACCAAGCCTGGTAGAGAGATTCCGGCGCCTTCTCCTCCTCGCCTTGTCACCTTGATCCAGCATAGTGAGGGTCAACCGTCAGGATCGACGGATCACCCCTCCGAGAGCTTGCACGCGTACGCCGGGAAAGGTTCAACAGGGCTTCACCGTCCAAGCTTGAAGCACTACTGGTGTATATGAAGGTGGAGATCTCAACACATGAGAAGGAGAGAGAGACATTAGATCTAGTCTAATCGGATAGGTTGCCTCTAATTAGAGGTTCCTCTAATCTAACTAGAAGGAATCTAAACTTGAGAGAACTTGTCTCAACTTGTGTGATCTCCAAATAGGAGGGGGTGGGGTTTATATAGGAGGACCAAGGGGTGGAGGGACTTGGGGAAGGGGAAAGCTTTCTCCTTGTCCAAGTCAACTTGGGCAAGGGGAAAGTCCCCTAGCCCAATTCGGTTTGGGAGGAGGAGTTGGAGTGGGACTTCAACTCCCCTCTCCCATCGCCTCTACCGCCGCCGCCGGGTGGGGCCCACCCTAGGCCGCACCGACCTAGGCGGGTGGGGCCCACCTAGGTCGGCCGCCCTTGGCCACCACCGCCGCCGCCTCCCCCCACATGGGCCGCATGGCCCATTAGGGTTTCGGCTGGGGGAGCCTCCCCCCTTTCGGTGCCCTGGCCCACCACCACCACTTGGTGGTGCGGCTACCTTGGTGGGCCCCTAGGGCCCATCTTGGTAGCCCCCATGGTGGGCTCCAATTTTATTTATATATTTTCAATAATTATTTATCAATTAAATAAATGAATATTTAATTAAATAATATTTTGTCTAATTTAATTCTTATTTGAATATTTCCTTTTACAGAATATTTCACTGAATTAATTACCTATCATATAAAACACTTTTATATGATCCGGGACACCCAGTGTCCGCTGACAAAATACTCCGAAAAAATATTTCCTTCTTATATAAACCCTCGGAATAAATCCGACCGTGACAGCAACTTTTATCACAATGTTATCTCTCTGATATATCCATATCCATCACGCAAATACTATTCCGGTGATACTCTCTCCATGTTCCAGACCAACCAATATACACAACTAACCAATCATAGTTTAAGCGTGTCCACCCTACAGGTTCGATAACGTGTAGCTATAATTGGATGTTCTCATCCAATCACCGGCCAGGGTCAGATCCAGGGACGATCTGAATAACTGCTACCGTTATGCGAAGACACTCTGTTGAACCTGTTGGTTATTTAATATATCATTCCCATTACTCACGATACCAAAACTTCGCCCGAGATATAGATCCATGGATGTCACCATGAATCAATCATTGATTCATTACATCTTTGTCTATCTCGTTAACCGCCAAGTTCCATTTACTCGTTTCCGTATTATGATATCCCACACAATGTAACTTCACCATGTATTATCTGCAGAACATATTGGATACCTTTTAATACCGAGAGGGCCTAGGGCGTATCTCTCTAATCAGCGAGGAGTAATTTCCCATCTCAGAACATTAGGATATACACACACCTTGGAATCACCCAGTGACTGCCGTTTTACTACCCAGTTACGGCCATAGTGTTGACAGTACCAAAGTAACTCTTCCAGTATGCATACCCCTAATAACTTCATGGTTACAGGACAAGTTATATAATAACCTTACTGTGATAAAGCTAAGGACAAAAAGACAATTTAACGGAATCTCTTAGTATACCAAAACTTGGGTGCCACTCATTGATGCTGACATAAACAATGTCCATGACTAGGAAAGGAGTGTCATCAAGCAATCAAAAAATTAGTCCGTAAAAGAACTAGGGTATATTTTACGTGTTCATATTCCCTACACGTGTGAGTGAGCTTTCCTCTGAATCACGTATTCAGAAACCACTGTAGTTATAGCATAGAGAATACAAATCATAATTATTGAATCAGATGTATAAATATATTGCCTTTTGGGCATACATCCAGCAGTCTCCCACTTGCACAACTGGCAATTTCTAGTTTGCATAAGTTCAACATCTTGATTGATGTTTGGTGTTTCTCATGCTTACTCTTGTGTGGTAGACATATTGTCCTTTTAGTCCCTTCTGGGGCTATGTGAACTTTATTCTTTTATGCACAAAAATATCCTTTTTCATGCACAGCCTTTATCGATCATATGATCACTTGTAGCATCTGGTCATACAAGGTGAAACCTTGGTACTTCAACTAAGAACACAATTTCATTATTTTCACAATTAGTTGTTTCTTTTGCAAAGAACCACAACTAGTTCATTTAATGAACCTATAACCTTTCCTTTGGAATTTGTTACGCTCCCACTGTCTTTGCTACTTGTTGTAGTTTTTCGTAATATAGCCTTATGTTTTAAATAAACATCCCCTCGTATTGCGATGTACGAAATTTAGAAAATTCCGTTATCTAAACCTTGACTTATCCTTTATACTTATCTCATAAGATTTTCCAATGTAATTCTTACATTATGAGCATTCCTCCTTTTCGAAGTAACTTCTTCAAAATACACCAAATGGAGAATTCTCATCTTAATTGGAGTCAATTGAACTTTTATCAAATTCAACTTGTCAACAATTAAGTTTGACTATTTTGTTTTGATCTTAAATTTCACATCTTAAGAAATTCCTTTACGATCAAGATTTCAAATCAATTGATCAAGCTCACCACTGTACGAAACAACCATGGTTCTTGCACACGAATTTCTTCAACTTTATGAGAATGTTAATTCCCCATGTTATTGAATAATATTCAAAACACTTTAGTGAAATTTCTGCAACATTATATCTCACCAATATATGGAAACTTCCATATATGCTGTTGACTATTATGTTCCAAATATATATGTCATTAACTACCTTTAACAACATATCTGTTCGCACCCAAATTTGGCACCTAGCCAGATTGGCCCCAGATATCCTTTGTCCAGGCAAGGCGCATTCAGGAAAGCACCAAGACATGGAGAAAGAGGAAGGAGACGAGCTATGTCCCAATCGGCAAGCCGCTAGGCTGCAGGCCATCATGTCCCAGGACCCGGCATTTGGTCCTATGAGAGCCGGCCATCACCAAGACCCGGTATTCGTGTTCCAAGAGCCGGCTTTCTCTCAAGAATCGTCCATTATCCAGGAGCCGGTGTTTCCCCGAGACCCGACATTTCATCAAGGAGCTGACATGGTCCCATGACCCGACGCTACAGGAGCCGGCATTCCCATGACCCGGTGTTTCATGTCTAGGGGGCGGCATTGTCCATAAGCCGGCATTCTCCCAGGAGCCGGCCAGATTCGCCATTGTCCATAAGTCGGCATTCTCCCAGGAGCCGGCCAGAGCCGCCATCGTCCAAAAGCCGGTATTATCCAGTTGTTAGTTCATGTCTTAGAAGCCGGCATGCATGCTGCCATGACCCATTCGACAGCTTAAGCCAGCAACCCGTCATATCCCAGGAAGAGGAGGAGCCGCCACACCACCATAACGTAACTCGGCAAATAAGCCGATATATTGCCATACACCAGAGGGAGACGGTGCCTTCATTCTTCACTTGGTAAGCCGATATGCCAGGTCATGCCATAATCAGGTCTAATAGTCGGTTGAGGTGGCGACTCGACAAATAATTCAGAGGACAACATATGGAGGTTGCACGATAACACCAAGAAGATGGTCTCAGATGGGAGAGTGCCTAACATGGAAGTTGTGCGTATTGTCAAGGCGCACAATATTTCTTTTTGAGTCATCTTCATCCGAGTTAGTATGCAGCCTACAGAAACACGACGAGACCCGGGCGAGTTAACCCGTCACCTGCCAGAATCCGACCTGAAGAGTAAGATGGACCCGGAAAGTTATCAAGACGGCCTTAGATGGAAAAATGATAGTCGCAAGAGTTGTTCGCCTCGTCGAGACGTACAAGTTTGGTCTTTGGGACATATCCATCTGAGTTTGTATGCGACTTCTAGGCCCATGACAAGAAGAAGAACAGGAGGTGCTCCGAATCTGGACAGGAGTTCGACTTGAACTAGGACTAGGGTTTTAGGATGGTTTTGATGTAATTTCCTTGTAGAGAAAGTCCTATGCTTGCAAGGAAAGTCCAGCCGCCTCATATATATGTGAGAGGTGACGGCCGATTGAATAACACCAATCGAACAAATCAGTCTATCACACCTTCGCGTGTTCAATTTATCCCTCACCCTTGTATCTATGCTTCTCGTTCCTTCATAAGCCGGTCATCATGCCGGTGAGCTGCAAGGTCACGAGGCTCTAGGGGCGATCAGGTCGACCTGGAGCAGCCAATCGTCGACAGGTCCTCCGACGGGGTCCCTCCCGAGGAACCGGGGCGTCTGGTACCAAAAGAGCCGGCTGGATTGTCTTGCGTATCACGCTTTCAGCCGGCCTCCCGCGGGGCGAGTTGCGGAGTATCTCCCCCGGCACCGCGGGTACATGAGGACGTGTTCGTGTGACGCGTTTCAGGCGCAACACACTTTTTGGCGACTCCGCTGGGGACGAAGCAAACGGTCTCCGACCCGTTCTTGCTACGAGGAGCGCATCAAGAGGCGGCAATCTACTACGACAACATGTATCATCAAGCTGATTACGTAGGTGCTAATGGCCCTTGCGTCGGTGCAGGTGGGCATACTTTATCGGCTAGCTCTGGTTATCTTCCATATAGCTATGAGCAGAAGCCGATTGAGGACAGCCTTACTTGCTCACGACAAGCTTGTCCGAGTTCTCATGCATCGGCTGCCCCAGATTATAGACCGATGAATAACATTGAGTACTCGATTGATCAACATGGGACACTTCATAGGCTAGAGGATGTCTCATGGTTTTATCCATCGGCTGCCGACTCGCAATACATGGGGTCGTCCCCAAACAAGCCGATGGATGGGGGAATCGGCTATGCTTCCACAAGCTACTCGGCCGATTATTCCCAGCCGGCTTATACTGCGCCTTATGTGAGCACAGAATCGGTAACTTATGCGACTCGCGATATTCGCAATTTGGCTTACCTTCTGGGTGGTGGCCGGATTAGTGGAGATTTAGTGGGAGCACATATGCCGGCTTATAATACTATGGCGTACAATACTTCCCCTGCACAATTGCAAAATTTCGCCAACCCATGGCCGAAAGAAATCAAGAGTGCTGGGCGGCAACCCCGACCAGAAGATGACAACCTGAAGCGGATGATTAGCGCCAATTGCAAAAGGATTGATGAAATCCGCCAGGAGCTAAGCGAAAGTGGGCAACCTTGTGACTCCGCTACAGTAATGGCTATATTTAAGCAGGAATCAGAGGCCAAAAGAGTCGGGGGGGCAAGCCGGTAGCTTCACTATGCCAACTCTCGAAGAATTATCAGACAAGCAACATCAAGGCTATGAAGTTATCAGGAGAAAGCGCAAAGAGGAGTTCGAAGCTCTCAAAAAGAAGCGCGATGAGGAAGACTTGCAGATGTTTTACGCAACTCTTAAGAAAGATATTCCAGCATCTATTCCTCCACGCGACAATCATACCGAGCCTTCTGCGTTACCAACACAAGAAGACGACACTCTGCAGATCAACCACCGGGACGAGGTTGACCTGGCTATTATGATTGAGTCGGCAAAGGAAGCCGGGTCATGCAACACATTCGCCGGGTCCAATCAACAAAGGAAGATCAACCCAACTATCACGACCGACTTCGCAGAAGCCAAACTTAGCAATTCAGGCAATGACGAGTTGGGCATATACATGCCGGGTCCATCAAGCCGGCAGAGGAGAGCTTCATCGAGGAGGAGCAAGGCAATCGACGCGAGCCGGCCGTGCTCAACTTTTCTGGATGCGAGGGAGTTTATGTACTACCCGGCGAGTTTCGTGCCAAAGATGATGAACATCAAGAGCCAGAAAGAGAAGCTGAACCATGTTCGGTTGACGAGGAGCGTCTGGGTGACGCGGCACGAGATCCAGAAGAGGAAGACAAGGCGTTGGAGAGTTATTTAAAGGCGGAGCAAAGCATTGTTCTTGTTGAGACAACACCGCATTCTCCCTACGTCTTCGAAGAGGTGCGCCTAGCCAACAATTTACTTACCTTTAGATTTGGTCAAAATCATATTGTGGTGCATCTTCCAACACGATTTTAATTTATGTTGAAAGACCAGTCGAGATAAGTAATTTGTTTGCTAGAAATAATCTTGTCACTAATCATGCCAGCCAACATATTATACCATTAGTAGAGGCTGAAAGTGGCAATTTATCGCAATCAGAGTCGTTCCCGTTATGCCGGCTAAGCTTTGTATTCATATGGGCAACTTTACTTGTTTCATGCCTGGCTAACATTTGGTCTCAAATGAGATATATATTCTGTAGCTATTTTGGTTGCTGAAACACAAAGCCGGGTTCAAAGTCCTTCAAGATAGCCGATTCAGAAAAATCGGAAAAAGAAGGCGAAAGACGATGCATACCCGAGTTGGATGACTTTAAGCCGGCACCACTCGGTTTCATAATTCCAAAGCCGGTATCCCAATATTGGCTAAGGAACGGAAATTGTACCATCAGTCCGGGCATGGGGAATCACATTGTCGGTGCATCGCCGGCTAATCCAATTATCATAGAAGATGACCATGTCGAGCCGTCAAGACAAGAGCGAATGCCTGATTTGTTCGAGCAGAACATCAAAGACTGCGATGTGTTGCATGATGCACAATCGGCCTTCGAAGGACGATTGAAATTTGTTGAAGGACAAGATGATAGCCAGCCGGCTAACATTAATCTTGACGACGATCAAGTGTTGACTCGGCTTCCTCAAGCCGGCTCATCCCAAGACGGACGGGTACATGCTGAAGATGATGGGATCGATTCGTCAAGCAAAGAAATTTCCCAAGACGACAATCCTGAAGATGAACGTTCCATCATAGCCACAACGAGGACGCCTAACACTGGGGGGCAACACGAAGATCCAAAGACCGATGCCTGCGAGGTTAAAAGGAACAAAGGCAGCGATAAGCATAGAAGGAGGAAATCTAAAGTCACCTTCGCTCAATTATTGGAGAAGTATCAGAAGATGAGCAAAGCAAAAAGTGCTTATCGGCCAACTGAAGCAAAGGCATCGAAGTCACCACCAAGACATAAATCAGAGTACCAGGATTGGTGAAAGAAGAAGCCCAACATGCCGACTCCACAAACTTCTTTTGTATCGCCAATGCCGAGGTCGCCCATGCCTTCCCATACCGGCTTATATTCATATCAATCACGGGACATGTATGATTCACGGGCACACCATCCATCCTACGCTAAATCACCTCGCCAAGTCTATGCAACTCCAGGAGAACTAGCCCGGCAACCATATGTCAGAGACCGACTCAATCAAGAGTCGGCCAGGGGCTCATGGAGGAAGAAGGAGGTGGTCAAACAAGTATACATAGTAAAAAGAGATGGCCGCAAGGATGCTGTTCCAGACTCGACTCCAAGTAACCAAAAGCCAGCTGAGATGGTGTTGGCTACAAATGGCAAAGAAGTGAAGCGAGTAACCTTCAAGGACCCAGTCGTCGAGTCTGAGAAGGCCAAGTCGGAAGTGCCCAAAGCCAGGAAAGAACTGCCAGTGCATAGATTAAAGTCACAGCCGGGTTACCTACTCGGTTTATCACATTGGCAAGAGTGGCAGCTGAAGTGGCTTAGAGCCGAAGAGCTGGAGAAGCTAAACATGGCGTGGGTCCTAAAGGAAGCTCCCGAGTTAAGAAGAATGCACCAGCTTTTGTAGCAAAGCCGACAGGAGTTAAGGTGGACAAGCAAGAAATCAGCAGGCGTAGCCGGCGATTTTCATCTCACTACAGGAAACCTCCGACGGCGCGTCATCCATGTTCTTCAACTGTTCCATCAAAGTCGGCACCTTGTGATTTATCCCCAGCCGAAACATCAAATTTATTTAGGCTACTCACACTTTGGTGGACGGGTTCTCCAAGTCCTTTAAGGTGGGGACGCATGGCCAAAATTTTCATATCGCCCTAAGAATGCATTGTGTTGGCAAAGTAGACATCTGGCTAGAGATGCTCTTCATGGTTTTATCTTATCCCTGGAAGCCGGTGCTCAGTTTTGCCAATACCTATAAGGACGACTTATTTATTGAGTCGACCACTAACAAAGGATCTAGTGCGAGCCGTATGGCCGGTTGGAAAATATGTTTTTCTTATCTGCAGGATCCGAGTCAAATGATCAGGTGGGCTGCACCACGAGATACATGGAGTCGCTTGTGTTATCAAGACGATGACTACATGAAGAGGCTCTACCCAGGTGACAGCCAGCATGAGCATATGGCCGATAAAATATTATCGTGCTCACCATACACAATCGATGGAGTGTTAACATCGTGCTTACAACAAGACCCTAGGCAAATATTTTCTGGCACGCAAGCTCCGCCAGAAAACAGGGGGGCATGTGTTCGCACCCAAATTTGGCACCTAGCCAGATTGGCCCCAGATATCCTTGGTCTAGGCAAGGCGCATTCAGGAAAGCACCAAGACATGGAGAAAGAGGAAAGAGACGAGCTATGTCCCAATCGGCAAGCCGCTAGGCTGTAGGCCACCATGTCCCAGGACCCGGCATTTGGTCCTATGAGAGCCGGCCATCACCAAGACCCGGTATTCGTGTTCCAAGAGCCGGCTTTCTCTCAAGAATCGTCCATTATCCAGGAGCCGGCGTTTCCCCGAGACCCGGCATTTCATCAAGGAGCTAACATGGTCCCATGACCCGGCGCTACAGGAGCCGGCATTCCCATGACCCGGTGTTTCATGTCTAGGGGGCGGCATTGTCCATAAGCCGGCATTCTCCCAGGAGTCGGCCAGAGCCGCCATTGTCCATAAGCCAGCATTCTCCCAGGAGCCGGCCAGAGCTGCCATCATCCAAAAGCCAGTATTATCCAGTTGTCGGTTCATGTCTTAGAAGCCGGCATGCACGCTACCATGACCCATTCGACAGCTTAAGCCGGCAACCCCGTCGTATCCCAGGAAGAGGAGGAGCCGCCACACCGCCATAACGTAACTCGGCAAATAAGCCGATATATTGCCATACACCAGAGGGGGACGGTGCCTTCATTCTTCACTTGGTAAGCCGATATGCCAGGTCATGCCATAATCAGGTCTAATAGCCGGTTGAGGTGGCGACTCGACAAATAATTCAGAGGACAACATATGGAGGTTGCACGATAACACCAAGAAGATGGTCTCAGATGGGAGAGTGCCTAACATGGAAGTTGTGCGTATTGTCAAGGCGCACAATATTGCTTTTTGAGTCTGATAGGGCAAAGGTGTCCGATCTTTCGATGAGATGAAGATACGTCGATTCTGGTGGAGTTCGACCTTGGCGATCCGACTACTACGCACACGTATGCAGCGCCAATGCAATCGCTAAACCAATCTCCCGAGGTTACCGAATCCTGCAGAAGCACGATCGGCCTGACCAATAGGTCTAGTTCTACCTGCGATCGAGGAACAAGTAAGAACCAATATTGCAATCAAAAATTGCGGATATAAGATGAACTTTATTGAAAAGCTGGGATTCCGTAAGCGGTCTTAATCTGGTCGTTGGACACAAATCGCGATCACGAAGATGCAGCAATATGCTAGGCAGTCTTTTAGCTAAACAAAATCCAATTCTAAACCCTAAACAAAGTCGTCTATATATTGGCGGCCGGCCGGACACGCTCGATGCCTGAGCCTCGTAGACGATGGAATAGTTGGGCTGAGTAGTAACGATAGGAGCTGGCCCAACGTCTGGACGTGCCGCGCGTGTATATGGTCGAAGCCCATTTTCCTTTTGACGTCGTCATGTGTACTGGAGACAGCAGCTAGCAAGCATGGTTCATGGATTGATCGATCATCATGCATAGCTTGGCACGCACATGCATGATCGTATGGGAGACAAGCACGACATGCATGCTTGTGTTGTTCCATGCATCGGTGGCAGCAAATCTGGTGGCCCTCTTCTTTGTTCTTGATCACGTACACCTCCGAAGATAATAGTTCTCGCATCTTAACCCGGGGCTTATACAAATCCACACGATGTCTGCATGTGATAAAAATAGGTGTTGTATCTATATCTTTATTATCAAAATAATATATCAAATAATTAGTACTAGAAATCACCTGGAAAACATGCTCGTGAGTAATAATTTTGGTCGTATCCGGGCTATTCATGCCCTTATCAGAGTCATCTTCATCCGAGTTAGTATGCAGCCTACAGAAACACGACGAGACCCGGGCGAGTTAACCCGTCACCTGCCAGAATCCGACCTGAAGAGTAAGATGGACCCGGAAAGTTATCAAGACGGCCTTAGATGGAAAAATGATAGTCGCAAGAGTTGTTCGCCTCGTCGAGACGTACAAGTTTGATCTTTGGGACATATCCATCTGAGTTTGTATGCGACTTCTAGGCCCATGACAAGAAGAAGGACAGGAGGTGCTCCGAATCTGGACAGGAGTTCGACTTGAACTAGGACTAGAGTTTTAGGATGGTTTTGATGTAATTTCCTTGTAGAGAAAGTCCTATGCTTGCAAGGAAAGTCCAGCCGCCTCATATATATATGTGAGAGGTGACGGCCGATTGAATAACACCAATCGAATAAATCAGTCTATCACACCTTCGCGTGTTCAATTTATCCCTCACCCTTGTATCTATGCTTCTCGTTCCTTCATAAGCCGGTCATCATGCCGGCGAGCTGCAAGGTCACGAGGCTCTAGGGGCGATCAGGTCGACCTGGAGCAGCCAATCGTCGACAGGTCCTCCGACGGGGTCCCTCCCGAGGAACCGGGGCGTCTGGTACCAAAAGAGCTGGCTGGATTGTCTTGCGTATCGCGCTTTGAGCCGGCCTCCCACGGGGCGAGTTGCAGAGTATCTCCCCCGGCACCGCGGGTACACGAGGACGTGTTCGTGTGACGCGTTTCAGACGCAACAATATCATATTGTATCAAAACAAAACTATCTAATATTATATTATTCTTCAGGACCGAATAATACAAATAAGCTCCCACTGATTTTCTTGAAACTATGATCTGCGTTCTTTGCTTCGAAGTTTTTCAAACAAGACTTTGTTTCTTACTTCTCACTTAATATCATTAATTCATTTGTCCTAGACAAATATTTCCTTTTATGAATTAAATTTATATTCAATTAACAAAACCCTCAAGCTGTACCTAGTACACATCCTCGATCCATTTTTCCTTTGAAAGGAATATGTTTTGTCAATCTCTTATATAAACTCATTATCATAAAATACCTTTTGATCACCAAAACCTTGTGATCATCTTTTCGTCTAACAAAAAGATCCTTATTAAGTTTTTCATAACTTAACAACAATGATATTAATACATGACATCTAAGTCAAAATTCTATTGGGATCTATTCTAGCACATTCATTTTCCTTACTTTGTCTTAGCATATTAAGTTTCCTAGAAACTTGTATGCTACTTAATCTGGTTAAGTGAATGTTTCTTGACAAGACGTCATGCATTAAAATGCAATGACTCTCGGTATTAGTCTAAAAGACTTGACAATTGGAATTGATTCCGCTTGCACACCATCTGATAACTATATTTCCAAAGATTCCATAATCTCTTCAAGATTCACCATCCTCCCACTGAATTCTTAGAGGAATAAAATCCTTCAAGAATCACATCTATCTTAGTGACAAAACATTGTCACTTATGTGGTGTTAAGAGAGGAATTCCAATTAACTTATTGGAATAACCTACAAAGTAATTTTATTTATCTTTCTTCTTTTAGGACCAAGTTCTAATATTTCACAAAACTCAGAACCTAAATTCTTTGTGTCCCATTGATAACCCCCAAGAGCAGGGGATCACTGTAGCACCTCTCAATGTGGAAGTAGGGTATCGATCCGCAGGAGCAAGAAGGAAAAGTTATCTATTTCCTACAACTAAAGTGTCACAAGTTTTAGTTGATTATGCACTAAACAACTCTAAAGAACAAGGTGGTTGATTTAATGGATGTAAGTTTAATGAAACAAAACAAGAATGTAAAAGTGTCCCAATCCTGTTCAATGCAAGAGGACAAGACAAAGGTTTTCTCTTATAGGAACAATGGACATGGGTTCATGGGTTCACTTAATCCTCTCTCTCTCATCTATGGTGATTATCATGTTATGGATAAAGTACACACAATTGTCATGTTTTAATGGTAGCTTTTATGACGGCTATATGTCCTAAAACACATAGTTGAAAGAAGTACTCATTTGTGTTGCTAGGTCACCCTCGTAAGGCTAGCGTGGTTGCTCTCACTCCCACATCATACTCTTCCTTTTTACCCCCAGATAAAGGATGTTGGGTTGTATTTCACATGTCACTCAATACATATGCCGTTGTCACATCGGCCATCCCGTACCTACATACATCATACTTCATAATGGACAATATTCTAAACACTAGTGCAATGATTCATATTTCGTGTGCATGACCACATCTCTCTCATCTATCCACACTTGGTGGTGTCAATCACCTCATGACAAGGATAAACAAGGCATTATGCATAAATCAAACCATCACATGTATCATAGAATATCTCCAAAGTATGACAAATCATAAAAGCTCCAACACAACGGTAAATGTATAACAAATCATCTCATACCACAATATCCACCATAAGAATTACATAGATAGATCCATACTTATGCAAAGCACATCATATGGACTCCAACAATGATCATACATAGAGAGATTAGATCAAGTTACCACCACAAACCCAAAGTCCAGGGGTGGACTACTCCCCCTTCATCATGGAGACGGTGGAGAAGTCGTTGGAGAAGATGGAGAGGTTGATGAAGAGGTGCAGCCCGGAGTGGAGGCGGCGACCCGCAGCAGCCCACGGTGGCGGCGGTGGCCCTTGGGGGCGGCGGCTGCCCTTGGTGATGAGGATGGTGTGGAGGAGGTTCTCCTCCCCCAGACGGCTGCCTGGGAGGAGGAAAATTCGTGGTCTTGGGTGCCTCTCACGACCTAGGGTTTCCTTCTTTATATAGACTCTCGGATTTTCGTCACCCCTTTTAGGGTTCCACCAAAACGGGCCTACAGGCCGCGTCCGAACTCCGATTGGGCTGATCTCGGGCTTAATATCTTCGTATGGAAAATTGTGACAACTTTCTCTTTAATTTGATTTCCATTGGACGCCATCTTCGAGGGTCAAACTGACAATCTCCGTAAAAAGTTCTCAGACAGATTTCAGGAAAGTCCCAATTTGACTCCAACAAGGTTTCCTTTTGTATTTTTGATAATTCCTACACAACAAATAGGAAAACAAGAAGATTTTGCACTTTGGCAACTATTAGTAGGTTATTCTAATAAATGTCATAATATGATATAAAGTGTATATAAAACATGTGCCAATTGACATAAAACATGCATGGAACATCAAAAATTATAGATACGTTTGGGACGTATCACCCATCATGTTTATCTTTCAAAACTATGACACAAATAACAAGATAAAATTATTACTAAGTCCTTTTATTATCTTAGAACTGAACTTCTTTTCAAAAATTCTAAGTTTCTAAGACTATCACGTCCCTTTATGTCTATCTTTCAAAATGATGACGTGAATTCTAAAGACTAACTTTTTGTGCTAAAACTAGACAAGCAATAAGTATTCTAAATTGGATTTCTTGGAATATAATTCTGCAAATGAAATATCTTAGTAATTTATCTAATCAAACTTGATCAAATACTTGAACCGAAATTGACATTTTTTAGATTGAAATTGACTTTCAATTCACCATATTACTAAGACAAACTTTCTAAAATATTATTGTGAAGTTTCAAGATCTCAATAAAATTATTGACTATCTTTTAACTTATCCTTCATTGACTTCACTATGTGCCTGAATACTTAATGAATTTATAACTTCAAAGAAGCACATAATTCACCAAGTCTTTCACTTGTTTCACATAACAATATCTCAAATTTCCTTCCATCATGCATATGATGCATTTGAGATGATAGTGCCACATGAAGGTGGTGTCAACATAATCACAACACATTTCAGAACAAATGACATTTCCATAATTCAAAAGATTTGTAACTTGATCATCCACGAAAAGATAGATCCAAAATATTCTCACAATAAACGGGACATGAAATCCCACAAAATCACAAGAGTATTTCCATCGCCAAGAATGCGACCTTATTACAATAACTTGGGTAAAAACCCACAAATCTTTCAAACTTAAAATGAAAAGTAAACTGGAGATGTCTTCATCTTGTGGACGAAACTTCATGCGCCGAGCTTGATGCACATCTCCATCTTTTACTCCTCCGCCACCTTACTTGCCGCATCTCCTATATCAAGTGCATAAACGTTTATCAATTGATACTACAGAGTTACTAGTAAGATTGACAACTATCATTCAAAGTATAACTCTTATACATTTCTTTCCTTTAGCAGACTTCTTCTTCTGCAGCAGGAATTTCTTGCAGTTCCTTTCCAGTGTCCCTTTTTCTTGCAAAAGAAACACCCAGATTCCTCTTGGTTCTCTTCTTCTTGAACTGTGTGGTTTGGGTAACCATCAAAACTTGATTGTTTTCCCTCTTCACACTTGGTTCAGTAGTTTTCAGCATTGCAAGCAGCTCATTTGGTGTCTTCTCCAACCCATTCATATTGTAATTCATGATGAAACCGCTGTAAGACGGTGGGAGGGAAGCCAACACCAAATCTATACTTAGCTCGGCTGGAATAGGAAATCCCAGAGCCTCGAGCCTCGTACCATAACCAAACATCTTGATTACATGCTCGCTCACAGAGCCTCCTTCTCCCATGTGACATGACCACAGTGCCTTCGTTATTTCATAACGCTCAGTCTTAGCCTGAGTCTGGTACATGGCCTTGAGTGCGACAATCATGTTGTATGCAGGAGTTTGATCAAACTTCTTCCGCAACTCAGGTTCCATACATGTCAACATGAGACACTGAACAGAGATCGCCGTATCACTCTTCAAGGTGTACGCATCTATTTCAGCTTCTGACGCATTGTCAGTCGGCGCCTCGGGAAGAGGGCCATCGAGAACGTACTCGCTCTTCGTGTTCCTAAGAACAATCCTTAGGGCGTGAACCCAATCAGCATAGTTGCTCCCATTCGCAGTCAGGGGCTTCTTCTCAATCTGTGGTCCAAGGTTAAACGTGGGTGCTATCTTAGCCATTGATCTACAATAATTAAGTTCACTCAGACATGTTCATAATTATTATCTAGCACTAGTAAATTTAAAACTAAATGAAAAGTGCTCCCACTAAAATTGATATTCCTCAGGATCAAATTAGTGTATACGAAATCCACGCTCAACATATGATCAATGGATGGATACATGCCATTGAACATAGCTTACAATGGGTATGTCAACAGACCAATCACTTTCCACCGTGACTTTCACTTCATCTTTCGATGTATGTGCTCCGAGCTCATAACTAGTTATGCCCGAACGTCAAGACAACCAACCGCTTTTGCTGCAGGTACGGTACACTGCACGCCTCCCAAACCCTTGGCACACATTACTCGTGGATACACGGTGCACAATCACAAGCATCCGGTTTGACGCTGCTACGTGTTGGAAGAGCACGAACTGCTTGATATTTTAATTTTAGCTCAAGTAATTAAACTCTGCAGCAAGAAAATAGATATAAAACATGCACAAGTAAATAACACTTCGTGATGTAGTATAGTCTTCTTCCTCCAACTTCCGGTGGCGCCTCCACCGGTGTGGCCATGTCGAGATTCACGACACTTGCATGCCTTCTCCTATTCTCCACTATCACCATAGCTCGACGAACAAGAACGGCACGCCGGCCAAGAAAACAAGGTTAGTCAACAAAATATAATTTCGAGACTATACCACATCACAAGTCCTGCAAAACAGAGTTAGACGCCTCTAACGTTTGTTTGCATATTTTAGCGTGGTTGTAGGATCAACGGGACAAGCCGGAAATTCTACGGTCCTCATCAAGCATAATTACTCATGTTGCTAGATTGACCTTGTGGGGTGATTGTCGATCCCAACATTACGAAAACGTTGCAGATCCCAATCTAGACGATTGCCAAAGCACATGACCCCCGTGTGGACCTAGTCCACATGCCCCTTCCGCTATCAAGTCGACGAGACCAACTATAATAAGATTCGAAGCTACATGAAGCACTTCGTTGGCGCCGACAGGCATACTAGGAGCAGCCGGAAGGTTCGCGGATTGCCAGAAGTTCGAGATCTTACTATGCCACTGGAAACAAAACGAGACCGCATCTCGGGAAGCAACATAAATAACTTGAATGTTAGAAGAAAAGACTTCGATAACATACCCGCACAAACTTATGCGGTGCCCGCACACCATGTGCTCTAGATCAAATCATGTATCTACGCATAGATCGCTCTGATACCACTATTGGGTTGCGTGTACGGTAAATTAAAAATTTCCGTAAAGCTACTCAACAACTGCCAAGATCTACTATAAAGATACATGTGAATACGAAGATCCAAAGATCTAGATTGAATACGTTACCAACACCGAAGTTGCGGAAGAAGTGTTGGTGACGTAGTTGATGTAGCCTGTCGCCGTCTCCCTCAACCAAGCCTAGTAGAGAGATTCTGGTGCCTTCTCCTCCTCGCCTTGTCACCTTGATCCAGCAGAGTGAGGGTCAACCGTCGGGATCGACGGATCACCCCTCCGAGAGCTTGGACGCGTACGCCGAGAAAGGTTCAGCAGGGCTTCGCCGTCCAAGCTTGAAGCACTACTGGTGTATATGAAGGTGGAGATCTCAACACATGAGAAGGAGAGAGAGAGAGAGAGATTAGATCTAGTCTAATCGGATAGGTTGCCTCTAATTAGAGGTTCCTCTAATCCAACTAGACGGGATCTAAACTTGAGAGAACTTGTCTCAACTTGTGTGTTCGCCAAATAGGAGGGGGTGGGGGTTTATATAGGAGGACCAAGGGGTGGAGGGACTTGGGCAAGGGGAAAGTCCCCTAGCCCAATTCGGTTTGGGAGGAGGAGTTGGAGTGGGACTTCAACTCCCCTCTCCCATCGCCTCTACCGCCGCCGCCGGGTGGGGCCCACCCTAGGCCGCACCGACCTAGGCGGGTGGGGCCCACCTAGGCCGGCCGCCCTTGGCCACCACCGCCGCCGCCTCCCCCCCACATGGGCCGCATGGCCCATTAGGGTTTCGGCTGGGGGGGGCCTCCCTCCTTTCGGTGCCCTGGCCCACCACCACCACTTAGTGGTGCGGCTACCTTGGTGGGCCCATCTTGGTAGCCCCCATGGTGGGCTCCAATTTTATTTATATATTTTCCAATAATTATTTATCAATTAAATAAATGAATATTTAATTAATTAAATATATTGTCTAATTTAATTCTTATTTGAATATTTCCTTTTACAGAATATTTCACTGAATTAATTACCTATCATGTAAAACACTTTTATATAATCCGGGACACCCAGTGTCCGCTGACAAAATACTCCGGAAAAATATTTCCTTCTTATATAAACCCTCGGAATAAATCCGACCGTGACAGCGACTTCTATCACAATGTTATCTCTCTGATATATCCATATCCATCACGCAAATACTATTCCGGTGATACTCTCTCCATGTTCCAGACCAACCAATATACACAACTAACCAATCCTAGTTTAAGCGTGTTGGTGCCTGGTTGACGGGAGAGTATTTGAGGATGATGATGATGGTGATGATGAGTACTTCCCCGGCAACGGCGCCAGAAAACAGCTTGATGGCTACGTGTTGGTGAACCCCAAGAGGAAGGTTATGATGTAGACAGCAGAAGTTTTCCCTTGAGAAATCTACCCAAGGTTATCAATCCAGTAGGACTTGACGATCTATCGGAAGGTTGTTGATGTTGACTCCCCCTGGCGCTAGGGAGCTTGCACCAACGTGGAATCTGCACAGACACAAACCAGAACTTTGCCCAACACGAAACAGAGAGGTTGTCAATCTCTCCGGTCTTGCAGAAACAAAGAGTTAAACGTATGGTGTGGAAAACAGCAGGAAAAACAGCAAGTAACAGGAAACAGATGATTGCAGCAGGTTGTGTAAACAGTATGAGGAAATTGGACCAGGGTCCACAGTTCACTAGTGGTGTCTCTCTCAGAACAGATAACTAGCATGTTGGGTAAACAAATTACAGCTGGGCAATTGACAAATAGAGAGGGCATAACAATGCAATACATGCCAAGATGTCTACTATGAAATCTAGTTGGGCATTACAACAAAGTACATAGACCGTTATTCCAACCGCATCTATGCCTAAATAATCCACCTTCAAGGCAGCATCCGCATCCTATTCAGTATTAAGTTGCTAACAACAGATTATTGCATGAAGTAAAGTGTGTAATGTAATCAATACAAGTGCCCTTGGACACTGCACCAATGTTTTATCCCTAGTAGCAACAGCACATCTACCATCTTAGACCTTTCTGTCACTGATCCAGATATCTAGAGACTGAACCCACTATCGAGCATAAATACCCCCTCTTGGAGTCACAAGCATCTACTTGGCCAAAGCATCTACTAGCAACGGAGAGCATGCAAGATCAAGAGCACATAGATAAACAACTTGAATAAACATGGTATCAATATTCATCGGATCCCAGCAAACACAACATCTAGCATTACAATAAGATGATCTTGATCATGTTAGGCAGCTCACAAGATCTAAACATGGAGGCACAAGGTAGAGAGACAACCATCTAGCTACTGCTATGGACCCGTAGTCCAGGGGTGGACTACTCACGCATCACTCCGGAGGCAGGCATGGTGATGTAGAGCCCTCCGGTGATGATCTCCCCTCCGGCAGGGTGCCGGGAAGAGCTTCAGAACTCCTCCGATCTGAGATTGACGATGACGGCCGCGACGGAACTTTTCGTGGAATATGATCGACCGTAATAGGGTTTTCGCGTCGCGGAGAATATATAGGCGAAGAGGCGGCGTCGGTGGCCGAGGGGGGCCACCACGCCATAGGGGGGCGCGGGCCCACCCTGGGCCGCGCCCTAGTGTGGCGTGGCCCCCTGGTGGGTCTGCTCCGACTCCCCTTTGGACTCCGTGATCTCCTCGTGATATTATTGACGATGTCTTTTGTTTCGTCCAATTCCGAGAATATTTCCTTAATAGATTTTCTGAAACCAAAAACAGCAGAAAACAGGGAACTGGCACTGTGGCATCTTGTTAATAGGTTAGTCCCAGAAAATGCATAAAAATGATATAAAGTGTAACCAAAACATGTAGCAATTGATATAATAACAGCATGGAACATCAAAAATTATAGATACGTTTGAGACGTATCAAGCATCCCCAAGCTTAGTTCCTGCTCGTCCTCGAGTAGGTAAACGATAAAAACAGATAATTTTTGAAGTGACATGCTACCAACACAATCTTTGATCAAATAACAATGTAATGCACATGATCTGAATGAAGTGATCCAAGCCAATGGTCTATAGTTTGCAAGCAAGTAAATAAAGAGTAAACATAAGTGATCACACAAGTGCAAACTTTCATGAATAACACTATAAAACATTTAGAGATATAATAGTCTAACATAATAGTTAGCTCACAGCAGCAATAATTCTCAACATGAAAGTGTTTGTATCAACACAAAGGAAGATAATAGCTTCAGCTTTTGCTTCAACTTTCAACATGTATATCATATAGATAATGTCAATGCAAAGAATATGATCAACCAAACACAAAGTTATGTAAAAACTGTTATACTGGAGTTGACAATGATGTTTGCTTAAGTAGACAGAAAGAAGTGGGAAAACTGACTCAACATAAAAGTAAAAGAATGGCCCTTCGCAGAGGGAAGCAGGGATTAACATCATGTGCTAGAGCTGTAGTTCCCGAAGGCATATAGAGAGCATAAAATATTGTTTTGTAAGGTAATGGTGTATACAGGTGTCAACAAATCAGCAAATAGGCAATACTCTACTTCACTAGTTGATCAAACTTTACAAGAGCGGCTCCCATGAAGGACGTTATTTCTACCAGCGGGCAGATCATCCCTCTTCTCTTTTGTTTACACACTTGTGAACATTGCTTGACTGACGAATCAGGGGCAAAAAGATGTGAAGAGAATTGTTTGGTTAAAGTTGTAATTAATTGGGACTGGGCACCCCGTTGCCAGCTCTTTTTGCAAAATTATTGGATAAGCGGATGTATATGCCACTAGTCCAGGTGTGTAAAATTTGATCAACCAGGAAATAAAGACCACCTATCTACGTCCTTATGAGCTTTTCAAGTAGTGACACAAAAAGGAAATGTAACAGTTTTGAGTAGTTAGTAGATAGCACATGAAGAAATTTACTTGGAATGGTGAAAACACCACATAATAGGTAGGTATGGTGGACACAGGTGGCATGGATTTGGCTCAAGGTTTTGGATGTACAAGAAGCATTCCCTCTTAGTACAGAGTTTAGGCTAGCAAGGTTATTATAAGCAAACATCATTATCAACTGGAATAGCAAGAGTGTACATAAAACACAAGGTTTGACGAACCATAGACTCCCACTGTCTTCCTTGTTAACACATAGCCTTCATCCAAAAATTATCTAGACTACTATGGACTTCCAATTATGCAACAGATTATTATAGCAGAAAATCCTTATAGTAGTTCTTCATTAATAGCCATTACTTACATGATGCACAAGCTTAAACATTAATTACTTGACAGCTCAAAACAATTGGCAAGCATCAAATTACTCAAGACAACGATCTAAAAAGATTCATGTAAGCATTTTATACCACTACCACATGCATAGCATTTTTCTGGTCCAACCAAACACCAATCAACTTATTTGACAACTCTCCAAACAGATATAAGTGAAGCAAGAGAGTACTTTCTTCAAAAGAAACTGATAGCTCTAACAAGAGATATGAAAAACTGAGAGCTAACAGCAATAACAGCAACTAGACAGGAATACTCAACAAGTATAAGTGAAGCACAAGAGTATTCTAATGAAAAAGTGGAGCGTGTCTCTCTCCCAAACATGAATACTAGGATCCAACAAGTATAGCACAGCAAACAAAACAAAACAAACTGAAAACAAAAACACACTGACGCTCCAAGGAAGAGTACACTAGCATGAAGCAATAAAAATATAGCACCATTAGAGATGACCTGATAATTTGTAGATGAAGAAGGGGATGCCTTGGGCATCCCCAAGCTTAGATGCTTGAGTCTTCTTGAAATATGCTGGGGAGGTAAGCCTCCCCAAGCTTAAGCTCTTCACTCTTCTTGATCATGTAATATCATTCTCCTCTATCAACACTTGAAAACTTCCTTCACACCAAAACTTAACAGCTTTTCTCATTAGCAGGTTAGTGCACTAAAAGATAATACTTCAAAGTTCTAGCAAAGACAAAACTCACAAGCCAACTATTTTAAACATTAGCCACTGTTACTAGGCTCAAGTGGGCACTTTTACACGAAAAGAAACCACTTAAAAACTTGTAAAAGAGAGAATGCAAAATAAAAGACAGAATCTGTCAAACCAGAACAGTCTGTAATGACGAATTTTTTCGAGGCACTTACGATGCTCAGATGAAAACTTTTGAAATAATGAAAGTTGCGTAACATCATCAGGAACATGCACAAAAAGTTTCAGCATTTTTCGATTTTTTCTGATTTTCTACTGAATTAAACGGTGACGAACAGCAATCTGTCCCAATGCAGTCCCGAAAATAAAAACCAACTTTGCATTAGTAACTCTCCTTGGCACAACAAAACAGCAAATAAAAGATACAAAGGAGTTGCTACAGAGGTAAACAAGCATCCTTGACTCAAGAAAACAAAAATAAAACAGCAAATAAAAACATGGGTTATCTCCCAGAAGTGCTTTTCTTTAATGCCTTTGAGCTAGGCATGAAGAGATGCATCAAATATTGCCAAAAATGTTGAAATCCTCCACTCTTTCGGTGGGATCCTCTTTCTTAATTGGGAAGAAAAACTTTCGGTTGATAGGTGCAACAAACTTCATGAACCCATATTTTGCATTGATAAATCCCCCATTACTTTTTATAATAGTGCCATCAGCATGAAAATGAAAAACGGGATAATCAACCATACCATCAATTTTTAACAAGTCAAACACTATCTTAGGCATGATGGACATTGTGGAACCAAGATCACAATAGGCACGAAATTTCTCACTACCAATGCTTATTTCAATAAAGGGTTCCCAATCATTTTTTAACTCAACATGAGGTGGTTCCTTAATGTGGTGGTCTAAGGTTAAGTCCTTGAGTGACTCTTCTATTTTATCAAGCCTAGTAAGCACACCTGTCTTATCCTCTTGAGGAAATTGAGCAAGTCCATTCAAAATTTTATAGGCTTTTTCTGTATCATGTTCATAGAAAGTCTCCCCCACCATAGTATCTAGAGCATTTTGGTATAAAGGTAGCAAGCCAAAGTAGAAACGTTTAATAAGAATGTCTAAGTCCATTTTAAGTTGCATCTTCCTATGCAGTTCTAACATCCTTTCCCAAGCTCCTTTAAAAGTTTCTCCACTCTCCTGTCCAAACCCAATAATTTCTCCTAAAGGGGAAACAGTAATGAAAGGACTGGAGCCAGACATGGTAACAAGCAAGTAACAACCGAAATAGTAAACTAGATGCAGGAATTTAATTTTTTTGGGTTTTTGATTTTTAACAGCAAGCAAAACAAAACTAAAACAAGACAAAAACAAAGTAAAGAGATTGGAACTGAGAGACTCCCTTTCCAATAGCCTCCAAGTCCCGGCAATGGCGCCAGAAAACAGCTGGTGCCTGGTTGACGGGAGAGTATTTGAGGATGATGATGATGGTGATGATGAGTACTTCCCCGGCAACGGCGCCAGAAAACAGCTTGATGGCTACGTGTTGGTGAACCCCAAGAGGAAGGTTATGATGTAGACAGCAGAAGTTTTCCCTTGAGAAATCTACCCAAGGTTATCAATCCAGTAGGACTTGACGATCTATCGGAAGGTTGTTGATGTTGACTCCCCCTGGCGCTAGGGAGCTTGCACCAACGTGGAATCTGCATAGACACAAACCAGAACTTTGCCCAACACGAAACAGAGAGGTTGTCAATCTCTCCGGTCTTGCAGAAACAAAGGGTTAAACGTATGGTGTGGAAAACAGCAGGAAACACAGCAAGTAACAGGAAACAGATGATTGCAGCAGGTTGTGTAGACAGTATGAGGAAATTGGACCAGGGTCCACAGTTCACTAGTGGTGTCTCTCTCAGAACAGATAACTAGCATGTTGGGTAAACAAATTACAGCTGGGCAATTGACAAATAGAGAGGGCATAACAAACCAATACATGCCAAGATATCTACTATGAAATCTAGTTGGGCATTACAACAAAGTACATAGACCGTTATTCCAACCGCATCTATGCCTAAATAATCCACCTTCAAGGCAGCATCCGCATCCTGTTCAGTATTAAGTTGCTAACAACAGATTATTGCATGAAGTAAAGTGTGTAATGTAATCAATACAAGTGCCCTTGGACACTGCACCAATGTTTTATCCCTAGTAGCAACAGCACATCTACCATCTTAGACCTTTCTGTCACTGATCCAGATATCTAGAGACTGAACCCACTATCGAGCATAAATACCCCTCTTGGAGTCACAAGCATCTACTTGGCCAAAGCATCTACTAGCAACGGAGAGCATGCAAGATCAAGAGCACATAGATAAACAACTTGAATAAACATGGTATCAATATTCATCGGATTCCAGCAAACACAACATCTAGCATTACAATAAGATGATCTTGATCATGTTAGGCAGCTCACAAGATCTAAACATGGAGGTACAAGGTAGAGAGACAACCATCTAGCTACTGCTATGGACCCGTAGTCCAGGGGTGGACTACTCACGCATCACTCCGGAGGCAGGCATGGTGATGTAGAGCCCTCCGGTGATGATCTCCCCTCCGGCAGGGTACCGGGAAGAGCTTCAGAACTCCTCCGATCTGAGATTGACGATGACGGCCGCGACGGAACTTTTCGTGGAATATGATCGACCGTAATAGGGTTTTCGCGTCGCGGAGAATATATAGGCGAAGAGGCGGCGTCGGTGGCCGAGGGGGGCCACTGATACGTCCAAAACGTATCTATAAATTTTGATTGTTTCATGCCATTTTTATGCTTTTAGCACTTGTTTTATATTAAGTTTATTATTTATTTGGACTAACCTACTAATAGTTGCAAAAGTGCACAATGTTCTTGTTTTACTCTTTGATGTGTAGAAATTATCAAGAATACAAGAGGAAACCTTGTTGGAGTCGAATTGGGACTTTTCTGAAATCTGTCTGAGAACTTTTTACGAAGATTACCAGTTTGACCCTCGAAGATGACGTTATATTGAGACCTGGCTGTTACAAAAGTTGTCACAATTTTCCATACGAAGATTTTAAGCCCAAGATCAGCCCAACCGGAGTTCGGACGTGGCCTGTAGGCCCGTTTTGGTGGAACCCTAAAAGGGGTGACGGAAATCCGAGAAGATATATAAAGGGAGGAAACCTAATTCGTGGAGGACCCCTCCACCCACGAATTTCAGCCACCAAAAGCCACGTTTTTGCCTCCCTCATGGATCCCATCTCCATGGGGAGGGCTCCCAAGAAGACATGAAAGAGGGAGGCTAAGGGGCGGCGCTCCCCAAGCTTGCCGGCGGTGGGGAAAGGAGTTCCCCGCACCGCCGGCGCCGCCGCCGCCCTGCGCCGCCGCGCTGCCCCTCTCCGCCGTCTTCACCGCCATCTCCATCACCATCTCCTCCTTGTATTCAGTGGTTCATCCTCCCACAGACCTCTGTACCATCCTATGTAAACATGGTGTTTGATGCTATAATATTTATCCTATGATCTACGTCATGTTTCCGTAGTTTATTTGTCCTTAGATTGAATGGTTGAATGTATTTGGTTCATTAGAGTTGTATGTTGATATGGTACTGTCCTTTGATGTCCATTATACTTGTGCGCGCATGGATCAAACATCACGGGGTTAGTAGTATTTGTAAACAAAGCGGGGAAATTCTGCCGGAGTGACAGAAACCTGAGAACGCGAACCGTTTAGTTGCACGTATGGGAGTAAGAGGACCTTGAACTTAAGGCTATGGTTGGGGAAACCTTAATGCATTGTTAGTATTTGCGGATGCTTGCTAACAATCCAATCATATAGTACTTGTAATCCCAAGTAGTGGAGTGTATGTATATTTAGCCTCTCCCACATTGAAAACTGCATCGAAGACAATGAACCCGATATCTTCACTCATTAATTTTGGACAAAGCCATCACAATTACCACCACTTTTCCACACTCATGGTACTGTTATTTTAAGGTTACTTAGTGTATTTTATTGCTGCAGCACTAACATTTACTTTCTTGTATTTATTATCTCGCAAAGCTACCTCTCATACCCGTATTGCTACTGTAGTTTTATTTCCTAGATAATGCAAACATTTAGTGTGCGTAGAGTTGTATCAGTGGTTGATAGAACTTGAGAGAATACTTATCCTACCTTTAGCTCCTCGTTGGGTTCGACACTCTTACTTATCGAAAAGGCTACACGCGATCCCCTATACTTGTGGGTTATCAGCCACCACGCCATAGGGGGGCGCGGGCACACCCTGGGCCGCGCCCTAGTGTGGCGTGGCCCCCTGGTGGGTCTGCTCCGACTCCCCTTTGGACTCCGTGATCTCCTCGTGATATTATTGACGATGTCTTTTGTTTCATCCAATTCCGAGAATATTTCCTTAATAGATTTTCTGAAACCAAAAACAGCAGAAAACCTGCAGCTGCTGCTGGACCTCCTGCTGCTGCTCCTCCTTGTCAGAAAACCAGATCTCCTGCTGTTGCTGCTCCTGCTGCCGCTGCTGCTCAGAGTCAGACTCCCAGTCCTCCTCCCATTCCCCCTGCGGCTCCTCCTGTCAGATCCCAAGCGAAGTGATGTCCTGCTCAGAAGGACCGGCGCCGTGGGAGGGACTAGCGCCGAACTGCTGTACGACAGCAGGTCTGGCTCGTCCTGCAGGAGACGCCTCACTAGCGGGTCGTCTTGGGGGCTGACGTTGCGCCGTCTGATCTGCGCCTCAGCCAACTCGTGCTCCCTCTGCATGGCCATGTTCACCTGTCTGATCCCACACGACATGTAGTCATCTACACGGTGGCGATCCTCAGGATAGTTGAGATGGTTGTCCTTCTTCTTATCTCCGTACTCGTGTACGGCAAAGTAATCATAGGTGTGCGCCGCCTCCTCCGGGGTATCGAACTGCCCAGCCTAGTGCTTCCTCCCGTTGTATGGATCTGACATCCGTTGACGTTCCGCTTAAGCTTCGACCCATAGTACGCCCTTACACCCTTAAACGGACCCATTCCGTGGAAACTAAAACATGTTAAGAAGATATTCATTAGAACTATAACAATCTAAAACAACTAAATCTAATAATCTAAATAGAACTATAACAATCTAACAATATAAATCTAAACAACTAGAAATCATCTAAATATAATGTGACAATCTAAAACAACTAAGTCTAACAATCTAAATAGAAATCTAACAATCTAACAACTAAATCTAACAATCTAAATAGAAATCTAACAATCTAACACAACTAATAGATCTCCTAAAAATCTAAAACAACTAAAAATGACCTAAACATAAATATGACAATCTAAAACAACTAAAACTACACTAAATCTACACTAAATAACTACACTAAAGCTACACTAAAGAAATTACACTAAAGATACACTAAAACTACACCAAATCTACACTAAATATACACTAAAAAACTACACTAAAGCTACACTAAAGATACACTAAAACTACACTAAAAACTACACTAAAGATACACTAAAACTACACTAAATCTACACTAAAAACTACACTAAAGCTACTCTAAATCTACACTAAATTTACACTTAAACTACAAAAAAACGACACTCACGGTGCGAGGTGGGCGGCGTCGATGCGGGCGGGGACGGCGGCGTCGACGGAGGCGGGGACGGGGCGGTGTCGACGGGAAGCGGGGACGGCGCGAGGTCGACGAGGGCGGGGACGGCGGCGGGGAGCGAGAGGGAGGCGTCGGCGATGCTGTGGGGGAGGAGCGGCGTGATGCGGTTTTGGGGAGAAGGTCAGGGAGAGAGAGAGAGAGAGAGAGAGAGAGAAGGAGGGGCGGTGGTTATTTTTAGAGTGATTTTTTTTTGTATTTCATGAAAGTGTTTTTTTTTAGAGTGAATTCTTGTAGAGTGAATTCTTGTAGAGTGATTTTTTTTTAGAGTGAATTTTTGTAGACTGTATTTTTGTAGAGTGAATTCTTTTAGAGTGAATTTTTGTAGAGTGAATTTTTGTAGAGTGAATTCTTGTAGAGTGTATTTTTGTAGAGTGAATTCTTGTAGAGTACAATTTTTGTAAAGTGAATTCTTTTAGAGTTAATTCTTTTAGAGTGATTTTTTCTAGACTGTATTTTTGTAGAGTGAATTCTTTTAGAGTGAATTCTTGTAAAGTGGATTTTGTAGAGTGAATTCTTTTAGAGTGAATTCTTGTAGAGTGAATTCTTGTACAGTGAATTTTTGTAGAGTGATTTTTTCCGAGAGTGAATTCTTTAAGAGTGAATTCTTGTAGACTGTATTTTTTTAGAGTGAATTCTTGTAGAGTGAATTATTTACCGGCGTGCAAGTACATCCCACGCCAGTGATTAAACGGGGCACGCGTGGCGACTCGGGGACAGACTATCACCGGCGTGTGATCCACATACCACGCCAGTCAGTACTTCCAAATCACTGGCGTGCTTTTGACATTACATGGCAGTACTATATTTTACCGTGGCACGATTATTGGCCCCAGAAATCACCAGCGTGGCTCTAAGGACGGCACGCCAGTGATTCCAACATATCACTGGCGTGGGCATTTTCCCACGCCGGTGATTAGCTGCGGAATTTGGTCCCAGCAGATCACCAACGTGGATTTAGGGTGGCACACCGGTGATTACAAGCCAGCTATTAGTTGTTTTCTTGTAGTGTTAGGTACGTATTTGGGAGTTCCTATTCATTTCCGCGGGTTAAAAAATGAATAATAGAAACCGATGGAGGATCGTCTTGAGAAGAAGTTAGCGAGCCGGGTAGATAAATGTTATCTTATGAGGATCGGCTCACTCTTATTAACTCTGTTTTAACTAGCCTTCCAATATTCCTGATCTCTTTCATGTAATAATTGCCCAAAGCGCTAATGCAGGAACTTGATTTTTTTCAGATCTCGCTTTTTTTGGCAATGCAATGGCCAAAAAAGAAAGTTTCGGCTTACGAAATGGAATATGATCTGTTGACCAAAGGATCAGAAGGGTCTAGGTGTGGAGGTTTTATAAAAAACTGAGCAAATGACTTTTTAAACTACTAAAAAAGAAAGGTACTTGGCGAGAGTTGCTGCATAACAAGTATTTACATTCTAAAACTTTTATCACAAGTCACTATCAGCCGACAGACTCACCTTTTTGGAAAGGACTAATGCGGGTCAAGGACGATTTTTCCGGAGAGACTCCTTCTAGTTAGGAGATGGAATTAGTACGTGTTTTTGGAAGGATAAGTGGCTAGGTAACCAACCTTTATCTGTCCAATGGCCATCTCTACACAATACTACAAAACGAAAACAAGTTTCTGTGGCAGGAAATCCGCTAAATATAGAGTTTAGACGAAACGTGACCTATATAGATGAACATGGTGGGAACATTTACGTAGAAACGTGTATGATCACACACTTATGGGTTGGCCTTATGACGATGAATAAATAATTCTTCCCATACGGTTCTTTCTCCATCAAGGGTGGCTCGGAGATAAGGTTTTGGGAGGATAGGTGGCTAGGTACTGCCACGCTTCGAGAACAATATCCAGCTTATACAATATTGTCCTTGGACGTCACAAAAGCGATACGCTCGCTCAGGTGTTGGAAAATTCCCCACCAAATGTGACGTTCAGAATAGATCTTGTTGGTCCTCGGCTAGCATCTTGGAATGAGTTGCTACAACGTCTGTCTTTAGTTAATCCGACGCATGGGACCGATGAGTTTTGATGGAATTTACACAAGAGTGGTAAATTCTCGGTGGACTATATCTACAAAGTTCTAATCTAGCCGAATGTGCCAGTAGATAATAAAAGAAAATGGAAGATGAAGATTCCACTCAAAAAAGTGTGGTATCTTCGTGCAGGGGTAATTCTTACTAAGGATAACCTTGCGAAACTCAATTGGCATGCAAATAAAAAGTGTGTCTTCTATCATAAGGACGGGACTATTAAGCACTTGTAATGAAAAGGCTAAATGAAAAAACTTTTGGACTAGGAAGGGTTCACGGTGATGTAATGAAAAGGCTAAATGAAAATATTGCGCTTAACACATTCGACAAAATTGATCAACTGATGCATGTAAAGTTTTACTTTCGTCCGGTGGTACCAGATTCTGGTCGTAACACGTTAACACATTTTATTAGCGGGTCCCGGATTCTCCAAATTAAGCCCATAGGGTCACAGCCCCACGTCCTCCAATTTCACATTTCCAGTGTCTTCCTAACCTACCTCCAGCGCTATTATTGGGTGATTTCTTCCGGTCCAGTCATGCTTCCCGCCCGAGGCCCGAGTATGCCTCCAGGAATTCCTTCCCCCAGGAGATCAACTCTACCGCAGAGCTGCCGCCGTGACGACGGTTCTCTATGGCGCCTCCCATCCCGTTAAGCCGACAGCCGACCGTCGGGAAACGACGCGACACCGTTCCTAGTGTTAACGTGTGTTGCTTCAACAACCCAGAGATGAAGCGGCGACTACGAGTCGCAGGCTACAATGTGTACGGGGTGAAGGGGAAGGTGAAAGCCTCGCTCCGACGAGGGCTCATGTGGTTCAAGAGTAAGTACTCCGGCATCTGCCATACCTGACGATGCCGTCGTGCGGCTCGGCCTATCTCAATTTTAGGAAGGTCAACTCTGCCTATTTTCGGATTGGTCAAGGGAAGGGAATGTACAATTCTTATCCCAAAGATACATCCCATAAACTGCGTGCTTCCAATTGGCATGTTGCTTCTGAAGAATCATAAGTGCAAGAGATTTGATCAAGGTTACTTGGTAAATTTTCTTCACATTAATTGTCACACTTTTTTATTTCAGAATGTATCATAACTTGTTGTGCTGGTGTGCACGTGAGTGTTGATTCCAGAAAAGAAATTTGACGCATTCTTTGATCAGAAGTGTTGGGAAACCACCTCACTTGGCCGTACGGGCCTACACTTTTCTTGAGTGGGGATTTCTCTCTAAATTTGTCCGCATCCACCTCCCTTCCCCCTATATATACCCATATACTCCCTATGTCCCAAATTACCCTGCGTTTTGAGTTTGGTCAAAGTCAATCTTTTAAAGTTTGACGAAATATATAGAGAAAAATACCAACATCTATAATACCAAATGGATATAATACGATTATATATTTTATGATGATTTCACTAATATTTATTGTGTATTATAAAATTTGATATTTTTCTTATATATTTGGTCAAAGTTTACAAATTTTGACTTTGACTAAACCCAGAACACAGGGTAATTTGGGACAGAGGGAGTATCAAGTAAAAATCAGTTCCGCCTATTTCTTTGTGTCCCTTAATTTTTTCGCGTATATGATTGCGCCGTGCGTACGAATATTTCGACTACGCTCGCGCTCCACGCCCTTAGACCGGACTCTCCGACAAAGGTTATGGAACACGTTATCAACAAGAATTGCTCCACCGAGCCTCCATCAAGCAGGTTGTCGTCGTTCAGGTACAATCCAGATATAATCTCGAAAACGGTTTCCCTCCCCCCATTGGATTCCATTTTTGGGATCCAAATATATTTGTGGATTATTTTGCACCTACTCCCTCGTGAGATCTGAGCGTACTCAATGTCACCGACATATGTCGATGATCTCGCAAGATGCGCGGATTTAATGACTACACCGATACGATACACCGATGATCACGGTACCGCCACGTTGCATCTGATGTGCGTGTTTAGTTCAGATATACGAGACGCCCTGATGGCAGACGGTCATGAAGCAATTGATTTACGCCGTCCAACTGTACTAGTGCCCCACTGGCCGTCCAACTGTGAGTTAATGATAGTGTTATTGGGTACCCCAAGTGGAAAAAATGATGTAGACAACAGTAAGGATTTCTCTCAATTGAGAACCAAGATTTATCGAACCTGTAGGAATACGAAGTCTTCAACAAATTAGCAGTACCACCTTGTCCCCAATGTTTAGGAAGGATTAAACGTATGGTGTGCAAAATGGGGATTTAAAACAATACAAATAAAAATGGATCAGAGCGATAGCGATGATAAAATAATAGTAACCGAGGTTGTAAACAATATAAAAATACGGAACGGAGCCAAAGCTTCACTAGAAGAAGTATCTCTCCATAAAAATATTGGCTAACAAATTATAGCTGGTCAATTGACAGAATTGTTAATAAGCAATTATGATATAATAAACGTTCACGAAATTATTCAGGTAGGCATCACGCCGAAAATATATAGACCACCACCCAGGCATCATCTGTAACTAATACTCCACTTGGAGACCGCTTCTATGATCTCTAGGTATTAAGTTGTGGGCAGCAGCTGGGCTCCCTCCCAGGTCCTTCGATAGGTGGAGAGGCGCAAGGCTTTGGGTGAAACCTTGGTCTTCGACGTGGGTTGTCACTAGTACAGAACGACACATGGGATACCCCTCTATGGAAACGGCATGAGTTAGGCGACGGAAGAAATGAGTTCCGCGCGCCTCCGCGAGAGTGCGCGTGCTAGTAGGTCGATGGGCCCGGCTCAATGGCAACGGACGGCAAAATATCTCTGTTACCCATTTATTGCCAACGGAGTGAAAAACAACTCAGTTGTTGATATTCCCACAACAGCAACGGAGTTCCGGGAATCTCCGTTTCTCATGTGAAAACCCATTAAGCGGTGCCCGTATAAATACCACCCACTCCAGTGTATCTCACTCACACTCCCACTCTCTCCCAGGGCCTAACCGTAGCCGCACACTCTCTCCACGCACTTCACTCCCTCCATGGCGAACCCCTCCGGCGCCGACGGGAGTCAGGAAAGAGCATCTTCCTCCGCCAACCCTCCGAGGCGCCAACTGGAGCTGCATCTCCCTAACAACTTGGCCGCGGTCATGGGCGATCGTGGTCGCGAGTTCTTGCGGAGTCATCACATCCCCTCCGGATCCACGGCGGCGGCGGCCCCTGACGCCCGGATCTCGTCCTCCTCGGACGAAGAGGACGAGGATCTGGAGGTCGGTCTCCTCCTCTCTCGCGCCGACGGTGTCATTCTGGTGTCTACGATGCAGAGAGCAGTCCGCATCTCTGACGCCGAGCACGCGATGGAAGCCGCCGAGGAGGCGTTGTTCCAGACGCAGCTCCGTGTGGCCATCACCGGTCTCTTCTCACTGGCCAGGGCCCTGGGCCAGATGCGGCAGCGGCTGTGGAGGAGGAGGAGGAGGAGGAGGACGTGCTAGTGTTCGAGGAGGATGAGGTCTCCTATGACATCTCCTCTGGCAGTAGCTCCGATGCCTGGGACGCATCCAGCGGCGGTAAGCAACCCCGCCTCGCCTAAGGTAAACCCTATAATGCTCTGTATTTGCTCTGTATTCTTAGTTAGTTTGCTCTGTTATTTAGCTATGTTTGCTGTGTTATTTAGCTTTGTTTACTGCTTATTTAGCTCTAGTTAGCTCTGTATTTGCTCCGTTTACTGCTTATTTAGCTCTAGTTAGCTCTGTATTTGCTCTGTTTACTGCTTACTTATCTCTAGTTAGCTCTGTATTTGCTCTATTTACTGCTTATTTAGCTCTACTTAGCTCTGTTTACTGCTTATTTAGCTCTAGTTAGCTCTGTATTTGCTCAGTTTACTACTTATTTAGCTCTGTTTGTTGTCTTTAACAATGAGTATTCGTTGTATAGAGGGCTTGGTGGATGTTTTGTGACGATGCGCTGCCGTGAAGACCTAGGAGCGGGGCTCCGTACACGGTGCCGTCACCAGGAGCACTACATTTTGTGCAGCATGATGAAGACAGTCGATGATCATTCGGCGGCCGTGAAGACATAGGAGCACAACTCCAGCCATGCGCACCGATGAACTTTTGTTATAGCAAGGCGAACAGGAATACGGTGACGAACGGGCGGCCGTTGTAGTCACATGGAGCTGGGCTCCATCGACGGCGCAGCCCGTCACCGTGCTTTTTTTGTATTCCTGTAGCCCTTATTAGAAACGGTGATTAGCAAAACTCCGTGTCTAATGTGAAACATATCAGTAATGATGTAATATAATAACCGTTGCCCATGTTTGGGGTAACGGTGAACCAACTCCGTTGCCATTGAGCTCTTCACATCAGTATCGGGGACGGGGACACAAACCGTTTCTCCGTTTCCAATGAGGGTTTTGACCCGTTTCCGATGTGTCGTTATGTACTAGTGTGTGTCGGCGATGATGGCGCTCGAGGGCGCAACTATCTTTCCTCATAGGCATCGCCAACAAGTGCTTCCTCTTCATAGGGTCGTGTCTAATCGGATCGGCTGAGAGGATCTTGCCCAGAGGTTTGAGTGGGATGGTCTTATGTAGTTCTGGGCAAAAGCTTGGTATTCGACAAGGGTCGATGCTGGCGAAGATGGTACCCATGAGTGTCATTTACCTTTGTGGAGACGTCTTCGAAGAATTTGGTTACAATCAAGATAGAGATCATGATTGGCGGTGGATGTCAGTTTGGTTGGATGTTGTTGTTCGCGTTGTCGTTTTTGTGTTACTTTTTCTTTAGTTTATGTCCTATTTTTATTTATAAACTAGATCAATCTTCCTGTTTTTCCCTTTTTTTTTCATCATAATAACAGAGAACTCGTTGCCTTTACTAAAACACAACAGAAAAAAATCCCTACTTACTTACTAGATGTTAGACCTGTCATAAGTGTTATATTTACTTGTGATGGGCCTGACTTGAGCCCATCAATAGTGACCATTCTTTTGCAAAATATAATGAGTGAACATGATATTTTTAGATTGCTAACGCGGCGAGTTGTCAGCCGTTAAATTTTATGATCAAATGTAGATGGCAACTGTCAGTTGTGACGTTGCTACGTGGCAAGTTTCCACCGCGGCGTGCGCCAGCCATATTAGTATTTTTTGTGTACCAAATTTCAACTTTCGGTTCAAACATATTAGACAAACTTATACCCACTCAATTGTGTTATTACTACTAAAGGTCATCTTGGACTGTCACGGGTGCACGAAGGTTAAGGAGAAGAAATGAAACTAGGGAAAACACATCCATTCCTCTCTTTGGTAAAAGCATCAAACCGGAGTTAAGTTGTAAGACGTGCTCGTCCGTCTCTCCTTCCTCTCTACAGTGTTTCAGAGGGGAAAAGGGAGAGAGGCGTCTCAGATCCCCTTTCGCCGGCGGTGAGGGCGTGGATCCTGACCTTCTCTGCTCGCTCCGGCGGCGGGAGGAGGTCGGGATCCTGTTTCTCGACGTCTGGCGTGTAGATAGGGTAGTTTTAGGGTCCTCTCGCATCGATCTGAGAGGAGATCGGTGCTGTCGTGGAGGAATAAGGCCGCCATCCTTCCTCTCCCTGGCTGGCGACGGCGGGTGGATGGCGTGGTAGGTCCACCGGCCTGTGGGTCGTGTGGTTTTGTCCAAGCTGGTGGCGCCATGGTGGTGTTGGCGCGTTGGGGGTTGTGTTCTCCGGTCGGTTGCTGCTGCGAAGAAGGCGACCAGCGTACGGATATTTTGTCCTGCTCTTCTCTTCGTCACGGTAAGGTGTGCTCTGATCTTGCTGTGGAAGATCTGGGGGTGGGGTAGCTGGGCACCGGTGTTCGCCGGTGGTTTGGTTGCCTGTACAGGAGCAGATGGGTTGGAAGAGTAAGGCAGTGGTGGCTTGCGGCGTTCTTCTCTCTGGCCGGCCGTGGTGGCGAGGGAGAGATGGATGTGGCAGGTTGAGCTGGTGCGTGGTTGCGGCTGCTGGGAGGTGGGTGTTGCTGGAGAGGGACCTGGCCACCTCTGTCGAGGTGAGGCGCCGCTGGGCCCAGGTCCGGCGCTTGGGAAGCTTGGGGTGCGTCCCGGCCGATGCTCCTTCAGTCTTCTACTCTGGCTCGGCGAGCTAGTCAGCGTTGCGGCTCATCAACGCCTATGGCGAGAAGCTTTTCCTGCGCCGTGGTGCGACCTTGGAAGCGACGGTTCTTGCCTCCGTCGACGACTTCGTTTCAAGGAATTTGAGCTCCATGGTTGTGTGGAAGAAGAAGGACCATGAATTTCTTTGTGCTTTTTTGTTTTCTTTGAGGTCCTTGCTGTAAGTTGGTTGCAGCTGTGTCTGCGTCCATATTCGTCCTGTATTCTGCTTGTATGTGTCCTTGTACGGTTTCTGTCTTATATACAAGCAGTTTATGGAAAAAAAATCAAACCGGAGAGCATGTTTACCTAACTTCCGTAAAACGGTCGCTTTTAGTTACATGTCTCATGATTATCTTGAGCTTCTAATTTGACGCAGTTCTAATGAACGTGGAGCTTGTTAATGAAACTTGAATTTAGTGCATATCTATCTATCTATACTTTTTATAAAATAAAACCCGACTAAGTGTAATTAGTATTTTTTATCTTTACATGCAAGATATCCACATCACTTGCTCTTTTACCCAATCAATTGTTCATGTCACCCACTAATATTAATTAATTATTTTCTATCTCTACATGCAAGCATCCACATCATCTTTTTTTAGCCATCAAACTGTTCACATCATTTTTTTTTATGTTTGAATGATAAGATCACAATGTCGCTATGTATTTAGACAAGTAAATCATGTGCAAATAGAACACCGGAATTAGTTTTGCCCATGAACTTATTCGAATTATGGCCTCTTCTATATGTTTCACTCAAAATGTTTCTAAAAATATTATGCGGCAATGTGCATGCCATTTCATGCAAGCCCACAACATCCGTTTCTTCGACCGTTGATACAATCTTATCTATATCAATCAGATATACCCTAAATCATAACGATCTTTAAATTATAAACCATCTAATTTTTTAGCCTCTGATTGCCATGATTAACTAAATTTGCATATTTCTTTAGTCAGCTTCAGATTTCATGAGTTTTCTTAAGTATACCCGCTGCAACACGCAGGTGTCATTCTAGTATTATTGACACATGATATATTATCTTCTCTATCTGTGACTTCCTTGCTAAATGGTGTGTTTCCAATATCAATTATTCTCCTAAAATAAACATTCTATCTAGATATGGCCATAAAAACTATCTAGGATAACTAATTCTCAACTTGTATAAACAAAAAATATTGACAACCTACAAAAACAAACTAGATAACCATAAGAAAACCTATTCAATTGGGATGACAATCAGCTCCATGCTTCTAGAGGGTAATCGTCCAAATGCCAACTCATACATCCAATCTGGTCTCCCTACCGAAATAATTAGTCAACTACCTGGCCTCACAAGTCACACTCCCAACCCTTCTTTTTCTCCGCATGAAGGGTATTATTTTCCAGTCTTTTCTCTCTCTCCTCATCATCCTTCCTGGCTCCCATGTATTTCCCTGCAGATACACCTCCACCTGCTTCACCAGCTGCAGTGCAAACAGCTGCTAAATTCCCACGAGCCTGTGCTTTTCCTGCTCCCTCTCTCTGGACTTTCTCGGAGCTCCGGCACAACACAGAACAACTCACTACAGTGGTACTCGATTACCACTTGTGCACACTACTAATCATATATAGTAGTTGGGTGATGCGCAGGTGAGCTGGGAGTGCTTGCTCGCTGCGGCTGCATCTTGTTATGTACATGGAGGATCTGTACAGCATCACCGGGGATCTCGCGGGTCAGCGGCGCGGCCAGCGAGGCGACGTCCGGCGTGGGCGTGGGCGCTGGGGGACCCTCGACGTCGGATCTGACGGAGCTCATGAAGGCGCAGATTGCCAGCCACCCGCGGTACCCTACCCTCCTCTCCGCCTACATCGAATGCCGCAAGGTATGTGTTGTCCACGTTGGTAAGATCTTGCGACTTCATGCTAGAATTGAGGCGAAGATGTGGGTGATATGATCGGGAAAGAGAACGCGTGCGTCTACAGCTCTACAATTGTCCGGTTGTTTATTTTAGGTTGGGGCGCCTCGGAGGTGGCGTCGCTGCTGGAAGAGATCGGCCGGAGAGGCGCGTCGGCGCCGGGTCGATCGGCGTGGATCCCGAGCTCGACGAGTTCATGGTTAGCTCTTCGACTCACAAAATTGAGGCCGTTTCATGTCTAGCTATATTATATGCTTTGCTTGATAGTTCATACAGTGAGCTATTAATCGTGCGATTCTTGCTAGCCAGAATTTGTGTTGTTTCTGATATCTTTGTTATTACATGTGCACACGTGTGTGTGGCGGCTGTGCTCCCGCGCGATCGATTCAGGAGTCGTACTGCCGTGTGCTGGTGCGGTACAAGGAGGAGCTGTCGCGGCCGTTCGACGAGCCGCTTCGTTCTCAGCCGCATCCAGACGCAGCTCAGCAACCTCTGCAGCGGCGGCAGCTCACCGGCGGCCACGCCACGCACTCGGTAATCAATTGAACGGTCATCTGAGTTGCTTTCGCACGCACAGCAGCTCTAATCCAAGTTCCTTCTAATTATTTTTGCACGTTATATATATATTGATGATGCTCCTTCATGGCTGTGTGTTTTGCTGCGTAGTGTAGGTGTGGGTACGTGGATGATAAGAAAGAAAACTGTGAGTGTATCGATCCATCTGTGTAGTGTGCTGAGATGTCAAATCGTGTCCAAGCAAATGGGGGCGGGTGTCAGAAGGGTGGAGTAAAGCAATGTATGAGGGTCAGGGTTGCCTGTGTACCTAGGATTTTGTCCAAGGTTTCGTAGGCTTCTTCTTTTTCTCCCTATCTCTATCTCTATCCTAGCTAGTAGCCTCTAGTGACTGGTTGATGGAACTTGAGAGACTGTGTGCTGCTGTGCTGCTCTGGTGGGAGCTTGCTCGGGGTTGGAGAGTGGATGCTAGCTTTGCGGAAAGAGAGAATCTTGCTCCAGCTTGCTAGAGATATGCCGTTGCTACTAGAGTCGTGCAGCACAATGCCGATAATTTTTGTTTTAAAAATACAGCCTAGCTTATTAGCTCGTGCTTAGGAGATCTCTTGCCGGATTCGGTGGCTGTACTTTGACAAGACGTATCAATACGTACACCATGTTAGTGGTAATTTCTGATGGTGCGCGCGGTTTCTTTTCGGCATTCTTCTGTTGATTTTTTTATACTTAGTACAACAGGCCTTTGCCCAAGACACCAATGTTTTATGTTAATTCCCATATCGCCCATGCAAGTTGCATTAATTATGTATAAACGCTGAAGGAAAGAAAGGATAATTGTCTTGACTAATCTTTGACTAGGGTTTATGTGCTACTCTAGCTGTCCTGGCCTACTATTTTATGGAGCTAAACTTGTTAATTGTACATACACTAAAGGATGAGTTGGGTCATAAGATGAAGCATGCACCCCAATTTTTTTACAAGAGCCGCATGCAATATATTTGAGACAGTATGTTACTTTCAGCTTGTCTTTTTCTGTTATTTGTCCTCATATTTGGTACAGTACCACTGAGGATGAACAGGTTAGTAGGAGAGGTCAGGGCTATATACTACTCCCTCCGTCCATGTCTAGATACATTCGTTTTTGGACAAACTTGAGACACTTATTTTGGGACGGAGGGAGTACTAATTAGCATATGGTGTATTTGCAATAACTAAAAAAGTTTATTAGAACAGTAGAAATATGATGAACCTGCTTTCCTGTCAGTAGTGAACACTAGCTGGGTTGCAAGGTGACGGAGCTTCCAGTCAACTCCTTGGCAGAAACATCAGAAGAGCGTCAGGCATCATTTCTTTTACATGGAAGTCTATTGTTTGGTCCGGGTTCGTGGTATGTAGCTAGGCATGATTTACAAAGAGACAGCAGCGCTGCATTTTTTTTTTTTTGAACCATGCATGAGGCAGCTCTGCATTTTGATTTGACAAGTCCTTGTGGTACCCCAGTTTACGGATGCCACATTGACGTTTTGATCCAACTTCTACAGTTTGCAAGGATTCTAGACTGAGTGAGATTTCCTACTGGAGATAATATATACCGTACCTATGGTCGACGGCCGATGCATTTGTAAACTTGCCTATCATATTCATTCCATAAAATAAAATAAAACAAAGTTTGTGCATGCATGTGTGTGCCAGCCCTACCCTGTTAGGGATGATTGAAAGAATTTGTTGACCCCGTGCGAAGCGAGCCCCACATGTCATCGACTGTGCCCCACGGGAGAGAAGTAACAAAAAAATTGACAGCATCCAACGGTGCCAGGTGAAACACCAATGCTATTTACCTTGTTCAAATGAAATCTAACACACAGAATTCACCGAGGGGGGCAACCAGGGGCATATGGCGGGTAGGCTACGGAAGTTTATAGAAGTAATACATGGATCATGGTCCATGTATGTCGGTTTTCAGGCGTGCTCTTATTTATAGATATTACTGCCTATTTAAAATTTTACGTTCTATTTCTTGGACACACTGGTCGCGTTCTTTATCTCACATTTATATCATGTGATCTACTCCAAGATCATGTAGAAAAATGCAGAAAGTTTATCTGAGAAATAAAAAAGAAAGGTGCTTTATCTCCGTAGTTGTAAGCTTGTACAGAAACAATATGGATGCATAATATTTTAAACTTAGCACAGTCCGAGATAGGATAATCACCAAAGCATTGTCTACCGAGATCAGATGATCACGAAAAGTTAGCGAAGTTATGTAGCTTGCAACCCCTATTTCCTAAAAAGAATGCTGGTCACATAAATATGTACTAAACCACCAATTTTTTCCATATGAAATGGACTAAAATTAGGAAGGTTGATTCATAAAAAAACTTAACATCATTTCAGTAGAAGAAAACTGCTATTGGCTATACATTTCAAGCAGAATGAGCTGTCAGAATGCACCAGTAAGAGAGATAGATGACAGCTAACTTTACTATCTAAAATTACTAAACTAACAGCTTTGTAAATTCAGGACCATATTTCTTCCCGGGCTTTGTATATTCCCAATGTAGGCCTCCAATAACTTTACGAAGTCGTGTAGCACTTTTCTGTAATTCACATGAAGTCTTGTTAAAATGAGTTAAACACTCTTCACTTCTATGATATTCTGGTGATCCCGCGCCCTTCTCATCCGGCGACACGGGGAACCTTAGGTGCTGCCACAGCTAGGGATCCATTCTTCCGGCACCACTGTCGGAGCGGCTGCAAGCGACGCTCGTGCCCATCCCAGGGAAGGTGGCGGCGGGTGTTTCTCTAGCGACGGAGCGGCGTCGATGAGACGCTGAGCAGACGCGGTGCGACGGGTCTCGGTTCCGCGAACCATGGTGCAACGCCCCTGATTGTGGTCAGGTCAGACGTGCGCGGGCGAGCGTCTATGGGCTAGGGCAGCCGTGGTCAACGCGACAGTGGGTCTGCTTGGGCCCGATCTAGTCCTGTTCTGGGCTGGGCGTGTCCCGTCCGTTGGTAGCTCTCAGCGGCTGCATCGCCGGCGCCCAGATAGCGGTCCATTTAGCTGTGGGTTTGAGGAAGCGCGACGGCAAAACCTATTTGCCGCGTTACGCGGGCGCTATTCCGCTTCGCGCACCACCCCTTGTGCTTATGGGCCGGCCCATATATCACGCCTTCCTCTCGTTTAGTTAAATTTCCTATTGGACAACTCCTTGTCTGGCGCCGGTTTTCCGGTTTCTTATTTTATGGCGCTGGTTTCTTCCTGTTTAAGTTTGTTTTGCGATTTTGTTGCTGGTTATCCGTTTTAGGTCCTTTTTTACCAGTTTTCTTTTCTTTTTCTTTTTTTTCTTTTTCTTACTTTTTTCTATTTCTGTATTTGTTTCTTTTTCTATTTTTTTCTTTTTTTCCATTTTCTCCTTTTATTTTATGTTTATTTTATATTTTATATTAAAAACCAATGTTCACTTTTAAATTGTTTAAAAATATTTCATGTTCAACGACATTTTCTGTTCAGTTTTAAAATCATTCAAAAATAGATTTATGTTCACCTTTTTAAAATCGTTCGAAAATAGTTACAGAACTTTTAAAAATCGTTCAAAAATAGGTTTCGTTCACCGACCCTTTTATCTTCACTTTTAAAATCGTTCAAGAATAGTTTCAGTTCAACGACCCTTTTCCATTCAATATTTAAAATTGTAAAAATAGTTTCCGTTCACCAACCTTTTTCACTTTTAAAATCATCCAAAAATAGTTTCCCTTCACCGACAATTTATGTTCACTTTCTAAAATCGTGGCACAAGAGTTTATGTTCACTTTTTTAAAATTGTTCAAAAATAGTTTCCGTTCACAAGTATTTTTTTGTTCACTTTTTAAAAATGGTTCAAAAAAACTATTTCCGTTCACCCACATTTTCTGTACACTTTTAAAATCGTTCTAAAATATTTTCTGATCATTTTTTAAAATCATTCAAAAATACTTTCTTTCAAATACCTATTTTATTAACTTTATATAAAAATCGTTCAAAAATAATTTCTGTTCACATACTTTTTATGTTTACTTTTTAAAATCGTTCAAAAATAGATTTCATTAACCGAACTTTTCTGTTCACTTTTAAAATCATTCGAAAATAGTTTCCGTCACCGACATTGTATATTCACTTTTTAAAATCGTTTCAAAAAGTTTCTGCTCACTTCTTTTTAAAATTGTTCAAAAATATTTTATGTTCACAAGCCTTTTCTCTTCACTTTTTAAAAATCGTTTAAAAAAAGATCCGTTCACCGATATTTTCTGTACACTTTTAAAATCGTTCTAAATAGTTTCAGGTCAGTTTTAAAATTGATCTATAATACTTTTGTTCAAATACCTATTTTATTAACATTTTAAAAATCGTTCAAAACTAATTTCCGTTCGTAGACTTTTGTCTGTTTACTTTTTAAAATCGTTAGAAAACAGATTTCGTTACCGAACTTTTCTGTTCACTTTTAAAATCATCGTTCAAAAATCGTTTCCGCTCACCAACATTTTGTGTTCACTTTTCAAGTTTGTTACAAAAAAGTTTCTAGTCACTTTTATAAAATTGTTCAAAAATACTTTTCGTTCACAAGCCTTTTATGTTCACTTTTTAAAAGCGTTCAAAAATAAAATTTGCGTTCACCAACATTTTATGTACACTTTTAGAATCGTTGTAAAATAGTTTCTGATCACTTTTAAAAAAATTCAAATACCTATTTTATTAACTTTTTAAAAATTGTTCAAAAAATTCCGTTAAGAGCCTTTTTCTGTTTACTTTTTAAAATCGTTCAAATATTTTATTTCGTTCACCGAACTTTTCTGTTCACCAAATTACGTCCAACGGTTTTTTTTTTTAATTGTTCAAGACAAAATTATGTTCAACGGGTTACCAAATTTTGTTCAACATGTTTAAAAAAATCGTTCCAAGATCCGTTTAAACCAAGTTTCTGTTCAACGGAGTTTCACAAAATGGTTCAATACCAAATTTTGTTCAACGGGTCTTTCAAAAATCGTTCAAGACCAAATTACGTTCAACATGTTTTTTCAAAAATCGTTCAACATGTGTTTTCAAAAATCGTTCCAAAATCCGTTTAAACCAAGTTTCTGTTCAGCGGAGTTTTACAAAATCGTTCAATACCAAATTCTGTTCAATGGGTCTTTCAAAAATCGTTCAAGACCAAATTATGCTCAACGGGTTACCAAATCATGTTCAACATGTTTTCAAAAATTATTCCAAGATCCGTTTAAATCAAGTTTCTGTTCAACGGAGTTTTACAAAATCGTTCAATACCAAATTCTGTTCAACGGGTCTTTCAAAAATCGTTCAAGACCAAATTACGTTCAACATATTTTTCAAAAATCGTTCAACATGTGTTTTCAAAAATCGTTCCAAGATCCGTTTAAACCAAATTTCTGTTCAACGAAGTTTTACAAAATCGTTCAACACCAAATTTTGTTCAATGGGTCTTTCAAAAATCGTTCAAGATCAAATTACGTTCAACATGTTTTTCAAAAATCATTCAACATGTTTTTTCCAAATCGTTCCAAAATCCGTTTAAACCAAGTTTCTGTTCAACGGCGTTTTACAAAAGCGTTCAATACCAAATTTTGTTCAACGGGTCTTTCAAAAATCGTTCAAGACCAAATTACGTTCAACGGGTTACCAAATCCTGTTCAACATGTTTTCAAAAATCGTTCCAAGATCCGTTTAAACCAAATTTCTGTTCAACGGAGTTTTACAAAATCGCTCAACACCAAATTTTGTTCAACGGGTCTTTCAAAAATCGTTCAAGATCAAATTACGTTCAACATGTTTTTCAAAATAGGTTTAACATGTTTTTCAAAAATCGTTCCAAAATCCGTTTAAACCAAGTTTCTGTTCAACGGAGTTTTACAAAATCGTTCAATAATAAATTATGTTCAACGGGTCTTTCAGAAATCGTTCAAGACCAAATTACGTTCAACGGGTTACCAAATCCTGTTCAACATGTTTACAAAAATCGTTCCAAGATCCGTTTACACCAAATTTCTGTTCAACAGAGTTTTACAAAATCGTTCAACACCAAATTTTGTTCAACGGGTCTTTCAAAGATCGTTGAAGACCAAATTACGTTCGACAAGTTTTTCAAAAATCGTTCAACATGTTTACAAAAATCGTTCCAAAATCCGTTTAAACCAAGTTTCGGTTCAACGGAGTTTTACAAAATCGTTCAATACCAAATTCTGTTCAACGGGTTACCAAATCATGTTCAACATAATTTCAACAATAATTCCAAGATTCGTTGAAACCAAGTTTCTGTTCAATGGAGTTTTACAAAATCGTTCAACAACAAATTTTGTTCAACGGGTCTTTCCAAAATCGTTCAAGACCAAATTACGTTCAACATGTTTTTCAAAAATTGTTCAACATGTTTTTCAAAAATTGTTTCAAAATCCGTTTAAACCAAGTTTCGGTTCAACGGAGTTTTACCAAATCGTTCAATACCAAATTTTGTACTACGGGTCTTTCAAAAATCGTTCAAGACCAAATTACGTTCAACGGGTTACCAAATCCTGCTAAACATGATTTCAAAAATCGTTCCAAGATCCGTTGAAACTAAGTTTCTGTTCAACGGAGTTTTACAAAATCGTTCAACACCAAATTTTGTTCAACGGGTCTTTCCAAAATCGTTCAATACTAAATTACGTTCAACATGTTTTTCAAAAATTGTTCAACATGTTTTTCAAAAATCGTTCCAAAATCCGTTTAAACCAAGTTTCTGTTCAACGGAGTTTTACAAAATCGTTCAATACCAAATTTTGTTCTATGGGTCTTTCAAAAATCGTTCAAGACCAAATTACGTTCAACGGGTTTTTAAAAAATATTTCAATACCAAATTACAACACGAAAATTGTGCGAAACGTTGAGATTAACCTCCTCGTCAAAGGATATTCCAAACGTTCAAACCAAGTGCAACGAATTTGATAAAAAAAATTGTACAAAATTTTCGAACATCGATTCGAAATCGAGAAGTTATAATCGAGTAAACTCGAAACCGAGTACATGAATGGAACCTACCCGTGGACTCGCATAGGTTTCGTGTACATTTTATTTCAAATTGAAATATATTTGTGTAAATATATATATGCATTTTTAAAACTTCACTCACATCCCAGTTGCGAAAAAAAAACAAGCTACTAAATGCATGTTTGTAAAGTAATTAGAAAGTGCATGATTCCACGAAACAGTAGTTCAAAACGAATGACAACGCAGCAGAACGTGCATGACTTTAAACCTTTGTCCGAAACGGTCGCACCACCAAACATGTCTGGAAGCTAAGAAAAAAACACAAAATGTCGGAAACATAAAGTCTAACTCGATTTCATATATGTACTTTTTTGAATTGATGAAAAAACAACATGCACTTTTCGATTTCATATATGTGATTTTTGTCCTTCTAACATATCCCGGTTTTTATCAAAATCCCATAGTTCGTTAGTCCATGCATGTTTCAGTAATTCTGAATCGTGGCACAATTTTAAAACTACTATCGTGCGCTCAGCAACACCAGCAGAAAGGAAGCATGTGAAGAAATACAGTCGAACCATTCATGTTTCGTATCAGCACTCGGAAACAGCAGCACGGAAATGAGAAGCAGCTACTCTCGACGGCCGAAACTGGGCCGAGCCCACTATCGTCAAGAGGTACGCGGACGCATTGTATCCTCCGCGTAACGCGTGAACTAGGAGTTCCCAATCGCGACTGCCGGTGAAACCGAGATTCAACTTCGGTCATGGCAGACGATGGTGGCGCCTCAAGGGATCGTTACCTTGTCAAAAGCATCGTTCTAGCAGCTCTCTTATTGCTCGGGATCCTCCGGGGAAAATTGTAGATCGGATGATGGACATGCCCAGTACGATGGCGCTGTCTGTCGGCGTCGATGGCAGGCCTGGCAAGATCTTTGTATTGATCTATGCTCTAGAGTTGGGTCCAGAGGATACGACGGGCGGCGGGAGGCTTCTAGAGCTGTGGTGCGCGTTGCAGGTCTGCTGGACCGGATTTGTGCTTCCGGCTAGCCATAGGGCAGCTTAAGTGATGACACTGGGTCTAACTGGTGGGGTGTCGCTATGATTTAGGGTACAAGACCACGATGGCATGACCAGTCCATCGTCGAGCTTCTAGGTATGGTGACAGTTGTCGCCTGGTAAGTATGCTTTTGCCAGACTCTTGTTGAATAACCTAATACAAAAAAGCAATATGCATGATTTTGATAGTGAAGCTGGGTTTCAACCTCCTTTTTGGATAAAAAAAACTTCTTTGATTGTCTTTGAACACACTTCAATGTTGATCAGAATACATTTTCATATCAAACACAACAACAAAGTTTAGGAAAGCCTTATTGCTAGTGTGAAAGGCTGTCCATGAGAAATATTTAAATTGTAAGAAAGTACCTTTGTTGTCATGGTCGAATGAGGTATAGCCCATGTCGCACGGATTTGTTATTTTTTTATTAAGAGTTCTCTTTTGCATTGTGGTCATATTTCTCTACCGATCTTGGGCTGGGACTTGTGTGGCTCGCGCAGGGCGTTGTGCCGCGATGGCGTGCCCTTCGTGTCATTGTGCGGTGATAGGGTGTCGAGCGAAGGAGCGTGGCGGACAGTGGCGGTGGCATCCCTTGCAGCGCACTCGATGGAAGGGAAGAGCTCTGGTGAAAGCTTTGCCCAACTTTGGTTGGTGCCGACAGCAGCGGAGCCTTCGGGCATCGTTGACCTTGTTGAAGGCGTTGCCGTGGAGCTCTTGTCGTCTCCATTCGGCGGACTTGGACCCTCCGGGTGAAAACCCAAGCTCCATTAGGAGCGGGCGACGGCGACAGTTATGTCGTGTCCTTCTTGGAGGCGTCGCTTTGGAGGGCGAGTCTATTGTCGCTGTTTGGGGTTCCCATCTCTTCTGTGATCGCGTCGAGGCGGCGGCCTCGGGCAGCGGTGCAGTGGTAGCTCCATGAGGCAGGGTTGCGGCTTGGCACAGCTTTGAGTGGTGACCTTGAGCGGCAGGGGCAGCAGGGTTGTCGGCTCGGTCGGCGCATCCCAGCGGGGATGGTTGGACGGTTATGTCGGGGCGGCAGCCCTGGGCATGGTGTGGCGGCCGTGGTCTGCGGGCAGTGGTCCTGTGTAGCTCGGGCTACAGGCATCTGGGCCGTGCGGCGTTGCAGCTCGAGGTCGAGCGGTGTTATGTCGGGGCGGTGGCCCCGGAAGGTGGTGTCGACTGAGTGTGCATGGCATACTGGAGCGGTGGATGTCGGGGCGGCGGCCCCGAGAGCTTCGCGGCTTCTATTGGAGGCGAGGTTGAGGTTATCGGCTCTTCTCCGGCGTGTCAGTGGGTGTCTCGGCTTGTTTGTTGCTGCGAAGTCGAAGCTGCGGTGTACGATGACGGGCGACAGGCGGCGGAGCGCCCCGGAGGGTTGGTCTCTTCATCTGTGTTGGAGTGTCTCGTACCTGCTCCTCCATAGCAGTTACGGCTTCTTCTCTCCGGCGAGGGTGGAAGGTTGGCCGGATCTTTGTGGAGTGGTGGTTTGAGCTTGACTCTAGGTGTTCTCGAGGTTGCGTGGGCTCCGCCCCGTGGTGTTGGTGTTCGTTGTACGGTTTTCGCCCGGTTTCTCCCGCAAATAAGCCGGGCACCTTCTTCTTAATTAATCAATAAGGCAAAGCTTTTGCCTTCGTTTCAAAAAAATATTTCTCTACCGATCTTTGCTAGTCAACATATTAACATGGTCCTGCTGATCTTTGCTAGTCAACATATTAACATGGTCATGTTTCTGTCCCCACCCGCCAGCCCAAATCTTTGGTGCAACTGTCCAAAAACCTTGTTTTTTTGAATAATTGGGCAATAATTGCATGATTAATTACATAATATTAAACATGACGACAACAAATACTAACATGTGAAACTCAAAATTATTGGATGCATTACTAGATGTATTAATCAATATGAACAGCAGCATCACAACAGCACCAAACATGTAATCGCAGAACATGTTTAAACTGTAAGCAAATACACGACGCATGTACTGTCCTGTCCGGTTGCAGATGAAGTCACCGTAGCCGATGTTGTTGATGACGACGTTGGGGAAGGTCGTAGTAGACGGCGGTACGTTCAACACCTGACTTGGATGGAAGACGACCCTTGGTTTCCAAAAACCTAATTCGCCATCTTCCATACAGTATCACAAGAGCGACTGGTTCTGGAGACATGCCCACCCAATCGCCGGTATACGCCGGCGCTTGGGATGAATTAGACTACGATGGCGGCGTAAGGCACGAGAGTTGGCATTCGCGTATGCTAGCAAACTCACCTGACTCGGCTCAAGGCTCGAATACATGAAACACGATCGCGTCGAGACGAGCAAGCGAGCGGCGCCGTTTCAAAAAAAAAAGCAACCGAGCGGCGGAGGAGGATTGCACGAGAGAGCCTTCTGTTCGAGGAGGAGTGCACGAGAGAGCCTTCTGTTCTCACTTGCTTACCAAGTAGTAGAACACTCCACCTTATAAGGTGGTGCAATTCTACTCAAACGGGACTAAACTTTATTACCCCACCTCTTCATGCATATGGGGTATTTGAGATTTCAGAAATTTCCTATTTGGACTGCCCACAAATGGGCTCAAATCCTAACAGCTATAGAAGTTTTAGCACAAGTCTCCCTCGTATACAGAATAATCTGATGTCAAAGAATCAGTATCATGAAGTGAAATCATTCCTGGAAGATACTGGCTACTCAGGTTGATACCAGCTAATCTATAATGTCATTAAGGGCCGTGTTTTATCTTCCTAAGTAAACTTCTGGAGAGGCTTAAACTAGGCCAGAAACAAACTATGGCAGCTCAGGCCAACAGTTCTTAGTTACATTCATTTCGTTGCAACTCCTGAACTCCCAAAAGGTTATAGTATCTTCCATGAACATTAACTATGATCTCCGTGAATGTGCTTGTGCCAGTTATTTTCGTTTATCTCGCGTAAATGTACTTTGATGTATGTTTCTGATGTGATCCTTCATGTTTCAATGCCAGATGAGATGGTGGGGTCCTCTGATGATGAACAATGCTCTGGAGAGACCGATGTTCTTGACATAGGTCAAGAGCAGAGCTCCCGCATAGCTGACCATGACCTGAAGGAAATACTACTCAAGAAGTACAGTGGTTGCCTCAGTCGACTTCGGTCCGAGTTCCTGAAGAAGAGAAAGAAAGGGAAAATGCCGAAGGATGCACGGACAGCTCTCATGGATTGGTGGAACACTCACTACCGCTGGCCATATCCTACCGTAAGCGTCGTAAAACAAGGCATCTGTATAGCTGAATTTCTTGAAATGGTTTGGCCAGTGTCTGATGTCGCCAGCTCCCGGCACAGGAAGAAGATAAGGTGAGGCTCGCAGCGATGACCGGTCTGGACCCGAAGCAGATCAACAACTGGTTCATCAACCAGAGGAAGCGGCACTGGAAGCCGTCGAGGACATGCGGTTTGCGCTCATGGAGGGCGTCACCGGTGGGTCTTCGGGGACAACACTCTACTTCGACACAGGAACAGTTGGACCGTGAATTCGTTGGGGGCTTGGGGCGCGATAGTTCTCCTGCAGGATATTTGGTCAAGCCAATCTAGACCGGCCGGGTGCATGATAATGTTCAACCTATCGGGACAAAACCTACCAGAGCAATAATCTGCTTCATTATTTCGCTAGTGCGTGCATGTGTATATGGCTCGTACCAAAGAAAATGTAAGCCATCTCAAGATCCTCCAAAGCTATTACGGAGTAGTTCACAAAACCGAGTATTACAATCGGTTCTAGTCGGCCTTCTAGAAAACAATCGACCACGATTTATTACCTACAGTGGTATATCAACTGAAAAGAACCTCCAAAATAAAACAACGGCTGCAATAATAAAAAGTTTCAACTCAGTAGAAACATGTCATACAAATATGATTATTGATATAATCATTTCCCTTTACATATAAGTGTATTGAATAGCAACACTTCAGAGGCGGAGAAGAACACAGAATCTTGGTGCATATTCACGGGTAAAAACCTTGTTTTCTATTTCACTCCCCTCCAAGGATCATTTCTTGTGCGATCAACGACCCTTCAAGTATGTTATCCGCCGTGCCGCGTCTAGAACAAATTAATTAACACATACGCTCAGCTGTCGTAGGTGCGGCACTCGTCGGTCTCCGGGTTCTCCTTGCAGTAGTTCTCGAGCGGGTCGGAGTCCTTGAGCTTGTCGCGGGCGTGGCTGGCCGCGGCGCTGAGCTCCTCCACCTCGTCCCACGCCGCCGCGCACTCTCCGCTGGCGCTGTCCTCCGAGCACGCCTCTGGGCCTCCTTGATGCTCTCCGACATCTTGTCAGAGATGCCCGACGGCGTAGACGGCCCGGCCCGGCAGGCGACGGCGCGGCTCACCGTCGGGAACGTGACGCGGGCGGCCACCTGCGGCCTCGCGAGGACGTCGCCCTTGGTGGCGGGCGCGAAGGTAGACAGGCTCACGTTCGCCAGTGCAGACGCCATTGCAGCACCAGCTAGCTCGTCGGACGATACGAATTTTCTGTGGTTAAGCTCTAACAAGGCCTTGCGTTCCAAGCGGTAAGGTTTCATATTTATAGCTGTGTTTGAGTGTCCTGGAAGGGAAGCTTTTACGTGCACTCGTTTCCTATCAACACTGGGCCAATCGTTGTGGGCCACGTCGTCGGCATTGGAGATATTTTTCATGCGAGGAGACGAAGCTTTGGGAGGAAGATCTTTTCTTCTCTCTGTTCGGGATGGCTCCGCTTGGGAAGATGAGTGTCGAAGGGGTTCTTGGGTGTTTCTTGGTATACCAGTTCGCGTTGGATACGAAATTGATACGAGGTTCAGGTTGCGCCAGAGGAAAATGATCTGACAAGACGCGATTTGATGCTATCCGAAAAATATCAGAGTATCGCTGGGTAGAGCACATCCTACCACAGAGATTTTTTTTTTGGACCCCTCGCGCCGCTCCCCCAGGCGGCGCCGGGGGAGAAAAAAGAAGCGCCGCCAGGCCCTCCCAGTCCAGCGCCCCCTTGCCGCTGCCGTCGCCGGCGCCCCCCGCTGCCAAAAGGGTGGTGGGGGTGGTTCTCCTTGCGCGCTCGTGGTGGTGGACGGCCGTGGGGGCGGTGACGGTGGGGGCTCCGGATGCCGAGCCGGCGGGCTCGGGCGAAGTTGGTGGTCGGCGGGACCTCTGGCAGCGGTGCGGCGCGGTGGGTGCCAACGGTGCCGAGGTCCTTGGTGGCTCTAGGTTAGTAGTGACAGAAACAATGCTTGTACGTCACACGTCAGTTGGGAACCCCAAGAGGAAGGTATGATGAGTGCAGCAGTAAGTTTTCCCTCAGTATGAAACCAAGGTTTAATCGACCAGTAGGAAAACGAGGTTTGCTTCGAAGGTGTTGGTGGAGGAGTGTAGTGCGGCGCAACACCAGGGATTCCGGTGCCAACGTGGAACCTGCACAACACAATCAAATTACTTTGCCCCAACTTAACAGTGAGGTTGTCAATCTCACCGGCTTGCTGAAAACAAAGGGTTAAACGTATCGAATGGAAAATGATGTTTGTTTGCATAAAACAGTAGAGAACAATGATTGCAGTAGATTGTATTTCAGATGTAAAAGAATGGACCGGGGTCCACAGTTCACTAGTGGTGTCTCTCCAATAAGATAACTAACATGCTGGGTAAACAAATTACAGCTGGGCAATTGACAATTGATAAGTGCATATAACATGCATGTGTGAGCTGTGGTGTCTACTATGAGATTCATTTGGGCATTACGACAAAGTACATAGACCGCTATCCAGCATGCATCTATGCCTAAATAGTCCACTTTCCGGTTAACATCCGTACCCCTTCCAGTATTAAGTTGCAAGCAACAGACAATTGCATTAAGTAATGTGCGTAATGTAAACAATACATTCATCCTTGAATAAAGCATTGCTGTTTTACCCCTAGTGGCAACAACACATCTACAACCTTAGAACTTGCTGTCACTATCCCAGGTTAAATAGAGGTTGAACCCAACTATCATGCATAAATACCCCCTCTTGGAGTTACAAGTATTCACGTGGCCAAGGCTTCAACAAGTAACGGAGAGCATGCAAGATCACAAATGACATAGACATGATAATATAATATTCAGCTCCACATAGGTATCAATATAAGTCAGATCCCAGCAAACACAACATGTAGCATTACAATAAGATGATCTTGATCATGATAGGCAGCTCACAAGATCTAAACATGATGGCACAAGTGGAGAAGACAACCATCTAGCTACTGCTATGGACCCATAGTCCAAGGATGAACTACTCACGCATCACTCCGGAGGCGGGCATGGCGATGTAGAGCCCTCCGGTGATGATTCCCCTCTCCGGCAGGGTGCCGGGAAGAGCTTCAGAACCCCCCGAGTTAGGGTTGACGACGGCGGCGGCAGCGAATATGTTCTGGATGAAAGGCTCGGTGTTTTAGGGTTTTCGCGTCTCGGGGAATAAATAGGCGAAGGGGCGATGTCGGCGGACCCCCGAGGGGCCCAAACCACCCAGGCGCGGCTGTGGGCCCACCGCGCCTGGTGGTTTGGCCACCTCGTGGCCTCTTCGTCTCTCCTTCGGACTCCGTGTATGCTGGAAAAATAGGGACTGGCCTTTTGTTTCGTGCAATTCCGAGAATATTTCCAGAAGTAACTTTCTGAAACCAAAAACAGCAGAAAACAGGGAACTGGCACTGTGGCATCTTGTTAATAGGTTAGTCCCAGAAAATGCATAAAAGTGATACGAAGTGTATATAAAACATGTAGCAAATGGTATAATATAAGCATGGAACAGCAGAAATTATGGATACGTTGGAGACGTATCAAGCATCCCCAAGCTTAGTTCTACTCGTCCTCGAGTAGGTAAAACGATAACAACAAATAATTTCTGAGGAGACATGCTTTCACACAATCTTGATCAATATATTGCAAGGCTCATGTCATGAATGAAGTGACTCAAAGCAATGATCTATAGTTTGCTAACAAATAGATAAAGAGTAAACAATGAATCATATAAGCAAAAACTTTTCATGAATAGTACTTTCAAGACAAGCATCAAAAAGTTTTGCATAAGAGGTAACTCATAAAGCAATAGATTCAAAGTAAAAGGCATTGAAGCAACACAAAGGATGATTAAGTTTCAGCATTTGCTTTCAACTTGTAACATGTATATCTCATGGATAGTTGTCAACATAAAGCAATATAACAAGTGCAATAAGTAAATATGTAAGAATCAATGCACACAAAGTTGACACAAGTGTTTGCTTCTAAGATAGAAAGGAGTAGGTAAACTGACTCAACATAAAGTAAAAGATAGGCCCTTCGCAGAGGGAAGCAGGGATTAAATCATGTGCTAGAGCTTTTTAAGTTTTCGAAAGCATATAGAGAGCACAAAATAAGTATTTGAGAGGTGTTTGTTGTTGTCAACGAATGGTAGTGGGCACTCTAACCCCCTTGTCAACCAGACTTTCAAAGAGCGGCTCCCATGAAGGACGTTATCTCTACCAGCAAGGTAGATCATCCCTCTTCTCTTTTGTTTACACATGTATTTTAGTTTCTTTATAGATGACACTCCTCCCAACCTTTTGCTTACACAAGCCATGGCTAACCGAATCCTCGGGTGCCTTCCAACATTCACATACCATGGAGGAGTGTCTATTGCAAAATTAAGTTGCTTACTGATAAATCAGGGCAAAACATGTGAAGAGAATTATTAATGAAAGTTGTAATTAATTGGGGCTGGGCACCCCGTTGCCAGCTCTTTTTGCAAATTATTGGATAAGCGGATGTATATGCCACTAGTCCAGGTGAAAGTCTGTCAGAAGTAAATGACAAGATTGAAAGATAAAACACCACATACTTCCTCATGAGCTATAAAACATTGACACAAATAAGGAGTAATAAAGTTTTGAATAGTTTAAAGGTAGCACATGAAATATTTACTTGGAATGGCAGGAAATACCACATAGTAGGTAGGTATGGTGGACACAAATGGCATGGGTTTTGGCTCAAGTTTTGGATGCACGAGAAGCATTCCCTCTCAGTACAGAGTTTAGGCTAGCAAGGTTGTTTGAAGCAAACACAAGTATAAACCGGTACAGCAAGAATCACATAAAAACATATTGCAAGTATTATAAGACTCTACACTGTCTTCCTTGTTGCTCAAACATTTTACCAGAAAATATCTAGACCTTAGAGAGAACAAATATGCATCCCAAGTCTCAACAAGCTCTACGGTAGTTCTCCACTACTAGGCTTTAACTACATGATGCAAGAGCTTAAACATGATCTACTTGAGAGCTCAAAACAATTGCAAAGCATCAAATCAAAACAAGACAATGATCTACAAGAATGCATATGTCTTTTCCAATACCAACTACTACATGTAGCATTTTCTTTCTTCCAAACAAACACCAATAATTTATTAAACATAAACTCTCCAAATGATAATATAATGCAGCAAGAGAGTATTTATAAACAAGTGCTAACAGCTCGAAGAGATGCATGAAAAACAGGAGCTAAAAGCACTGCAGTAGCTAGTTAAGAATACTCAACAAATATAAGTGAAGAACATGAGTATTCACATGAAAAAGCGGAGCGTGTCTCTCTCCCACACAAGGATTGCTAGGATCCGAATTTATTCAAACAAAAACAAAAATAAAAACACACAGACGCTCCAAGTAAAGCGCATAAGATGTGAAAGAATTAAAATATAGTTTCACTAGAGATGACCTGATAAGTTTGTTGATGAAGAAGGGGATGCCTTGGGCATCCCCAAGCTTAGACGCTTGAGTCTCTCTGAATATGGTTGGGATGAACCACGGGGGCATCCCCAAGCTTAGGCTTTTCACTCTTCTTGATCACATAATATCACCCTTCTCGCTTGATCCTTGAAAACTTCCTTCACACCAAACTCAAGACAGTTCTCATTAGAGGGTTAGTGCATAATCAAAAATTCTCATATTCTGTAATGATACAATCAATCCCAAAGCTTCTGGACATTAGCTACAGCCACCAATGCTTTGTGGAGCAAAGAAATCCACACAAACACAGTAAAAGAGCGAATGCAAAACAAAAGGCAGAATCTGTCAAAAACAGAACAGTCTGGAATGACGAATTTTTTCGAGGCACTTAAGTTGCTCAGATGGATCTGGCCTAAAATAATGAAAGTTGCGTACATATCTCAGGAATATGCGTGATTTTTCTCAGAATTTTTTGAATTTTCTACAGGGAGATAAGCTCAAATCCGTGACAGCTAAAAATCTGTCACTGCGCAGAAATCCAAATCTTGCATCAACTTTCAATATAGAACTTTACTTGGCACAACATTGCGATAAAATAAAGATACAAAGGAGTTGCTACAGAAGTAACAAAATCCTTGACTCAAAGAAAACAAAAATAACAGCAAATAAAAACGATGGGTTGTCTCCCATAAGCGCTTTTCTTTAACGCCTTTCAGCTAGGCGCAGAAAGTGAAAATCAAGTGTTGTCAAGAGAAGAAGCATCAACATCATAACTTGCTCTAACAATAGAGTCAAAAGGTAACTTCATTCTCTTCCTAGGGAAGTGTTCCATACCTTTCTTGAGAGGAAATTGGTACCTTATATTACCTTCTTTCATATCAATGATGGCACCAACAGTTCGAAGAAAAGGTCTTCCCAAAACAATAGGACAAGATGCATTGCATTCAATATCCATAACAATAAAATCAACGGGGACAAGGTTATTTTTACGTAATAAAAACATCATTAACTCGCCCCAAAGGTTTCTTCATAGCATTATCAGCGAGAAAAACATCCAAATAACAATGTTCCAAAGGTGGCAAATCAAGAATATCATAAAGCTTCTTGGGCAAAACTGAAACACTTGCACCAAGATCACACAAGGCATTGCAATAAAAATCATTCACCTTTACCTTAATGATGGGTTCCCAACCATCTTCTAATTTCCTAGGAATAGAATTTAAGTTTCAACTTCTCCTCCCTAGCTTGCAAAAGAGCATTTGTAATATGCTTTGTAAAAGCCAAATTAATAGTGCTAGCATTGGGACTTCTAGCTAATTTTTGCAAGAACATAATAACTTCAGAGATGTTACAATCATCAAAATCAAAATCATTATTGTCAATGGTGGTGGAACCATTGTCTCCAATAGTTTGAAAAATTTCAGCACTTTTATCAGAAAAAGTTTCAGCAGTTTTAGGCAATTTCAAACGCTTTGCAGAAGTAGTAGAGACATTATCAACACCAATAACATTACCATCAATAGTAGGAGGTTTACTAGCATGTGAAACATTAGCATTACTAGTGGTGGTGATAGTACAAACTCTAACTATACTATTCTCTTTTTCAAGTTCTTCCTCTTTTTCCCACCTAGCATGCAATTCAGCCAACATCCTAATATTATTATCAATTCGAACTTGGATGGCATTTGCTGTAGCAAATGACTTATATCTTTAACTTCATTAGGCATAACTTTCAGTTTTAGAATTTCAACATCATGAGCAAGACTATCAACTTTAGAGACAAGATCATCAATTTTTTCAAACTTTTCCTCAACAGTTTTATTGAAAGCTTTTTGTGTGCTAATAAATTCTTTAAGCATAGCTTCAAGATCAGAGGACACACTTCTATTGTTGCTGTAGGAATTACCATAAGAATTGCCATAACCATTTGAAGGATAAGGCTTATAATTGTTGCTACCAAAATTATTCCTATAAGCATTGTTGTTGAAGTTGTTGTTTTTAATGAAGTTTACATCAACATGCTCTTCTTGAGCAACCAATGAAGCTAAAGGAATTTATTAGGATCAACATGAGATCTACCATTCACAAGCATAGACATAATAGCATCAATCTTATCACTCAAAGAGGAGGTTTCTTCAACAGAATTTACCTTCTTACCTTGAGGAGCTCTTTCGGTGTGCCATTCGGAATAGTTGATCATCATATCATCAAGTAGCTTTGTTGCTGCACCTAAAGTGATGGACATAAAGGTTCCTCCAGAGGCTGAATCCAATAAGTTCCTTGAGGAAAAATTTAATCCTGCATAAAAGGTTTGGATGATCATCCAAGTAGTCAGTCCATGAGTGGGACAATTCTTCACCAAAGATTTCATTCTTTCCCAAGCTTGAGCAACATGTTCATTATCAAGTTGTTTAAAATTCATAATGCTACTTCTCAAGGATATAATCTTAGCAGGAGGATAATATTTCCCTATGAAAGCATCTTTGCATTTTGTCCAAGAATTAATACTATTTCTAGGCAAAGAAAGCAACCATTCTTTAGCTCTTCCTCTCAAGGAGAAAGGAAAAAGTTTCAGTTTTATAATATCCCCATCCATATCCTTATACTTTTGCATTTCACAAAGTTCAACAAAGTTATTAAGATGGGCAGCAGCATCATCAGTACTAACACCAGAAAATTGCTCTTTCATAACAAGATTTAATAGAGCAGGTTTAATTTCATAAAATTCTGCTGTAGAAGCAGGTGGAGCAATAGGAGTGCATATGAAATCATTGTTGTTTGTGCTAGTGAAGTCACACAACTTAGTGTTCTCAGGAGTACTCATTTTGAAAAACAAAATTAAACTAATTAAAAAGTAACAAAAAGCAAATAAAAATAAACTAAGCAAGACAAATAACAAAGTAAAGAGATTGGGTGTGAGAGACTCCCCTTGCAGAAGCAATTCTGTTTTCCCCGGCAACGGCGCCAGAAAACGTGTTGGTGGCTCTAGTTAATAGTGCCAGAAACAATGCTTGTACGTCACACGTCAGTTGGGAACCCCAAGAGGAAGGTATGATGAGTGCAGCAGTAAGTTTTCCCTCAGTATGAAACCAAGGTTTAATCGACCAGTAGGAAAACGAGGTTTGCTTCGAAGGTGTTGGTGAGGAGTGTAGTGCGGCGCAACACCAGGGATTCCGGTGCCAACGTGGAACCTGCACAACACAATCAAATTACTTTGCCCCAACTTAACAGTGAGGTTGTCAATCTCACCGGCTTGCTGAAAACAAAGGGTTAAACGTATCGAATGGAAAATGATGTTTGTTTGCATAAAACAGTAGAGAACAATGATTGCAGTAGATTGTATTTCAGATGTAAAAGAATGGACCGGGGTCCACAGTTCACTAGTGGTGTCTCTCCAATAAGATAACTAACATGCTGGGTAAACAAATTACAGCTGGGCAATTGACAATTGATAAGTGCATATAACATGCATGTGTGAGCTGTGGTGTCTACTATGAGATTCATTTGGGCATTACGACAAAGTACATAGACCGCTATCCAGCATGCATCTATGCCTAAATAGTCCACTTTCCGGTTAACATCCGTACCCCTTCCAGTATTAAGTTGCAAGCAACAGACAATTGCATTAAGTAATGTGCGTAATGTAAACAATACATTCATCCTTGAATAAAGCATTGCTGTTTTACCCCTAGTGGCAACAACACATCTACAACCTTAGAACTTGCTGTCACTATCCCAGGTTAAATAGAGGTTGAACCCAACTATCATGCATAAATACCCCCTCTTGGAGTTACAAGTATTCACGTGGCCAAGGCTTCAACAAGTAACGGAGAGCATGCAAGATCACAAATGACATAGACATGATAATATAATATTCAGCTCCACATAGGTATCAATATAAGTCAGATCCCAGCAAACACAACATGTAGCATTACAATAAGATGATCTTGATCATGATAGGCAGCTCACAAGATCTAAACATGATGGCACAAGTGGAGAAGACAACCATCTAGCTACTGCTATGGACCCATAGTCCAAGGATGAACTACTCACGCATCACTCCGGAGGCGGGCATGGCGATGTAGAGCCCTCCGGTGATGATTCCCCTCTCCGGCAGGGTGCCGGGAAGAGCTTCAGAACCCCCCGAGTTAGGGTTGACGACGGCGGCGGCAGCGAATATGTTCTGGATGAAAGGCTCGGTGTTTTAGGGTTTTCGCGTCTCGGGGAATAAATAGGCGAAGGGGCGATGTCGGCGGACCCCCGAGGGGCCCAAACCACCCAGGCGCGGCTGGGGCCCAGCCGCGCCTAGTGGTTTGGCCACCTCGTGGCTCTTCGCTCTCCTTCGGACTCCGTGTACGTGCTGGAAAAATAGGGACTGGCCTTTTGTTTCGTGCAATTCCGAGAATATTTCCAGAAGTAACTTTCTGAAACCAAAAACAGCAGAAAACAGGGAACTGGCACTGTGGCATCTTGTTAATAGGTTAGTCCCAGAAAATGCATAAAAGTGATACGAAGTGTATATAAAACATGTAGCAAATGGTATAATATAAGCATGGAACAGCAGAAATTATGGATACGTTGGAGACGTATCAGTCCTCGCCGGCGAGGCACTCGTGCGCGGGGATCTGGGGCCCGTCGGGCCCGATCTGAGCCTGGCGGGCTGTGCGGGCGGCGGGCGGGCCGTGCCCTCTGGCGGTGGAGGTATCGAGGTGCGTGATGGCCGTGCCTTTGGCGGCGTGGTGTGCGGCGTGGGGAGTTCCCGGGCGACGTGGAGTTGCGTGCCGCGGAGGTGGACGTTGCTTGGTGTGGTGGTGCAGTTCGGGGCGCGGCAATAGCGCTCCTACAGTGGAGGTGCTGCGTGTGGAGGAAGGCTGCGGGGAGGAGAAGAAGATGAGTGCAGGCTGCTGTTGGGGAGGTCGTGGGCTAGTCGTACCTTCCTCGTTCGGCCGCGCATGCATCCCGAGAAGAGGAAGCGCGGCCCCGGATGATTGGCCGAGGTTCTGCTGCAGGTGCGCGGGGATGGTCGGCGCTGGCCTGTCGGGCAGCGCGGGCAGGCTCATGGCAAGTCGTCGTCGAGCGAAAAGCTCTGCTGTGGGTTTTCCCGGCGCAGGTGGGGCGACGCCTCCGGGCGCCGTTCCC